>JAGXJF010002632.1:0-325166 GCA_019208055.1 Stipa capillata | reverse complement strand
GAAATACGCCCTAGAGGCAATAAATAAAGTTGTTATTTGTCATATTTCAAGTTCATGATAAAGTTTATTCTCCATGCTATAATTGTATTAATTGGAAACATTATTACTTGTGTGGTTATATAAACAACACCGTGTCCCTAGTGATCCTCTAACACTAGCTTGTTGATTAATTGATGGTTAAGGTTTCCTAACCATGAACATGAGTTGTTAATTAATAACAAGGTCATATCATTAGGAGAATGATGTGATGGATAGACCCAAGTTGAGCGTAGCAATTTGATCGTGTCACTAAGTTTTATTTGCTTCAGCTATCATATGTTAAATGTTCTAGTCCTTCGACCATGAGATAATGCCACTCCCTAGTACCGGAAGAATGCTTTGAGGGCATCAACCATCACGCCGTAACAGGGTGATCATAAAGGTGTCTTTCAAGTATCTCGGAAAGTACTTGTTGGGTTGCATGTATCAAGAGTGGGATTTGTCCATCCACGTGACGGAGAGATATTCTCTGGGCCCACTCGGTAATGCACATTCGATATCGCTTGCAAGCAAGGGACTAAGGAGTTAGTCACAGAGGATGTTGTATTACGGAACGAGTAAAGAGTACTTACCAGGAAACGAGATTGAACTAGGTATGGTGATACCGACGATCAAATCTCGGGCAAGTAAAATATCGTGAGACAAAGGAATGGAACATTCGATATAGTGGTTCAACCGATAAATGATATTCGTTGAATATGTGGGAATCAATATGGACATCCATGGTCCCGCTATTGATTATTGATCGGAGAGGTGTCTCGATCATGTCCGCATATTCCCGAACCCGTAGGGTCACACACTTAAGGTTCGTTGATGCCAGGGTAGAGAATGAGATATTAATATGGTGAGACCGAAATTTTGTTCGGAGTCTCGGATGGGATCCAGGACGTCACGAGGAGCTCCGGAATGGTCCGGAGATACAATTTCATATATGGGAAAGTATTTTTAGGGTTTCGGAAAGGTTCGGGATTTTTTCCGGCAGAGTTCCGGAGAAGTTCTAGAAGGTTCCGGAGGGTTCTAGAGTAGGGCCCACTTATCCCGGAGGGGTCCACATGGACCAAGAGTACTGCATGAACAGTACACACGTGAATAGTGTCACGTGAACAGTAACCCCCCCTTCCTAGATGGATAAGATCGATATCCCTTAAAAATAGGAGAGATAAGATAAAGGAAAAAGGGGGAACTTGGGAGGCAAGTTACTGTTCACATACTGTTCACGTGAACAGTACCGAGCCTATATAAAGGGGGGGAGGGCTGGGCGCAGCCCCCCTTGAACCCTAGCCGCCAGCCCCTCTCTCTCTCCCATCTACTCCTCTCCCGCAGCTGGTTAGGCGAAGCCCTGCAGGAATTTCTCCACCACATCCACCACCACACCGTCGTGCTGCTGGAGATCTCATCTACCTCTCCACCTCACCTTGCTGGATCAAGAAGGAGGAGACGTCATCGAGCCGTACGTGTGCACATCTCGGAGGTGCCGCTCGTTGCGGTGCTTGATCGGATTGGAACACGAGAAGATCCCTTTCGCGGCTGGGAGGTATAACCTAGCTGCGGGAGGCTGCGGGCTTCATCGACAACGGTCAAATTCTCCGCTGGGTTGACGTGTTCGTCGAGGGTATGTAGATATGATCTGTCTCTCGTTGCAAGCTTCTTCTAGATTGGATCTTGGTTTTCTAGATTGGATCTAGGTTTTCGTTTGCATCTCGTAGGAAAATTTTTGTTTTCTATGCTACGAATCCCATCAGCATGTGATGTAGATGCTAGTTGTTATTTGGTCATATAGTTTAATCACCGTTTGCATTATTAATGATGATTATTAGATTGTGACTGCACGATTATATGTTTGGTGCTATGCTATGCCTTGTCTAATCTCGATTTCATGTCTAGTCTGTCTAGCTTGTTACATGATGTCCAGTTGTATGTTGCATGGTAGTTCATATAGATTGTCATGTCGTCTATTATCATTTCTAACCGACTAGCATGCCAGGACCTTGCTTGTGTACTAGTACGATATGTTATGCTTATTTTAGTAGTATGTCGGGTTTCCATGTTTAATCATATGGTTGTGCTATTATTGTCATCAACCATATCTTATTCCCAGTTGCACATTTATCCCTGTCCCGCATATAGATTAACTTGAGTCATTTGACATGCAAATTCTATCCCATAAATCTATCCTTTTTCCAGAATGATCTGATCCGGAAGACCATCTTTTGAGTACATGTACTCTATCTGGTTGAGATATATAATCTCACACCTTCCTAGTTGTCCTACGACAATCCTATCCCTTCGCATTTGCCCTTTGACACCTATCCAACCTTGTTAGCCCTATTCTTCTAGTTTTTTTCATTTGATATTTAATTTGGATTTATATTTATTTGCCTTGCACTTTATTGCTGTTGCGACGAATAGGAAGTAGCGAAGTTGGGTAAGGCCAAGTTCCTGCAGAAGAAGACCAACTCGTTAACGAAGGCATGCCACCTTTTCTTGATCATACTTGATCCTATATTTTCAAAGTCATTATATTTATTGTTTATAAACATGCATGCTGTTTTATTCCAGTAGCTAGCGTGTCGATTGACACACTTTTACCCTGTCCGCTTGTCGCCCTTTATACTTGATACCCTGAGTAGATTAGTAGGTGTTATTCTGAATAGAGTAGAGATATACTTAACCATGCTTAAATTTATCATTAGGTTGTTTTGATTTGCCTCTACGGAGGAATGAATATCGGATCGATGATCCTCGTTGAAACCTGTTGAGCTCGCTGAGCTAGGGCCGAATGCCCGATGATTTCCTCTCTCTATATTCTTCCTATTCTACTCTGGGTGAAACTTACTATCTAATTTGGTGCGGGCGACAGCTGGATCATGTGATGAAGGAGCATATGGTTGCCTACCCGCAGAAGGCCGGTTTAAAGGAACCATGGGTCGTCCGTACCGCATAAGGCCGAAGTCATGTAATTGGAGAATTGTGTCAACAGTACAACCACATGCTATATGGGCACTGGCTTGGTTAAGTAGGTTAGTCGAGTCCTAGTGTCGACATTTCCGTACCGCAGATGGGTGGACGTAGCTACGAGGACCTCGGCACAAAAGGGGGCCACGTAGGGTAAGCAGGTGTATGCTCCTCCGTGTCGAAACCTAGTGGGCATGTCACATCAGGATGAAACTGGCTAAAAGACCTCGTCACGGTCACCCTGCCGACACACCGATGGGCGTGTGTACAAGCCTGCGCAGCTTGGCATAAGGGGATGATCGTGTCATGTGGGTAAAGTGTACACACTCTGTAGAGTTAAAACTAATCGATTAGCCGCGTCCACGGTCATGGACAGCACATGCCTCATTTTTGATGAAAAGGACATATCCCTCTCCCCCTTGCTACTTCCCTCTACCCCTATGCTGATGAACCTATGGTCGAGCTAAGGCAGGAGCCCTTACTCGAGTGTGTTGGTCGTGAACCACACCCGTTGAAAACACCCCTGATATTAAAACTGATTTACATCAAAATGCTGCCTTCAAATCTATTATAAGTAATTCAATTAAGAGATTGCTTTACGCAAATAAACCATAAAGCCTTCCTTTGGAGCCTTGCATGTAGTACGATAGGACCATCTACCGCCAGGTGGCTTGCTGAGTACGTGAAGTACTCATCGAGCATGTTGTTTGTTGGACATGTTCAGATATCTATGAGGACGATGAAGACTATGAGGTATCTTCTACGTCAATGCTGAGGTTTAGGTCACGTGGCCTCCGTCGACTGCCTGTGGTTGAGATGGAGACATGTACGCTTTATTTTTCCGCTATGTTTTCTGAATGGTAAGGAACATAAGTCCTAGTTACTTTGTTTAGTCACATCGCTGCTATAACTCAATTGTTTATGTTTCTAAAATGTTTCGTGATGTGTGCAGTGATATCAATTCGCCTGTGTTCATCAGCTTGATCCTGGACTGATGAAGACATACACAGGGAGGGCCTGGAAGTTAATTCCGGACTCTCACACCCATGCTTTCTTTTGTCCAGACCTTCGTGGTCCAGCACTTCCGAGGAAACCAAGTTGGCTCCGTTTTTGTGGGATCTCCTGGAACCTCCAACACAATTTATGTTTCAGGACATAAGGGTTGTTTTTATTTGGAACCTCCGAGCTGTTTCGGTTTGGACCCTCCAGGTCTTGGATTTTCTTGAGATTTTGAACTATATGGTATGTCTGAGATGCACCCTCTAAGCAGTGTTTTCCTCCCAAACTAGCCATTGTGTTTGAATCCTGGAGCCTTTGAACGAGGTTGTCCAGAACCTTTGGACGAGGTTTCTTTGTGAGTAACGGCTAGATTTTTTAAGATAGCCTATATAAGCCACCATCCCTCGTTGGTGGAGTCAACTATTTGCATCCCAAATCCTGAGTGCATTATTGTTCTCTTCTCTCTTGCCTTCTTGTGAGAAATTTTGAGAGGGAGACATCTCGAGGATTTAGATCAAATTTGCATTGAGCATTCAAGCTAGGGATCACCTCCAAGCTGAGACCAAGTTCTTATTACTCATGGAGGTTGGTGCCTCTTGGATGGTTAGGTGTCACTCGGGAGTCTTCAAGGTTGTGAAGAAGCTAAGAAGTTTATGAAGATTGGAGTTCACCTAACACAAGGTAAAGAGCTACCAAGAAGAGAAGGGTGCTTCACATTGGCAAGCCCTTTGAGAGAAGAGCATGATTCAGTGCCAACTTAGATCGTTGAATCAAGCTTCTTCAATGAAGATGTAGAGCCTCACCAAAGGCTTGAAGTTTGACAGCAAATCCCGTGTCTCCCGTGTGGTTATCTCATTGCACTTCTCTATACTTGTTCCCTTGCTTATTTTAATCACTAGAATGCTAGGGTCTATTTAAAGGTATAAAATTGCTTGTGTAGAATTACATTTTGGTCCTAGTTTTTATTAATCTTTTATTCACCCTCCTCTAGTCAATAGCCTAGATCCTTGCAAAAGAGCTATGATCCCTTGTCTCATAGGTTGCTAGAATCCCATATGGATTCCATTCCTGCCACATTCATAGTTGCAACCAGGAACATGGAGTGAACATGCCACATTTTGATATTCTATAGAGGTGTGTTACTTTACCCACAAATGACCAACAATCGTGGTGTTCATGCCATTGCACTCACGACCAGATTATTAAATCGCAAAGCCTTTTCACAATGTTCCATCATACCCCGGAACATAGTCTGGCACAATAGGCCCAGACTACTAATCTCACATTGACACTCTAGATCCATAAACCCTAGCTAGCATAACAGACCCAAACTACTTTCCAAGTAGTTGATACTTCAGATCCAACTACCAGGGCCTTGCCTTCCCTGGGGAGTAGAACATGGGACAAGGTTACTTTAGCTTAGCCCCACCCATAGAGGGTATTGGTTAACACGGTCACTACGACGCTTAAGCATAAGTAATCAAATATTATTTAACTTTATATGAAAACCCATTATAGTGGAACCTGTCTTTCATCTGTCCAACAACAAACTTTTCAGGGTTCCACCAACAGCCATGGTCACACTTAAGGAATGGGGATTAGTATCTCAATTGATTAGTTTTAGAAAATAGACTTTCCTTTTATGCAGGTTATAGAAGAGATGGAAGGTTTTATCAAACATTATCGACGGACATGAACAATAACTGGCCTTGCCTGGTGACGGATAGCTAATGGAGTTCGATGGGTCTGATTGCTAAAGTTTTGCTTCTAGAAAGAAATAAACTGTAACAAGGATTTACTCCAAAAAATTCAAATGAATGAAGATGACATGATAATGCATGCATAACATAATGCATATTAAAATGCTAAATGGATGTATAGCCGCACTAAATTAGCAAATATGTCTATTTTCGATGCAACTCTTCTGCCGTTCTATGCTTTTTCCAAAGTTTTCAAGTGCCATGCACTACAACACAAGTTTGCTATCTCAGCTGGTATGTGTTCATCTAGTTGAATGATTCTCTTTGAATCTACTTACATGAGAGAGATAGAGAGGATGCTCCATGTTCAGTCGATTTCTTACTTCCTTTTCTCTCTCCTCTTCCTAGTTGCTTCTGCTGTCTCCATCTCCCCTATCACCTTCTCTCCTCTCACCACCTCCGACCTAGCCAGTTGGAGGGGAGGAGAGAGGCTTCGGCTCCCCAACTTCATTGTGGATCCATGTCATTTTAGTAGTGTCCGTCTAGCATCATGCTGATGGCTATCCAAGGTGAGGAGGAATGGAACTCCGACGGTCGCTTTCGATGGTTATGCTCGAGGGGTGTCCTTGCCGTCGGCCTCGCTGCTAACTTTAGGAGGTCTGCCCCTTTAATAACCTCACCCAGATCTAGGCAATTCCATCCCCTTCCTCCTCACCTTGGAACGTCGCCATGGTGGCAAGGATGTTAGGTCTCTGGTTGGTGCGCTTGGCTTTGGATCTGAGCCATCTATCCCTTGGCAATGTTGTAGTCTTTACCCAGTGTTGCCCTATCTTTTCCTCTTTCCCATCGAGTCCAAATAAAATCCCTTCTTTTCTTGTGCCAACCCAAGCCAAATTCCACTCAAATCAAGCCATCAAAGGGCCCTATCTTGCTGGTGCTTCAATGATTTGATTTGTTCTACAAGCACCAGTAGTTTGGAAGCTCAACATGTGCTTCTTCCAGGCGTTCAATGAAAAAGGATGTCAAACCCACAGGGAAGCATCGATTAGATTAGTTGCTTCATATTTGAATCACACTAAAAACAATAAAACGTAAGAGTTGAAATGCACGGACTCAAATAGTCATACAACTCAAGGATGTAATGGGGGAATTAAACATGCAATTGCTAGACCTAAGATGCAATTCCTATTTTTGGAATTAATAAAAAATAACAAGCTACCTATATCTAAAAGTGTTGCGCGAGATGTTCTAATGGTGGAAATTGAGTCATGGGACATGTAGATTCACTTGTAGAATTCTCATGTGAAAAATGGAGGTTACATGATATATAAAAAACCCCTACGGATCTACAAAAATTAACTTGTAAGGCTAATATTACTACCAACAGGTTGAACAATCTACCTTTTGTCCAACCACCCTTTAGGCATACATTAAGGCATGAGCCAAAACAATAATAACAAATTTGTTAACAAAATACAAGATAATTTCACATGGTTGAATGCTCTACACCATCCCCCATGCTTCCTAATCATGCATTGCTAAGTGTCATGCGTGGCCAATTCACGACACACAAACAATCAACCTATTAAAAACATAGCATGCATAAGATTAATCCCAAACAAAACAATTGATTATGTCGAAGATTGGATAGTTATCACAAACATAAGATTGATGATGCCAAAGATGGCCATCACAATAATCATAAGAATACTACACAAACAGTACCACACACCCCATAGCCTTGATGGGACTACTCAGAAATCATTTACAACATCATGAATGAATAGTAGATCAAACTCATAACTACAAAAAATACCAAGATACAAACCAATTCGATGTCACTTGATGGTGTAGATGAAGTAAGAAGACCTAATCTATGGGTAGTAATGGTGTAAGATAAAAACTACAGATTACAACGGTGTTTCTAATCTCTCCCAAAGCCTTATGTCTTCTCCACGATGCTCTGTTCCTCCGTTGTTCGTGAAACGGGTATATAATAGGTGAAATAGATCTACTCGCAAAGAGGCAGCGTCGATCGAGCCTGGTGGGCCCAGGAGGAAGAGGGAGACAGTAGGGGGTGCCGCTCCGCCAGATGGGTCCTCCGCAAGGTACCTCCTTTCGCACGAAGTATTACCCCTCTCAAACGTTCCCGAATACACTGGATTTTTTGATTTTGTAGTGTTCTTGCCGTGTATAGAAAATAGATAATCTGATAGTTTTTTAAAAAATCCATACAAATGATTAAAAGTATATAATGGAAATTTAATGAAAAGGCATAATTAAACTTAGAAAGACATGATACGTTTTCAACGTATCAACGTTTCACCTACTTCACTTCAAGCAACGCCTCCCATCGAGCCCATGTCAACCTCCTCTTGGGAGGCCCAGTCCCTGGTCCATGGGCACGGTGGGTGTATGGCGGTCTTAATGGCTATGTGCTGACATCTAACCCCTGGTCTTCTTCCTTGAAGCCGGCGACAAGTGCGTCCCAAAACTTCTGTGTCAACTTCGTTCTTCCCATCCTCCAGCCCAGGCGTGGGAACTAACGGAGGTACCGCAGCGAGGCTATACCTACTCTCTATTTGCGTTGACAGGTAACATGTCCACGATGATGTTCTCTAGTGACAACAACCAACGGCTATCTGTTTCCCAGCACTGGCATTCTCTTGCGGACGTGTGGCCCAACACGTGTCCTCCCCTTACATGGTGTGAGGGCACGTGTCTTCAAGGGCTTCTTTGTAACTTTACTTTGTTTGTCATTCTTGGGGCTTCTATACTCTTCTAGAGTATAATGAAATGCAAGGTAATCTAATATATAGAAAGTAGTTGGGGTTCCTAGCTTCTCAGCGCGCCACCTCATTTCTGATGACGTGGTCGATTTTCAGCCGTCGGATCTAGCATAGACAGCCCAGATCAAGCGGTGAATAGTAATGGGCCTAACACTGTTCATAATGGGTTTATTACTATTTACTTGACCCGTGAACAAATCTTTAACGGGTCCAGGACTGTTTAGAACCTGACCCGTGTTAAACAGTACCGCGCCTGTTACTGTTCATATCGAGTCTGGTACTGTTCACCCAACCCGTTACTATTTTATTACAACCTAAAAACACTATATATACTCCATTTTGACCGTTTCAACGTACTGAATCCATTTCTCCACTCCATTTTACCTAAATCATACTCCTTAATACCCTAAGCTTACAAACCCATTTCTTTCTCTTTTGCAACCCTACATCCAAATTTATATTTATTAGCAACGGGTCACGAGGCTTCTTGAATGTAGTTTACTTGTACCGATTTCATACATTCGAAATCTATCGTGTGTCCTACTTCCTAAGCAAAACATGAAAAAAGAACAACATGAAAGGTGTACGAAAAAACTTAATTAATCAATCCATTTTCGTCATCTCAAATCATAATCGTGTTTTCTTGAATTCTTCACATGTTCTAATATCCAATTGAATTAACAAATTTTGTTATCTCCTATCCAAAATGACTTAGCGAGATTATTACACATTCCCAGTGTTTCTAATATTCGAAGGTATTCCTATATTTAAAGTAAATGACATACTATTTACATGGTCTAGCTTTTTAGAAAAGGGTTGTAGCTGAAGATATAACTTAGCATCGTGAAATCCTAGTGAACCTATTTACATATTCTAGCTTTTAATTATTTGTTAAGTTAAGGTTTCACAAATTAATTTGGTGAAACTTCTATTGAAAAACAACGAAGCATTTACAATTCAAAAATATTTTCCTTACCTTTAAAATTTACCAATTTAATTTTAAAATATGTTTATAATTAACCACGGGACACAAGACTGATTACATAGGTGTTGCGCTATCGTGCAAGTTTTCAGCTAGTGTTTCAAAAGAAAATAGAGATAGAGAGAGAGAGGTATATATAGAGAGAGAGGGGGTAGCCTTCCTTGTAAGATAGTTAATTTGAAGATTGACAATGATGGTATTTGCACAAACTTCCTTCTCATTGGTAGTAGTTCTAGTGCCTAGTTAAGTGACAATTATTGTGGACAATAGTTATACAAAAAATCCTAACGTGAATTGACATGTACGCATATGACCATACGCAATAATCATGTTTTCAATATATTCCAATTGTATGCAACAATTTTATATATTAAGCAAATGGACATGAAAATCCTCCCCAATTT
The DNA here is from genome assembly GCA_019208055.1 of Stipa capillata. Taxonomy (NCBI): domain Eukaryota; kingdom Viridiplantae; phylum Streptophyta; class Magnoliopsida; order Poales; family Poaceae; genus Stipa; species Stipa capillata. Next base: position 315,298 of record JAGXJF010002632.1, on the reverse strand, counting down.
GTGCATCCTTGTTTCAATTTTTTATTTACAATTTTATACAATATACATTTACTCAACTATTTTCTCTAAAATTTAAAATACCAAACAAACTTTGCATTACATGACATAATTATATTTTATTCAGAATGTATTATCTAAATGGAAATATACCAATAATTTCCAAATTTTAGGTCTGAATGTTGATTTGGAATATTTGTGAAAATTTGTATTCAAACAAAAATGCATAAATCCTCTTGTATTAAATCTTTGGCTGGACCCATAGGCCAGCCGATTTAGTTGGCCCATTCAGCCCAACCCGACTAGGATTAACCCTAATCCTAGCTAGGTCCCCTCTCTCTCACCACCCTCACCTCGTACCCAACGCCAAATCCGGATCCTCTTTCTGCCCACAAAAAATGCCACTACCTCACTGCCCAATTCTTGGCAACACCACCAATAGACGATGCCATTAATCGTACCACCATCCTCCCTTCCTTTCGCAGCCCCGATCCCGCACCGATGTGGCACGTCTCTCCCAGCAAAGGTATAGGTGATCGTGAGCCCATTTTGATTTGTTCATCACTTCCTCACCCCTGATCTCTCCGCTTCTGCTTGCGGTGGCGCATAAGGCGAAGAGGTTTCTCCATCGATGACGATAGAGGAGGACCCGCTTATCCGGCTAGTGCACATCTGGAACAACAACGCCTTCAATGGCTCCTCCTCTTCTTCTGCCTCTACCTATCACCACACCCAGCTCCCACCTCCCCCTATTCGTAGCAATGGTGACAAGGAGAACCACCGTCTGAGTTGTGAGGATACCCCTTCCTCTCATAGCGTGGCAGCGGTGGTTCCAACGCGGGCTCCATCGACAGCATGAGTGACGCTAGTAGTGGCGAGGCCATGGCCACCTACTCACCTACACCACCACTGTCGACGTCAAGGCCGTCGAGCTACCATCCCAGTGTGCAATTCCGACTGTTTCCCGCAGTGGTACCCGCCATCGCGGCACCATCAGAAGCCGAGGGGAAGGAGGTGCAAGCGTACCTCATCCTCGTGCCTCTTCAATTGCTGACATTGCTCGCATGGCATCACCGTTGAGGGCTGAGCAGAAGGAGGTACCGGCATACTTCGTCATTGCAGTTGTCGACGCTGCCTATGCCAGCTAGGAAGGAGTCCTCGATGGCCACAAGTACGGGCAACCAATGAGTTCAATTTTACAGGAATTGGAGTCACTACTTCTAAGATATCTGAATCAAATCTTTCTTCTCGATACCATCCTTTGATTTCAACATTGTGCTTCCGATGGAATCAAATTATGTGGTGCACTACTAGTCTCTTGTTAGTAGCTACAATTGGCATGGCATGTGGACACTTGGTAGTACTTGTTGTCTACATCTTGAGTTCTAGATTATTATATGGGGGTAACAATACCATCGTAGGAATCCGAATTAAAGATTGTTTAGGATTCTGAATTAGAGAGAGTTACTAAATAGAGTTTGTCTCAGATTAGTAAGTCTGAATCCTAGTTGGTTTGTGAAGCGAGCCCATACACCACTGCATGGTGTAATGTGATAGTCTTTGATATAATACAATGAAACTCCGTCTAATTAATATTACATCCATCAGAATAGTACAACAGAAGCATTGATGGTCCAACAACTATATTATTACAAACTCCAAAATATACAAGAGTTTCCAACTTAGTAGAAGTACAATAAGATACGTTTGGATAAAAATAATAATTGAGATGTATGATAGAAAGTAAAAGACAGAAAGTCATATAAACAAAGTTTTACTACTGCTACGATTATTACCAACTGTTACACACTCTACTCTTGGTCTATTTCCACATCGTCATGCTCTCCGTAGTCGAGATAGTAATCGACTCCTTCGACCCCTCCCGACAGATTCAGCTGTTCTTTCCCCTCCTATGCTTTGACTTCTTCACTCTCGAACTCTACCGACTCAAAAGTCTATCAAAGGAGATTTTATGTAGGGGATGGGTACAAAGAATTAATGCATTTTTCAATCACATTTCTAGATAAAAGTGAAATTTTAACAGTATTCTATGTTCAGAAGGCTTCACGGGTTGTTAGAACCTCTGATGATTCCTTTCCCGCCACGTTCACAGTTTAACCTAGAACAGGGAGTGACAATGCCACAATTCAATATACTCTATAGAGGTACGCTACTTTGCCTACAAGTGGTATTTAGCCTTCATGCCGAGTACGAAACCCATCACACTCCATCAATGTGTGGCCAGGTCTAAGATTCCGAGTCATTTCACCTTTCTCATATATTATATCTCCTCTTGCATAGTCGGTTCAGTACCGACTACCCACCTCGTCATTATAGCATACTCTTTTAAAGATTACGGGACATAATGCTTCCTCAAGCAAAAATTCAGGGTTTAACGCTCCTCTGCGTGAGGGACATAACGCTTCCCTAGGCGTTACGATACATATGTTTATGAGAAATATTTTAGTAAGGCGCTACTTGACTCGCCTGTCCCATAACAGGTCTTGTGGTTAACGCTATCTATACGGCGTGAGAATACCAACTGACATTTGTTATTAACCTTACTGTGATACCATATGCAATGGAACCTTACCATATGAAGGAACCTAACTACCAATGAATGATTCAAAGAATCATAGTGCAGTCCATTTATTTAATTACCACTAGGCATGTGATAAGAAGAATATATTTGCATATACTTTGGTAGGATATGGACATGAAATGAACTTGCCTTAAGATGGACAAGTAGTGAAATGCGAGGTTTCTTCAGGAGAAATCGGCAGAACCTCAAAATCTAAAGATCGAATAATAGTCTGATAAGGACTAATTTCAAAATAAGTATGCAAATGCATAATGTAGATGATGCATATGATTGTAATAATTAATTTCTCCTTTCTAAATTTAAAAATTCATGTGAACTTAGAAATGACTTATTTATTTCTCTTTGGGTGGAATTTACTTTTAAAGCTATAATAGTTGTATAGAAAATTCCTAATGTTAATGTGTATATATGCATATGTGATCATGAAAAACAATTATATTTTTATTAAACTCAATTATATGTTATAATTTAATGTATTTATAATAATAATTTAAAAATAGTTAAGGTAATTTTTATATTTTTAATTGATCTAATTTCTATTTTCCATATTTTTGTTTAATTGTTTCTACAAGGAAAAAGAGAAAAACTCACATACATACACTTTAAATATGCACATACACTATGTCATCTGGGGGTGGTTTACTAGTACTAAGCACCTGCTACCGTTGTACATAACGCGGGAGGCATGCACGAAAGCACACCCGCACAGTTTACTTTTTCTCTAGCATCTCACGCGATACTTCCTCTGGCTCTGGCTCTCTATCTCTCTCTTACTCTTCCAAGCTCACCACGCCGCCGCCTAGCTCGGCTTCGATCACTCTTCTCCAGCCAAACACCGCTGCCTTTGAGCTCCTCGCGGTCTCCTCTTTCTTTCCCCCAAATTTTCTCTTGGAGCTCCTCACGGTCTGTTGCACCCGCACTCTGTCATGGCCTCTTCGTAGTAGCTGCTGCACTCACCCCGGGCCTCGTCGCCAGAGGAAGGCGGCGAGTTCACCGCGTTGCAACCACGACAGCGGTGTCCTCTCTCTCGGTGAGAATGTGTTCTTTCACCTCCCTATAATTCTCTTGTTCTATGATGGTTTTCTAGATGGCTGTGATGTTTGATAGAATAAGAACAGATGCTATATTGAATTTCTTAGATATCTAGAATTTGTACTATGACTCTAGGTGTTGGTCTTCTATGATGATGTTCCTAAGGTCTTATTAGTTTGCCATGTATACAGAATTATCATTGCTCCTTTGTTGACAGTATTGAGGTGATGCCTATCAAATTTTTTTAGGCTGGGACTACCATGCTATATTAATCTTGAGCATATACATGTTACCTTATATCTGGTAGAAATTTGTGAGGATGAATTGTGATATTTATTTCTGATCTTAGACATATAAGAATAACTACTATATCTGTGATTGATTTATGTTATCTACTGAGCATATATATACTGATTGGAGCAGATATCTTCTACACTGAAGCTTAGTTAAACCCAATGATGAATTTTTATTTTGAGGTACATATATATACACACATATATGTAAGTGATAAGAACTGATGTTGTGCTAGGTTTTGGAAAAATTTTATCTGATGAATCTCTTATGCTGAGATTGGTATATGGGGATATATATGTATATAATATACATATTCATTAATATGAACAATTCATATATTTTCAGATTTATTGAATTGAAAAGAACAAATGATATGCTTGTTTCTTTTTACCTATTCCAGTGATGATATTTTAATCGGAGAATATATGCCTATATACATTGATATGGACAGTTGCTATACTAATAGCCTTATGATGATATTAAAGCATGATGCCTTTATATGTGTTCTGGTTATGATGTTAAGAATAGATCGTCTTCACTTGATTTTTTTAGGTGTTTTTAGTTACCCAAACACATAATATTATTGGAAAATTGGGCATTACTTCTCCTCTTCTATTTTTCTTGATTCTTCCTTCTCTATTCTATTCCTACCTTGAGAAATCTTTAGAAGCTTGTTCTTGTGGTTTCTGGTTCCTGCTTCTTTGGGAGTCGCCTTCTCCTCCTTGCTACCTTGGTCTTCCTCTTCTAATGCCAAACCTTCACTAGTTTTGATCTTTCCCCTCTCTAAGGTTGAGCTCTAGGTACTATGGTTATTTTGTAAGACTTGGTTGAGGATTGTGTGAGGAGTAGAGTTCCTAGGGAGCTCTATTTATAGTCTCTTTGAGCCTGTTTTGCTGAATTTCAAAATTGGTTGGGTATTGACACCTATTTGGTGACTCATGGTTCATCTTGATAAGTAAGGTGTTTACATGTCTTCATGAGGCTGATAATGATCATTTCTCAAGCTTGAGGTAGCAATGAAGCTGGCATGCAGCTGCTTATGCTAGTTTCTCTCCTCTGGACAGATATGCACTAATATGAGCTCGTCCTATGTTGCCTATTGTTAACAAAATGTTGGCTGGCTATCTATTTTGAAATGGATTAGCATTTTAGACATGTAGATTAGCTAGACAATCATATGAAGGCTAATCTAACTTAATTAAATCACAGTTGCCTAATTATGGAGATTAGCTTAACTAATTTCTCCTTACGGAATCTAATATGCTACCTTGATGCCTACTGTTGCCTTATGATGCCTTGGTTGCCTATTGTCATATGCCTTATCCAATTGTTACTTCAAAAACTTGATTCCATAAGATGAATTTTTAATTGAGGCTAAAACTAGCTCTTTAGCCTCATAAGGCTAATCTCCTATACAAAATTGCTTTTCCAAAGGAAATGCAAACAATATAATGATTAATCAATCTTTCTTTTGGAGCTTTCTTTTTATATGGGTGTAGGTCAAGATAAAGGAAAGAATGAAGATGAAGATGAAGGAAAGAACTTCTAATAGCATATAGGATTTTTGTTTTCCTATAACAATGTGATGTAACCTCCTTTGTAATATTAATATTTTGTAATATTTGTAGTGGACACTTGTATCTTGTAATTGAACCTTTTGTAATAATTGAATTACTTTTGATTTGAATATTTAACTTGTGCATGATTTTTTAGTTGAATTTTAATATTCATATATATACGTGTGATGCATAATTTTATACTCAGTGTGTATATATATATGCTAAGTATTCATATTAGTTAGTATTTATTCAAAAGTTTAAAGTTACTCCAATTTTTAGCATGCATGGATGCAATAATACGCAATAAGCTTCCTAACCTCGACGTTTAGTTTTTTAAAAAATATGGGTCTTCACAGTTTGAGTTTGTATCCTATTAAGATTTGAGGGTGTCTCCATCTATATGAGGAGAACCCCAGGCTATTGAATAAAGTAGACAGGGAGTTAGATTAACTTCTCTCGTCTCTCTCTCCTGTGCTTAGCCCAAACAACCACCTCTACCTTCAAACCGCAGCCGTCGGCACCCCTCCATAGTAGCAGCCACCCTCACCACCTCCCAAACCGCGGGATCATAATAGTTTGGTAGCAGAGCCCACAATCTCCGCTGCGTTGGTCACGATGAGCTCGTCCGTGGACATCGACCCTCTCGCCACCATGGTCGCCCTTGAGCAATTCACCAACCGCATCCTTGCTGAGCTACGTGCCAGCAACATCGCCATCACCGCCACGCCCGAACGGGTGGCCAAACTCTCCGGCCACCTTCAGACCATGGAGGAGTAGCAGAAGGAGCATGATCTTGCCATCGCATACCTCAAAAAAACCCCAGCGGGACTATGGGGTGATCGGCCTCACACCGTTCTTCCAAACCCAAGCGCCCTGCTCGGCACAGCTGCCCCCACTACCACCTCTATGGCGGGTCTTCTCCATCATGTTCACTCGCAAGAGTCCTCCTAGGTATTCCTCGCAGCCCAACTAGATGCCCAGCCTGGCTCTGCACCGACCTCCAGGACATGGGCTCCCCTCGGGTGGCAAGCCCGCATCAACGATGATCACGCCACTAGCCATGCCCCACGCTTCCACAAGGTAGAGTTCCTAACCTACGACGGCAACGGTGACCCCCTGCCCTGGCTTAACCGCCGCGAGCAATTTTTCGCCGGTCAGCACACCTTAGAGAGCGAGAAGACATGGCTAGCCTCCTACCACCTGATAGGTTTGGCCAACCTCTGGTACTGTCACATGGAGCGCAAGCATGGCTAGCCCACCTGGGAAGAAATCGTCACCCACATCAATCAGTGCTTTGGTCCCCCTCCCGCAGCAACCCGTTCGGTGAACTCATCTCCCTCCACCACATGGGTATGGTGGCCGAGTATCAGAAGCAGTTCCTGCCTCCTCGTCTCCCACTGCAAGATCCTACCCGATGACGACGTACGCACCATCTTTAGCAACGGGCTAGGCGAACCCCTTGCGACGCAAGTTCTCCTCCTCAAGCCCTCGATGCTCGAGGACGCCATGGATGTCGCCGACTCCTCCGAGCACCTGACAGCTGTCACAGCAGCTCTCACACCGTCTCGATCCAACCACCCCGTGCAGACCAGTAGGCAGGGTGCCTCCACTGCATCCATCCCCCCGTCGACGACACCACCACAGCCTCTTCCCACCAACTCGTGACCATTCAAGAAACTCTCCTCAGCCGAGATGGAGGCCCGACGCTGCCAGGTAATCTATTACTGCAATTGCCTCTTCGTCCTAGGCCACGCAAGTGGTATCGGCTAATGCGGGCGACGAGGCCAAGGAGGATGTCCTGTTGGATCCGGTCGGCCGCCTCGACTTGATCGCTGCTACTTCTCCTCCCGCTCTTTCCTCAACAAGCCCTCCAACTCTCACTAGTTTCATTGATGCTCCTAGCCCTGCCTCTATTCTTTGAAGTCGTTGTGGAGCACTGCTACCATTATTTCCCTATCCACCATAAAGTTCACCATGACCATCTGATAAACTTATGGGTGTCCCAATCTTTTGATGAGAAGATAGTTATCGATTTGTGGAGATAACTTTGACGATCCGACTATACTGTACAATGACAATGTACCTTAATAATTACTAAACCAACTCCGGTAGGTTATTGACAATGTTGGAAGCACAACCAACATGAACACGAGGTTCTAATCCCTGTGAGCAATCAAAGAACAGGCAAGAATTATGATAAAGAAATCTACAAAAAAAATTGCAAGTATAAATGAAGTATATTGATAAAGTGGGGTTCCGATAATGGTCTGGAAAACTATTCGTTGGACATAATCGATGGGTCCAAAGTTGCAAGTAGCAAACTTTTATCTAAACAAAAACCCAACAAAAATAGAGGCTGACAGGGGGTATTTATAGATGGAAAAATACTCCTGAACCAAAACATGCTCGAACGGACCTAAGTTGGTTCGAGCGGTTTAAACCGGCTAGGCCACTTTAGGTAACCGACGACTCTTAGATGACTCTAAAACTTGTTTAAGTCTTCATTCTTCCTTTCTCCAATCATCATCATGATTTCCATGGAGGCTTCAATGTCCTAAAGTCTCCATCACTTGAAGTCTCTCCTCCTCCCAAGAGCTTGAACTTGAATTCTCTTGTGTTCTTGAAGATCTTGATGAACCTCTATTATTCTTTATAGCTTGAGCAGGGATATAGTGGAAGTAGTGAAAGTAGAGGTAGTAGTAGATATATCCATAGGGGTAATGTCCTTATCACCATCCCTTCTCGTTCCTCCTCAATCTCCATAGTCCTTAATCAAGTCCCCCTGCAACAGCTCCAAGTTCATCTTCCTAGGAAGCTGCAGCTGCTCCAAATTCATGTTTAGTAAGCTACAATAGCTTCGTATCCATATTGAAAAATCTTTCATACATATGAAAAAGTCATGCTTGTAGAGGCAAGGCTCCTCGTAGACACCAATGATGTGATGGGCCTTGAAGGTGTGGATGAGCCCACACAGTTTCTCCAACATGCTCCGACACGAGGACATGTCAAGGTACACCTTCTAGTTATCTGTAGGACATCGGATGTCGCCTAGAGGGAGGGGAGGGTGAATAGGCAATTTAAAAACTTTTACAATCTAGGCCAATTCTAATTGCGGAATTTAACTAAACAGATTTTCACGAGTTCAAATCCTAAAAAAACTAGGCTCAACTAAGTGCACCAACAAGTCTAAGTTAAGATATGCAATACTAAGATGACAAACAAGCAAAACAATTTGTACACAAGATAATTACACAAGTATGAATAACAAGATATGGATTTGCAAGAAAGTAAAGGAGACAAAAGACACAAACGATGTTTGTTCTCAAAGTTTGAATATCCACCAACATCATATATCTCCATTGAGGAAGGAGCAGGACTTCCACTCAAACATAATAAATGTGGAGAGCTCAAATCGATGCAACCAATGTATTCGTCAAGTGCAACACAATGCACAAACTCCCCTCACACCTCATCAAGAGCAACACATGCGTTAGAGGATATTAAATGAGAGGGAGCAGCAAGAAGGACTCAAGGAACTATCCTTAGGACAGCAACTCCTTCCTGAAGCTAGCCAAGGTGGCTACTTATGATCCACCCTTAAAAACTAGCCATTACACACTTTCTACGCAATGGAGGTTCTGGAACCATACTCGAAAGTTCAAATAATCAAGCCAATGGCTACATCAACATGGACAGAGAGGAAACTCGAAGGTTTTAACTTCCAATCTTGGAGGTTCCAAGATTCAAAAGTCTAAGTTGAAACACACTTCCAAGAGGCAATCTTGGAGGTTCTGACTTCAAACTCTGAGGTTCTAACATTCAAACTTTCTGAGTTCAGCACCTAATCTCGGAGGTTCCGAGATTGCAGATTTTAGCATAGCGAGAAACTGCCTCGAAGGCAAACGGTTGATCCAAACTGAAAAATTTCTTCTCCTCGATACGAAAGTGCAACTGAGTCATCAAAGACCAACAAATTACTGGTTAAATCACATAAGATACTAACCAATATCAACAAAGAGAAGGATGCAGCTTATGTAAACATTTGACACTCGACACGTGACTCGTTCAAACTACTTATCTGACAACCCATCTTGATAGAACGACTATCTATCCTATAATTCGGTCTCTTTCCAACACCTTAAGACCAGTAAAACTACGGACACCTAGCTAACCATATCTTTACATAGAGTACTCCACTTGAGCTTGATGAAGGCGATCATCCTCACTCCAAGTTAGGATCTTTCTTTAATCTTCTTTACTTGATGAAGTCTTTCAATATGTCTCCCATAAACTAATATGGGAAGCCTTATCTTGATGACATCTTCGCTCGCTTATCCACTATAGCTTGATAGACCACAAGTTTTAAGTATATATCTTCACATAATGCTCAATTTAAACTTGCATACCGTAATATTGTCATCTCTTAGCACTTATCGACCTTGAAACTTTGCTTGAGGTTCATGCTCACATGATGACTATCTTAACATTTTTTATTATCACCCTCATATAAAGCTTATGATGACACTCAATGCACATTAATGACCATCAACACTTATGTAATCTTTACTTGAGTTTTGATAAAATCATCGTCTCGATGTATCATGAAGTGAGTGTAACCCTCACACTTTCTAAAGACATAGAACATGATCAGTTCACAAGCATAATTGACATTACTCACCAAAGCACTTGATCACTTGTTCTTCATCCTTCAAACTCTATCATGCTATCTTGAAGCCATCGTCACATATTCATCAATACTTGATGAATTGCAAGTTTTAATCATATGTTCAAATATGACGATTATTTTGAGCTTGATCTTCTTAACTTGATGACTATTCAACAATTGATGTCATCCACACTTGAGGAACGGCATCGTAGACACCGGGATGACAACATCCATAGAGGCGCAGGCACCGAAGCGCACCTGGTCGCAACCATGTACTAACTAGAACGAGAAAGAGAGAGAAGATACCACCACGGTGGTCACCACATGGGATTATAAAGCTAACTCACTTGTCCACATGGACTAAAACTATCAACAAATCGAGATTGGACAGGTATGGACCCTTTGTAGAGTTTAGAGAGTTACTCGTGCATTTTGAAAGTACAAGGACTAAAATGATCGCACCGTACAACTTAAAAAACTGTGGATGTATTTTACTCTAGAAAAAATATAGAAAAGTTATACTTAATTCTGATTTCATAGAAAAGACATATGAAACAAAACATATTATAACCTCTCATTTTTCCTTCCCATACGTAGCATGGAGGCAAATTATTGTGTTTTTCCTGCAGCCATCCAAACGGCCATTTTAACAAAAATTTATGTGTTTTTCATTTCTCAATTTGCATCTGCGATACTATTGTATTCCTTTTTTTTTCTATCTTGCATTTTTCTATTCTCACGGTTCAAAAATGCCGGCTCCAACAAAACTCAGTCTTTTATTACTTTTATTTATTTTATACAAAGTATAGTCACGCGAAAATAAATCGAATGCCAAATTGTGCCATTACATGAGACACGGAAAGGCAAAAAATATCTTTCTGAATTCTCTGTGTCACAAAAAAAAACTTGTTCTAAAAGCCATAGGCCCACAGAACACAACAGGGGAAAAAGATCTATTCGTTATCTCCTTTTCTCCTCGTCTTCTCCGTTCTACCTCCGCCACCACAACCAGTTCCCGCCATGCCGCCGCAGCGTCCAGTCTCCTCCCGCGTTGGCCGCGCCAACCTGTTCTCCTCTCCTCCCCCTCCCCTCCCCAACCGCCACAATCCCAACAACCGCTCCGTCCTCCTCCCTCCTCTCCCCCCTCGCCGCCGCCGCCACCCCGAGAACCAGCACCAGCAACCTTCCCAAGAGCAAGAGCCAATGCCGGCTCCAAGAACCACGGCTACCAACCCCGCCTTCCGCGCGCCCCACCTCCGCACCACCTACCGCAAGCCCGTCCCCCCAGCCGCGGCCGCCGGCGAGGGCGAGGCCCTCCTCGCCGCCAATCCCACCGACGCCTCCGCCGGGCGCTCCGTCGTCGTGGGCCCTTCCGGTGTCTCCTTCCGTCTCCCCGGCGCGCCCTTCGACTTCCAGTTCAGCTACTCCGAGGCGCCCCGCGCCGCGCCGCTTGCCATCCGGGAGCCCCCGTTCCTGCCCTTCGCCCCGCCGACCATGCCGCGGCCGTGGACGGGCAAGGCGCCGCTTCTGACCAAGGAGGAGAAGGCGCGACGGAGGGGGGTGAGGCTGCACACGCCGCTCGGCCAGGAGCCGCCGCGTACGGTGAGCGCGCACGGGATCATGATGGAGGTGAGGGGGAGAAGACAGCGGGACTTTGCCAGGGTGAGCCCTGGCGACGGCAGGAGCCGGGAGGAGGTGCTCGGGGAGCCGCTCACCCCCGCCGAGGTGCGCGCGCTCGTCAAGCCTCACCTTTCGCATAACCGGCAACTCAACATTGGTAATTAACTACTGCACTGCAATTCTCAAGAACAAAAATGAAAAAAATCATCTTTGCTGTTACTATTGGTTCAGACTTCAGATCAAAGCAAGGTGAAATATATCTTATGTACTACTCTCTCTATCCGCTTATTTTGATTGGTTAAGACAAGATTTTGACTAATAATTACTCTATTAAAATATGATTTATGTGATATAAAATCACAATGATAAGTAAATACTTTTGAATACGAATCTAATGATATTAATTTTATGTCACATAAATTACATATTAATAGCGTCTCGTATTAATCAAAGTCTTGTCTTAACCAATCAAAATACGTCTCGTATTCCAGACAAAGGGAGTACATGCTAGATTCTCATTTCATACCGTGTACCTATTGATAATACTCTTTGCTTTTGGTTTGAATTTTGTGAAATTGGGAGTATCTGATACCTGAAGATTGCCGAAACGAGTAGCTTTGCGGTTTGTCAGTTGTCACATTGAGTAGCTGCGTAGTTTACTACAGTGACCTCAACCAAAAAATTTGAATTCTCACTAGTTGGGAACTGTGACAATTTTGTGCCACTTGAAACCCAACCCCACCGGCCACTAGGCTGTAACGCCCCGACCTCTCACCCGGACCGGCGATCGTTACGTCTGGCTATCACCTGGGATTCAGGCTGGCCCCACAAACCAACACTAGTCTTTCCTGCGCACTTTGTGCTCACTCATGCGCACCCGGGAAGAACTTCTCGGTCAGTCACCCATCCCCAAATTGCTCCAAGCCAAGCACGCTTAACCCAGAGGTTCTTTAGAGATGAGCTTCCGGAAAAGAAGGTGCACCTTGTTGATATGAGTGGTCTATCAATCCTATTAACCAGGATGTCACATACACCCCCCTTAAAGGATCCGATGTCCTCGTCGACCTAGTAGGAACGTTCCCTCTTGGCACACGTCGTCCATGCGTCCAGTGCCGGCACATGTGCCATGCCGTGTGCCTCGACGGGCCACACGCGCCATGCGCCACATGTCCGCGCCCCTGACCCGCACACGCCCGTGTAACCTCAAGGGTCGGCTCTGATACCATTCTGTAACGCCCCGGCCTCTCACCCGGACCGGCGGTCGTTACGCCTGGCTATCACCTGGGATCCAGACTGGCCCCACAAACCAACACTAGTCTTTCCTGCGCACTTTGTCCTCACTCATGCACACCCAGAAAGAACTTCTCGGTCGGTCACCCATCCCCAAATTGCTCCAAGCCAATCACGCTTAACTCAGAGGTTCTTTGGGGATGAGCTTCCGGAAAAGAAGGTGCACCTTGTTGATATGAGTAGTCTATCAATCCTATTAACCAGGATGTCACATAGGCTCCAAGCCTCCAACCTTCTAGGTCCTTCTGTTCCGCCACTAGATCCACCAAACACGACAAACCCATCCTTAATGCCTAAGCAACTGCAGTGTCGGAGTGGATAGGTAGATCTTCCGATGGTTGCTGCCTGTCACGGAGAAGTGCATCTCCATTCAAATACATGATATGGAAGTGTTTAATAACTTGCTGTGGTGCCACTGCCATGTGATAGAGCTTGAAATTATTCCATGTCTAAGGATATCTTGATAACTTGTGATATGTCATCACTCTATAAAATTAGCTCTATAAAATTAGCATGTGCGACCGCTTCTTGAAACTCAAGAATGTCTTATGAACCCTGAGGTTTCCGAGTGTCCATTCACTCTTACATTTTGCACGCTGGATTGCGGGAGGTATGAAGCATTCATTCGCAGAATCATTGCTGAAAACTTTACTTTTCTTGTCAGAGATCATTTTTAGATAACCTATCTCAAATGCCATTGGCAATTTTGCATGACATGCAACTTACCAGAATTGTATGGGGAGTGGGCCTATGGTATAGACATATTTACTGAGGTTGTCAACTAAGAACATATCATGCCATTACCATCTGACTCGCGCATCGCATATATAGACACAGATTAATCAGGGTCTTGAAAGGTTTAAGCATACCAGGACTTGGTAGATGTTCGTCATTGTTTCTGTGACATGTGTTGCACCCAGTGATACGTGTAGAAACATCCTGTTTTAACTTTGTCCATCATAGCGCTATTGATCAATGATAAGTTCTCTAGCTCCCCTCTGTTGACTTTCAAAAAAAAGTTCATCTAGCTCCTAGTACGCAATATTTATTGGATGTGCTGAGTGCTGACTGCTGAGGAGCAAAGAAATCACTGGGAGGGAAACTCGATGTGCTAACAATCGAGATATCAGGCTCAAACGTGTAAATGACAGGAATTGCTGATGTGTGCTGTGGAAGATATGGTTAAGCAGAAAAAGAAGGTATTTGGAGCCATGGATATTGATGTCATTGTAGTCCCCGCTGATTGCACACAAGTGCTATTCTAGGTGAAAGATGGTGCTACACTCAAAAACATCCAGGATTCCATCCTGGAATGAACTGATGTTGTGGATGGCATACTAGAACCACATAATTTATAACAAGAATATGTAAGAGCTGGGCAGGGAAAGGATTGTGTTCACTTCCCTTTGACTTTTCACTTGTGTATCTCATATAAATCTGATTATGTATAAGGTAGGCAACCCACCTCGCATTATTTTTCGAAGGACAAAAACTCCTAACTGACCACCATGAGAAGATCACAATCCACAACATAACTAAAGCAATTACGGTCTGAATTGCCGATCACTTCCTGATGGTCCCTGTATTGGATGATCCTGCAGGGTCCAAGACAGCTGCTGAAGCAGAACAATGCTGATCCATTTTTGTAACTCCTTATGTTACCTTGATCCATAATGGGATACTTATGGTCACCAGTCAGTGCACAACATCTTGAAGAATTAAGCATTGTAAAAACATTCCTTATGGATAAACATGTGCTAATATATCCTCCCTTCACTCCCTCACTTTTTTTGTATTCTATACTGTAGTTGAACTTCCAACAGTTTCAACATTAATGTGTGCTGAACACTTTCTATTGGCCTATGTTGAGCCATCTGACCAAGTCCAGTGACAAGTGATGGCTACATATAATTTCCATTGTCTCAAATGCCGCATTACTAAACTAGATTATACATAGTTCTAGCTTGGTTTCTACTCTGGAGCTAGGTTACAAGTAGCTGTATTTTTTTTCCTTTGGTTGGCTATCCAACACCGCTGCTGGACAGCGGATCGCTTGGAGCGGCACCAACTGCCCAACCATGGAATCTGCCCTTTGAGTGACCAAGAGCAGGTCACTCTGGAACACCCTCTTCATGTGCTGCTTTTGGACACGGCAAATTTGGCTCGCCATTTAGGGATGGGCAGGATTCGGCAGCAATATCCCTAGTCCACAGGACTCCATGCAAGACTGGTGGCTCTCAAGACAGAAGACGGTGGTCAAGGAGCAAAGGAAACTGTTTGACTCTTGGTCATTCTGACCATCTGGTCCATTTGGCGTGAAAGGAATAGCTGCATCTTCAAGAGCGAGTGCTACAACCTTTCGACGACAGTGACGTCCATCAATGCGGAGAGTGAGCGTTGGCATAGTGCATACCATGAGAGGTATTACCAACTGCCGTGAGATTAGGCTAGATGAGTGTGTTGGGGGGCCTTTGGTGGCTTCCCTCTCTTTGAGTTAATTAACACCTTGCTTTTCAGCTTAATGAAAAGATACACAAAGCTTTAGCACATTCTCTAAAAAAAACAGTAGCTGTATAAGGTAATGGCAAAACGTTGACACATATAGTAATAGTAACTTTCCTAAAGATTATGTTAAATCAGCACTCTTCAATCAAGCTAATTGTTATCTTACGTCGTAACCCTTGAATTCGAAGAACTTGTAGGCATTTGTCCTGCAATCCTCTTGCAGCAGCAGACCCGCCATGTCAGCTCAAGTAGACCTAGAATGTGAAGTGCATTAGTGCCCCCTATTATCCTACTTGACTTCTTAAACACTGTGTGTGTGTTTTGAAATACTGAGCCCAGTAATTCATGAACCCAGAACTTCTGCATCCGCTGCCAGCTTCACTTCTATGCAACAGCTATCTTACTTGGGAAAATCTCCCAGTAGAAATATAGCATTCTGCCCAGGTCCAGCTAGTATTTAAATTTGTTACAACTTGTGTGTTATTGTTGCTTGCACATCAAGAATCAGGATGTTATTCAGATAGGAATCTGGTGACATATTGGATAACACAGCTGCCTACACATACCCCAGATGGAAGGCAGACCTTGAGGTCGAACTTGACATGGTTTAAGCTTGCGTAGTTGCTTTGACAACCACTGATAAGTTTCATTTAAATTGAGGTGTTGATACAACATTGGGACACTTGAAGCATAGCACGGATCAGCGTTTTTCCTTGATAAGTTTATGAAGAGCTGAGTGTAGACCTAAGTATGCATTGGCTGATTAATTTTCTGTAGGAAGAGATGGGTTGACCCACAACATGTTGGAAATGATACATTGTCATTGGAGGCGCCAGGAAATCTGCAAAGTAAGATGCCGGGGAGTACCGACTGTTGATATGAACAATCTCTGTTATCACCTTGAGGTATCTATATGTACTATATATAAGTATGCAGTTATGCTCATGTTCATGCGTTGATGCCACTCTCTGGGAATCTTTGTTAATTAGAATTACATATTTTCTTCACACCAGTCCAGAGATCATGACTCAGGAGAACTTGTCTGTTTGTTTGTTGTTAGGGCTTTGTGCTTATTAGCAGCTCGTGGAATGCTACTCAATTGTCATATATGCACGCTTGCACATTTTCCAACACATGCATCTGGGCTTTATTATGCTGCACTCTCAGACATATAATATCTGCTATTCCAGGAAAAATCAGGTGGAAAGGTCATTCACCGTAAAGGTGGTGTTGTTTTTTTATATCGTGGGAGAAATTACAACCCACGCACCCGTCCTCGTTATCCACTAATGCTTTGGAAGCCAGCCACTCCTGTCTACCCGAAACTCATCCAGCAAGCTCCAGAAGGGCTTACAAAAGAAGAAGCAGATGAAATGAGAAGGAGAGGGCAGAATCTGCTGCCTATTTGCAAATTAGGTATGATTTTGTGGGTTAGGCTGAAGATTTATCCAATATTCAGGTTCCTGGAACCTGGCTGGTTCAAGAGCCAACCCGTTTTCAGTTATTTCTCAACCGGCTCTCTTTTGGGTTGCTTCTTTTTTCTGCTTTTTTAAGTTTATATGTTTCCAACATATGTAATAAACACTAATGCACATGTTTGGTTGGAAATAGTTCACAGTAGGCATCAAGTCCGTCACATACACAAAAACAGACATGTAGCAGATTTCCAGCTGGGATCTGAGTCATGTTCTAACAATTTAATACGTTATCTTTTAAGCCTAACTAATCTTTGGTTGGTGGAACCAAGTGGAATGGAATTGAACAGTCCTGGAATCTGGGCTCTGTAATGAGTCCAGAGCGAATTGTACGGAAGTGTCTTCAGCCTATGGTTCCTCATTTAGCTTTTCCTTTGTATTTGTTTGTCAGAATTTATGCCGAGCATGTCAAATAATAGATATGTGGCTAATGCTATGATTTACACTTTACCTGTCCACTATGAGTTTAATGGAACATGTCTTAGATCTATTAGAAGTTACTGGCATGCAAATAAAATTTAGATGTCATGTGCTTCTTACTCTGGAACATGGAAATACACACATGCTACTGTTGATGCATATCATTTTTTATTCCTTTGTCGTGCAGCAAAAAATGGAATATATATCAATCTCGTAAAGGATGTTCGTGATGCTTTCGAGGGAAATGACCTGGTAAAGATTGACTGCGAGGGGTTGGAGCCAAGCGACTATAAAAAGGTAGGAGCAAAACTGAAGGTATTCATCCCCACACACTTGTTATGTTTTCGTGTGATTACGGACAGTGGAAGTGAATCCTGTATATACTTTCTTATCCCCTCAGCTAAAATTATGTGATTCTATGCAGGATCTTGTTCCTTGTGTTCTTTTGTCATTTGACGAGGAGCAGATATTAATGTTTAGAGGCAAAGAATGGAAGTCAAGATATTCAAAGCCTCTGACTCTTATTCCAAAAGTTCCAAAGAATGATCCGGCAGTGTCATCTGATGAGAGTAATTCAGGTGTGTCTCTGTAACTTTCAATGATTATCACAAATAAGGCAGCAGTAAATTTTGAAGCAAGTATGATTGCATCAATACACGGTCAACTGGGAACAGTGAAATCTTGGTCTCGTTGCTTTAAAAGCCGTTCTCATTTCTTATAGCATGTTGTGCATCGATTTTTCTCTACTTTTGCATTTTGCCTCCTTTTTAAAGTTATTTATCAGATGCTTCGTACATTTGGCCATTTATTCAACTTTACACTTGCAGGTGTCGATTGTTGCATGGAAAAACACTGTGCCTATTTCTGCACTTGAACAAGATCACTTTCTCGAGATTTTGTTATTTTTCTCGAAGACCTTTGTACTCTGGCCGAACATAACAAGATGAGCTGTTTTTTTATGCAGATGAATCCACTGATGCCAGTGATAATGTGGCAGTGAGAGAAGTACTGAGACCCAGAATGTTTAAACTATGGAAGCGTGCAATCGAGTCATCTCTAGCGTTGTCGTTGGACGAAGATGAAGTCAATGCACTTACACCTGATTTGCTTCTCGCCAGGGTAGAGGAGTTCAGTGTTAAATCTCAGGCCATGGAGCATTCATTTCCAGCGTTGCTTATGGCCAGTGTTGAGAGGAGCCCTGATGTTCTAAATGCTGAATACATAGAAGGTGAGTCTGAAGAGGGAACAGTTGGACCCCAAGAGAATCAGTTTGAACAATCACCCGGTGCCAGCGAGGATGATCACTTCGAATACGACATGTTTGAGCGTCTAGACTCGTCGGCACCATTGGGATCATTACCGATCGATGCTGTAGTAGAGCATTTGAACAGAGAGTGAACATATAATCAGGAAATAAGGGTTCAGGGTAACGACTAATGAGGCACTGACTGATGATCAGGACACAGCCTCGGGTGCATTCTGAATTATCACAATGTCTGAGGATTGTCGGCGATTTGCCACCAAGCAACATGTAAAGAGACTGACGGTAGCCTGGAAATGCACCCTTTTGTAAAGAAAAAGTGATCCATCATCATCGATATATGTGGGACAGTCCTCTTTAAGAAAAGATTAAGAATGTTACTCCTCTTTTAGAAAAGTTTATGAACCAGCGCCATTGGTATATCTATGCAGTGGTCTGTGCGGCTTCTGGCTGTGCATATACTACAGCAGTCAGCTTAGAACATCCTCCGGTCCAAAGGCACAAGTATGCTGGTCGTTGATGATGTTGGACGATCTCAGCAAACCTGGAGGGATGCACTTGGGCTAACTGTATGTTTGATGAACTCATTGCCCTCGAGCTGCAGCGTCGGCAGTGGTCCTGATGTGGACCGTATGTGATGGCCGTAGCAAAAAATAAATGCTGGTGACGGGAGAAGAAGGCCTGAAGATATGGCTTATATATAGTGCCCAAATGCTTGCGGCGGAGTACCTGAGCTGAGCAGGACAGAAAACGCAAACCGAGAGCGATGGCAGAGATTAGATGGACAAGGCCGTGCGGCCCTGACGTACTGCCGATCAACACGGACGGAGCCTACTCGGAACTACAGATGTATGAAAGGCCCATCGGGCTGGGATCCCAGCCCAAATACCCGGGGAGCCCAACTCCCGGCCAGGACTGGGCATCTCTAGATCTACAACACATGAAGTCCACACGGGAGCAACCCAACTTATCTTCGTCTGTATGTTTCTAAGTCGACTTAAACATAATAATATTTTAAACTAACAATATTAGATATTAAATTTTTATCTAACAGCTAATTAGTCAATTGCATATTTAAAAATTATGTACAATCTGATATTTATACATCTCTAAACCTAAAATTATTAAAAAAATATATACAACTAAAGACTTAATCAAATATGTATCTCCCCAAACCACACCAACGATGGAAAACATCGTCATCTGACCGACGTGGTGTTGCCAAGTTCCGGCGAACTGCCAATCGCCAAAGACCCGCCAGCTCAGTTAGTTCTCTCTCACGTGTCCCAAGTTCTCCAGAACAGAAAAAAGCCGGTGGTGGAGCTTGCATCCACCTGCAGATCGAGTCAAACCAATCGCTCAGAAAATCGCCCCGGGGCAGTTCAGTTAGTTCAACTTTGACACCAAACTGGTAGTAGCACTGACCAAACCGCGACCTGCCAGGTAACAAACAGCGCACGCGGAAAGAGTTCAGTTCAGCTCCCAGTTTCCTCTCCCTTCCTCTGTTCTTCGTGGCAACCATCGCTTTTCGTCAGTGCCTCACACGTCCATGCCCGGCGTATTCATGTTAAGCGGAATCTACTACTATCTATTAAATTAGTGATAGTAATAATATTTCGTATTTTTCTAACTAATTTGTACAATAAAAACGTTTTTTAACTAAACTCACATACTTCTTTTTAACTAACTCACATACCAAAAACTCTCTTCTCTAAAAAACGGCACCGACAAATAAGCCACTAGCTATTCAATTCCTCAGTGAACGCATGCAATTTATTAATTTTCCAATCAATCCTCCAAGTCTCCTATTTGTGCTCAAGTTCATTTAATGGATCACAACAAAGATGTTGTATTTCTTAATCTTCATTTCTCTCATCTCTTCTTCACATGTATTCTCATTATTGGTCTACACATATGCGAGAACCGACATGGTGTCGGGCAAGTGGAAGATAGGGGCTCGTATACGGCATAGGCGTGATCAGTCAAGAGCAACCTGGCTGGCAGCGGGCAGGCAGTGCGCTCTCCCGCTATGCCATACACCGCCGCCTTGACCTTGGCGCCATTTGGATGATGCGTGACATTTTGTGGTAGCAGGATGGATGCTTAGATTCCTGACATTGGTTCTTTCCAGTTTGGAGGATGCGTGCGACGATGCATGCTTTGTTGGGGCAGGAGGGACATTTGATTCCACTATAACTTATTTATGCGTTGTTATAAATAAGATATTCTATTCTACCTACATATATCTGCTCGGGTTGGCAATCTTCTAGCCGTAAATGTCATCTACGCGTCTATGGCAATCGATACACTAACGAGTCATGGACGGGGGCACTAGGCTGTGCTTAATTGAAAATTATAGTGCTTTTATTCTTAGAGCCAATGCATTAGTGAAATACAATCTTTGTCCTTAATCACTTTTGCATGGAATGATACACCCTACATATGTTGGATATATTGTTTACCTTCAGCCTTCAATGAGCATGACGCGGAGCAAAGCTTGGGTAGCTAGATTACTTTGCTCATTCAATATTTTTTTACTAACTATATTTTAGTTTATTTGCTAATTCAAGACTTTTTATGTTGGATAATTAAGGAGTTATGATTAAATTTGAGATGTACTTGTAACTCAATGTAATTTACATTTTCTCAATTGGTCCATTGCTATTGCTAGACTTTTTACAACTCTAAGGTAGGAGAGGATCGCGTACCACTATCGTCACCATTGCTAATGTGGGAAGAATGTATGTTGCCATTGCCGTATGTCCCTTTCATTATAGATATTGAGGAGGGGCGATTGCGCTACCATCCGGTGACATGAATCACGTCAGAGATTAGATGAAGTTCGAGAAAACGGTGATGCAAAATCATGGAGCAACACGATGTAGAGTGACCGGGTAAAATAATGGAATGGGACAAAGCCAGAGGTAGAGCCAAAGGGCGGGCGGAGAGGGAGGAAAGGAGGAAAGAAGGAAGATGGCACATTTTCATCTTGAGGTCATGCTATGTATCCTTAGCAACGCATGCCCCGATGGGGGCGCTGGACGGACGCATAGAGAGAGGAAAGGAGGAGGACGACGACTTCTTGTCTTCTTATGTCTATTTAAAATCTATAACAACACATAAACACTATACTATCTATCTATATTTTTTTTATTTTTACTATTTTCTTATATAAATGAGAGTGAGTAGGGGTTGAGATTCATCAACACTTTCCGCCTACTCTAACCTTTCTAAAATATATCTAACAAAAAATAACTAATTAATTAAAACACGATAAAACTCCTCTTTAATAAACTAACTTAACCACTTCCCTAAAATGGCCACAGCGACACCAATGGTTAACACGATTGACTATATTTTCTTATCTGTAGTAAAGCACCGACATTTTACTAGTAGTATTAGTGTATGAGTATCTTTGTCTGCTGGTGATTGGCGACATGTTGCAGTCAAAGCTATAGGGCCTACCACTGGTTGGTATCACTATAACTGAAGAAGAAAGGATACCACTTCATTTTCAGGGAAAAAATATCTTCTCCGAGGAGGAAGAATGCGCATCTTCCTGCTGTCAAGAGAGCAGGAAAAGGACAATTGTCTGCTAGTAACAAGTCAAGGGTCATTTTTCCATGAAGATTTCCATTTCGACAGAGAATCCATCAAAACCAAAACTTTGTCACCTGAAAAACACGTGAGCACTTTGAGGAAGCTAGATATTTATTTCGCAAGGAGTAGAGACCATCCTATTCCTTGGCCTAAACCATCCATGAAAATCATGTTTGCAACTTCAGGAGAAAAACAAAAATCCATCCATGACAATTATGAGTTTGAGCTGCTGGGCATGGACCTACACCTACTGCAGCTACAGATGAGTGGTCGTTGGGGTTGGTAATGGCCGGTATGGGGCCACAGCTCAGTGGAATCAACACGCCACCACCCCACCAACCCGAGGTCGGCATCAGGCGCTTAGTCGCGTAGCCGGCACTCCGATCTCCTGTCTGTCTCCTTCCTTTCTTGGTAGAACTGACTCTTTTGACCAAGCACTTGCACAGTTAATACATCAGGTCCTAAATCCGCGTTTAGTGAATGAACTTAGTTATGGTGCGCTTCTATGTTTAGTGCCTAACTTTGACTCTTAATCGCACAACGAACATACTAATTTTTATGCACAGATGTATGATCATTCGAGCAACGCCATGCGATGTTGTTCACCTGACACTGTCTTCACATGGCATGCTCACCCTCCCTGAGACGCGCGGGCAAGCGCACATCACCTGTCGCCTCGTCACCCGTAGGGTAAAAAAAAGGGTAATGTCGATCACTGAACACCATGGGCGCCCTGCCTGACCTAACCACATGCCCTGCAGAGCAAGTGGCCATGACCAATCAGTGCTCAAGACGAAGGTAGGTAGGTAGTTAGGTAGGTGGGTAGGTAGAGCGTTCTAAGGTAATACCAAACGCTCAGGATGAAGTGGACAGTCAGTGACGAGAGACCCTACGTACTGTGGGTCGAGAACAGAGTAGAGTGAATGAGATTATTTTGGGGTGGGTACAAATTCAGCTCAGTAGGATTGTCTCCTACTGTTCTCCCTCAAAAAGTACGCTGTTTCCTAAAATTATGCTTATCCTGTGACCTGTTAGTACTTACGTTTACCATTTGCAGAAAGGAAGATGAAAAACCTTCGGTCAAACTCAGAAAGAAAAACTTAACAGGGGACTAGTATCACATTTGGACATACGGTTCTTTGGCACTGAGAGATATTATTATGAATGGGGTTATACAAAATCTAAAATAATAACAGAGCAATTGATAGAGCAAACTGCAAATCTCTGGCAGTTTCAGCGGACCCAAAAACAAAAACAAAAAAAGAAGCCGAAAGATATGGAAAGATGTGATATCCTTCTTCCATGGAGCAACCAGTCAACGATGAGTCGATGATACATCCAAGAGCAGCAGCAGCAGCAGCAATGCAGGCATCATCCTGTTCTTATGCAGATGCCTTGTCGAACTTGAGGGGCTTCACCACCTCCCAGGTGAAGTCAGCATCATCGCGGCCAAAATGGCCGTAGGCGGCGGTCTTGATGAACCTGTTGCCGCCTTTCTTGAGGTCGAGGTTGATGCTGATCATCCCTGGCCTGAAGTCGAAGTTCTCCTTGACAAGCTTGAGGATCTCCCTGTCGGGGATCTTGCCGGTACCGTATGAGTCGACGAAGACGGAGAGGGGCTCCGGCACGCCAATGGCGTAGGAGATCTGCACGATGCAGCGGCGCGCGAGGCCGGCGGCGATGATGCTCTTGGCGGCCTGCCTGGCGACGTAGGCGCCGCTGCGGTCGACCTTGGTCGGGTCCTTGCCGGAGAATGCGCCGCCGCCGTGGGCTCCCCAGCCGCCGTAGGTGTCGATGATGATCTTGCGGCCGGTGAGGCCGGCGTCGCCGTGGGGCCCGCCGATGACGAAGCGGCCTGACGGGTTCAGGTGGAAGATGGTGCTCTCGTCGAGGTACTTCTCCGGGATCACCGGCTTGATGACGTGCTCCTTGAGGTCGGTGGCGATCTGGTCGTTGGTGACGGTCTCGTCGTGCTGGGTGGAGATGAGGACGGTGTGGACGCGGACGGGGACCATGGCGCCGCCGTCGTTGAGGTACTCGACGGTGACCTGGGTCTTGCCGTCGGGCCTGAGCCATGCGCACGTGCCGTCCTTGCGGACCTCGGTGAGGCGGGCGCCGAGCTTGGTGGCGAGCACGTGGCTGAGGGGCATCAGCTCGGGGGTCTCGTCGGTCGCGTAGCCGAACATGATGCCCTGGTCGCCGGCGCCGACCTCCTCGGGGCGCTTGGTGAAGTGGCCGTGCACGCCCTGGGCGATGTCGGGGGACTGCTGCTCGATGTTGACGAGCACCCTGCAGCGGTCGGCGTCGAGGCCAACGTCATCGGAGACGAAGCCGATGCCGCGGCAGGTGTCGCGCACGATCTTCTCGTAGTCGACGGTGGCCTTGGTGGTGATCTCGCCGAAGACCATGACCATGTTGGTCTTGGTGCAGGTCTCGCAGGCGACCTTGCTGTCGGGGTCCTGGGCGAGGCAGGCGTCGAGCACGGCGTCGGAGACCTGGTCGCAGAGCTTGTCAGGGTGGCCCTCGTTCACGGACTCGGAGGTGAAGAGGAAAGTCTCGGCCGCCATTTCTATCTTGGTAGTTATTCTCTTATCTACCTCTGTGGATGCAAACAACAAGCGCAAAATTAGAATCAAAATTAATCCAAGTGATCTAGCAATTGAACGACACTAACGGGTTTGATAAAAAGCATGATGAATTAGACAGCAATTACAGAAGCATGTGATAGAAGCATGATCAGCTCACCTTGTGATGCTGCTTTTGTTCGGGAGGCGGAGGAACCGTTAGAGGTGGGATGTGTGCACGGTGTGTGAAGAATGGTGCACTCGAGCCCAGCCATTTATAGCAGCGGAGGCCGCGCGACGGCGCGAGAGGGTCGGGTGCTGGTGGGTGCGAGGGACTGCACACCCGGTGTTGTTCGGTCGCTGGCGAGAGCCCTCACATCCTCACCAAACCCCATTTCGGGGTTGGTCACATCACCTAACATCTCTACCTTTCATTTCTTTTCTATTTCCATGGTTTTCTATTTGTTAATGCCTCCTCTGATTGTCTTTGCCAGTGGCTCCTTTGGTTGTTAGCAAAAAAAAGACGATCTACTAGTACTAGGACGTCTATGTATTAGCCATATCACAAAAAACACTTCGTGCTAAACTTTTACAAAAAAACCCTAAGTTTACCCATTTCTCACTATATAGCCCAATTCATTTTGCACAACACACATCCAACTGCTTTCTCATCTTATTCTACACCTTATCATCTCTTCACCATTTTATGCATCATCTCTCCACCATTTTGTATCAT
Organism: Stipa capillata; assembly: GCA_019208055.1. NCBI lineage: Eukaryota > Viridiplantae > Streptophyta > Magnoliopsida > Poales > Poaceae > Stipa > Stipa capillata. The sequence goes on along the minus strand of JAGXJF010002632.1, from coordinate 289,677 downwards.
GCATGAGAATAACCAAAAAAGTTATGCATATTTCTTCACAGCAAAAGAAAAATCCCTACATAGTTTATTCAATATTTCATTATCAAACAAAATTTGCATGTATTATTTATTCCCAAATTTTGGATCAGATTACTAGAAAAAAAGTCAAGCAAATTCTACTCTTCTACCGTTTAGTTCATAATCAAATAATAAATCTATGCATATCATTATTGACCATTTGCTATTTAGATCATAATCGAACAATAAATTTGTGCATATCTTCTCTGCATTTCAGATTATGAACAGAAATCATGCATTTTTTCTTCACCAGTTTTGGATTGATTCACGTCATAAAGAACGTGAATCAAATTAAATATGAACACCAAAATCGGATCTAGTCCAATTCATTAACAAACACCAAAATCATGCATGTGAAACTGTTGGCTTTCATTTTTACGTAATATTCGGATCATGAGCAAACATGAACATGAGCATGAATGAAAAAAATCGAAGAATCATTAAAAAAAATTCTGAAAATGAACATCACCAAAATTTTGACTGATGGATCAGATCGGACCATAAACAAGCTCTCAAACAAAAAAACAGTGGCGTCTCCATCCCCTACCGCGTTGCCGCCGAGGACAACCATGGCATCTACATCATCACCCTCCCCCTCCTCCTTCCCGTTGGTCCCAGATGCTGTTGCTCCGCCTCCTTCCAGTGATGGTCGAAGAGGCTGGAGAAGGCAGCGAAACAGGTCATGGAGGGCGGAGGAGGTGGCAGGACCGATAGAGGTTGGGGTAGGCGAGGAGCATGGATCCAACATCGCTCGCCTCCGCCCTACGCCTCGGGCTCAGCCTCCGCTACGGTGACGGCGTCCTTGTGCTGCTGTTACGGTGATAGTCGGGGAGGCCAGCAGAGGCGGCAGTGGCGACTCATCTGGCAGCAGAACATTTGAAGAGAGAGAGAGAGAGAGAGAGAGAGAGAGAGAGAGAGAGAGAGAGAGAGAGAGAGCGGAAGGTGAAGTGATCTCAGAATTCAGAGACTAAAACATAAAATGTGTTCTCATATTGTATTGCACGAATCTTAAAGCAAATAAATGGCAGAGATAATACCTGGACGTTCATGTGGTGGTGGAAAACCCGCTCTCGTTGTTAGCATGAGTTTTCTTGACGGGGCATATAGTGCACACACGCTATAAGTACAACCTAATCACGCTCGGCGCCCCTACACATGATACGAATATTCGTAGAGGCACCGAGCCTCACGTAGCACGGGAGGTGTGATCGATTAGCAATCTCAAACTCAAAAGGGTAAAAAGAACCTTGAGTTTGTCTTATTTCGGAATAAATCATACAAACTACGAAGTGTTTCAGGATGGCCAAGGGCGGTGGTTGCAAAGTTTAGAAAAAAAATGAGTACTATTAGCAAATTACGGGCAGTTTCAGCGTCAAAATAAAAAGACTGCCCTATATATTACCTCTTGTCCACCCCATGTAAGATTGACTCATGTCTGCATAGCACCCCGCTTGTCGCTACCCGTAGATAGAATTAAGTCCAAAAGTACATATGTGTATGCATTAAATTGATGTTCTGGTAATATATGTAACAACCTGAACATAGGGATCAACCCGTAATAGTTGTTGGAAAACCACATGACCCCAAGGGTCTGGATGGCCCTAGGAAGGGTGCTCATTTAGGGTGGATTCCTTCTACGACTATTTGACTTGAATTGTAACTTGGCAATTACTTTTTCTCCGTGCAAGGGACTCCCATAGATTGAGGATCAGACTATGATTTTTCACAACCATTGTACGGAACAGTGGAGGAATACGCGAGAGAGAGCAACGGCCCTATATCATGTGTGTACGATCATATATGATTGATGTGCGATAATTGTAGACGATCATTGGCACGCACTCTAGCGGCTTTGTTGTTTATCAACAGTTTCCTTAACTTAGCATCCAGAGTGACATTTTTTCCCTGTTTGGGACTATTGCTCCGCTCCCCAAGTTCTTGTCCTCTCTATCTAAATACTTCAATTTCCATAAGAGCAAGACACTTGGCACGAGTCATCCATCTTGACTAGAAGAGCACTCGCATAAATCCTCTCTGGGATTGCCATCTAAAAGAAAAGTAGTGTTATATTTTGAGCGAGCTTATAACTGCGTGGGGCCATGCATGTACGATCATACCACCTTGGTTTGTCCTTGGTTCGAATTTGTGCGCATTTTCCTGGTTTGTTACAAAATCATGTACTTCCTCTACATGTGTTTCGATTTTTATATTTCATTATATATATAAAATGGACCGTTGCTTATTTTCTAACAAACTATGGGGTCACGTTGTATCAGTAGGAAATTGTGTGCATGCTAGTCAAACGTATAATTTATTATATACTAAAAAGCAAAAAAAAGAGATGGATTAGAAATTCTCATAAAAACACAAACATCTGGTAATTGATCTGATGGACCATCTCGACCACAACTGATTAATTTTTATAATTTTGTCTAAACAGATTATAGTCGATAGATCATCATAACTGTACCTCAACAAATCATGACTGATTGATTTTCATAACCGAACCTAAACAGATTGTAGTCGATAGATCATTATTACATAAATAGGTCACAACCGATATCGTAATTATTTATTTTTTAATTTTGATGATGAATAGTATAGTATCCCGTATACGAGGAGGTATCTGTATACGATTCCCTGGATTATCAGAATTAGAATACGTATCCGGTAAGGATCCCCAGGAGATAAGGTAACCCCCCGTAAGGAGGGAGGACATCCCTTAAACTAGGAAGTCAATCCCGATGTTTAAGGAAGTCAGAGTTCTACTCGGGCATAAGTCCATGCCCGGTATGATTCGGAGAGCCCCCTATAAAAGGATCAGCAATCCCATAGGGGAGGACAAGTCTCATAAGTCTGAAAGGTCTTTCAAGTCCCAAGAGGTCAAGTTAGATCTAAGAAGTCTGAAGCCTGAATCCATCTAGAAGCCCCAGCGATTCCCACGAGAAGAACCGCCGCCTCGAAGGAGTCGAGCCCCGCGGAACTAGTCGAAGTAGCCTCCGATTAGGTCTAGGATAGCCACTAACATACACATCCTTTGTAAGATATTCTCTGATCAATATATACGAACAGGACGTAGGGTTGTTATTCTGAGGGAGGCCCGAACATGTATAAAAAGGGTGTTTCTTTGTCGTCAGATCGCTTGGCCTTGTGCCCTAGGGTCCCTACCCAACAACAAGTATCTCTGTCTCACGACTACCGTAAGATCGATGGTTCACCAATCATCGACAGATGGGGCCGATCGTAGGGACCTCTCCGGCTCAAGCCGTCAAGGAAATATCGGAGTCGGCGAGCTGCAACTAGTTGCGATCAGCCCATGATGCCGACTGCACGGCCCTCTCCGGTTCGATCCGAGGAGGAAGAAGTAGGTTCAGTGGGGGATCCGATCGCTCTCACGCGACGTACCGGATACTCAGATCTGGGCTTCTACAACAACTTCGGCCAGATAGATCTGTACCCGGCAACTGACCGCGTAGATCTTGGAGAATACGCCACTGGCGAGTACTCGGATGGCGAAACTGATCAATTTAGGACCGAGTGCGCCAGAGCCTTCGGGGGAATGTTGGTGCTGACCAATGATTCCCAGGCAGGAGCGACCAGTCCAATGTCCGAACTGTCGCCTGCAACTTCTGATCGACCAAACAATCAAGATCTCAATCATAGTATCCCTCCCGATGAGGAAGACATGATGGAGTGGAACTACACCTCATCTAATCCAGACCCTCGAGTGCTTCTCGCGATCCATGACGGTCAGGAAGATCTCGAAGACCCGGATCAGCATGGGGGCTCACAACATCGAAGCCCGGCTGCTACTCCCCGCGGGAACGGGAATATGCCTACGGCAGCAGATGGAACCCCTCAAGGGACGGGGGTATATGTGTCCCGAACTGCTCGAAGACTCGCCGAGGTGCACAATCTGCTGTCACGACCACCGGCGGCAGATTTGACGACACCCGATGGAGTACAGTGGCTACAATGACTGGGAGCTGAACTACAGCAGGCCCAAGCCCAGGCCGAGTCTCCTCGACTCTAGTCAGCGACACACAGTGTGGCGTACCCGGTTTTAAGGCCAGATACTCCCTTGTGATTACTGTACCGGTCCTTGGATCAGTAGCTGGTACACACAAGTTAACTTGTATATCATTGACATACATACGAATTTAAGTAAATAGACCGTCAAGATCGAATGTCTGATACCTGTAGCCCAATGGCTATAAATTTGCAGCAGAAAAACAAGCGATGATGTGGCCCAGCAATATGCTGTACGCAACAGGCAACTGACTGGGGTTACGCCCTATCTGTCGTGATCGTAATCATATCTTCGGAATTGATGTCTCCTTCGTCTGGCCAAATCAACAAGCCAGGTGAGTACGTTGAATGTACTTGCAAGCTATTCCCACAGGAGAATTATACAGCAATATTTCATGCAAGGTGTAATTCAAGGAATAGCTCTATCCTAAGTTGCTTGTTGTGCGGAAATGTAAGTTTTCAATTTAAATACGAGAATAGTAGATTCCAGAGCAATTTTGTAAATCAGAATAATTCAAAGCAACAAAACTTCTCTTGAGGTAGACCCGGCTACCTCCTTTTTATCACTTGTGAGGACTCAGTCCATACTACCCCGGGCAGTATGACTAGCCTCCTCATTTCATTGCTCAGCTCGTACTATCCCGGATAGTACAGCTGGCCTCCTCAACGCAGTGCTCAGCCCGTGCTATCCCGGATAGCACGGCTAGCCTCCGCTTAACTCAATGCTTAGCCCGTACTATCCCGGATAGTACGGCTAGCCTCCTTCCCCTGCAATTCCTTGCTACCAGCCGTGTAGCGTAAATTGCAACCTGTGGACACATCATGCCCACGTCCTTAATCCCTTTCCCAAGCTTTCGCAAATAAAACTTAGTCTAACCAGTGTGTGGCCTTGCCAGTTCATGTCCATGACCGAGGACGTGGCTATTCGAATAGTTTTGAACACTCTGCAGAGGTTGTACGGCTTTACCCACAAGATGTAAGTCCCCCTTGTTGCCATGGCCAAATGAGCACTCTTCTCGAGGAGTGCCGGCAGGGTTAGTACAACGAGACCTTCGCCCGCTTCCATACCAGAGCTGGACCCGCTAGGTGGTAACCCAACTTTTGCGTCCCGGACCAAAAATGGGACTCCCTACCTTTGTGTCGCATCCACCCCAACCGCCCAGCGGTGGTAGATCTCTAGGACTTTAACCACCTAGTCACATACTTCCTACTTCCCACGGGTCTATACTCCAATACTTGCCGAGGTACCAAGCCAAGTCCTTCCCATAAAGGACATGTGGACGTACGGTGAGGGAACTGGTTTAGCGGCACTTAGGCTCGGTTCTTAATTAATTCGAGCAAGACTCCATTTCTCGACCCATGTTCGTCCCGGACGACCATGCCATCATCAGATACTCTACAGCCCTAGGCTACCCTTACCATTCTCACCCGAATCAAAAACATCTCCAGTTTTACTTGGGGTTTTGACAATCCTTTCTTTCAAATGCCACCTCGGATAACACATGCTATCCGAGGGTTTTATTTCCCATGTCCCAGGGTTTTTGTGAACACCGATCGAAAATCTAGTTTTTAACTAAAGCGGGTCTAAGCATAGCTAATGCCTATAGCCCTAATACTTTTGTCGGACGTGGAACAACCGACTACTACTCCTAGGGTTACAAGGATCGGATATTCAGACCTAAGTCATATGCAGCTATAGGGTATAACTAGGTCTACATAAAATACCATTGATATCCACATAGCATGCAAGTTTCACAAACAAAATAATTAAATTTCACACATATAGGATTCAACATGATCAAGGTGGGAATGCTTGCCTGGCAAAATTGGCTAGATCTCAGTTCTGAACTTGATACGATAATGGTTCGGGGTCCTTCACGCGATATCTCGTAACGTCGTATCTACACGTCGGAAAGACAGCGAGTCAACAACGGGGCGAAGAAGAGCCAAACATACATTCTTAAGTTCTCAGAATATGTGTGTTGGACTTAAATTTCTATTAGGATCTTCAAAGAGATGGGATGGAACTAGGATGTTGAGAAGTTGGAGGGAGGTATAGAGCGCGAGAGGGGGGTTTCGGAGGGGGAGTCAGTATATATGAAATGTGTAGAGTTTTGTGGTTGTCAGGTGTTGAAAAGTGGGAATTCAAAGTAATGGAGTGGAAAAATAGAACCGTGTCGTCGAGACGATCGAAACGGTATATAATAGTGTTCTTAGGGTTTCGGGCCCGACGGGTCAGGCCCGGCCCGCAAAATAATATTGGCCCCTTTAGGGCCCTCGGGTTGGGCTGGATATGGGCATGGGTTGGATCTGAGCTGGGTAGGGTTGGATATGGGTTTTGAGATTTGACAGAAAAGAAAAAGGAAAGGAATTCGAAATCTGCTGGGCTTAAAGTGGTTTAGCTAATGGGCCGCTGTCGGGCTGCTATCGGGTGTGGCCTGCTAAGTAAATGGAATATAAAAGGAAGAAAAAGAACGCTGGGCCGGCTTGAGCCGGCCTGTTCCGCTCGGCACCGGCCCATATGGGGAGTCAGGCTGGCCTGTTGAAGGGGAGGCCGATGGCCTGTTGGGGAGGCAGCGGAAACAGAGGAGGGGAGAAAGGGCGGTGGCTGCCGGCGGCGGGGACGAAATTGGCCGCCGTTAGAGCCCGTCGGAAATGATTGGGAGGTCGGAGAGCATCTGTAGGAGATGAGGATCTCATTTTCGTAGAAAATGGTGGGGCTCCCGTGGGAATGTGGGACTAGTGACGGAGAGGTGGCTCGGGTTGGGCTCACCGGAGATGGAGGAAGGCGGTGGTGGGTTCGCCGGTGTCCAGAGAGGAGAAGGCGGTGGCGGAGAATCTTAGGAGGAGATGAGGTTGCTCGGGCTGCTCGGGGAACCTTGGAGACTTGGGAAGGAGAAGAATGGAGCTCGGGTTCGTGTTGAGGATGGGCCAGCTCTGGAGGTCCTCTGGTGGTGTCGCTGTTGGGGGCGACAGGAACGGCATCTCGATTGGCAGCGGATAGGTGGTCAAAGGGAGAGGCGGCGACGGCAGTTGCTTGGGTGGTATTGCGGCTCGACGGCGGCAACTGCGAGGAGAGCAACCGAGAGAGCTTGGGACTCGGGGAGATTTGGAGTTTAGAGGAGGCAGAGGGGGGAAGTGTAGTGCTCGGGGAAACAGTAGGGAGGAGCTCGGGTGGTGCTGGTCTCAAAGAGAGAGAGAGGGTGGGGCGGATCTCACCGGAACTCGGCTACGCAGGGAAGGAGGACGGCTGTAAACTCCACGACGAGGTGGGCAGTTCGGGAGATCCCAACGGCGGCGAGGCAGATGGGAGTCTGGTGGCTGCAGCTTGGAAGCTTGCTAGAGCAGTGGGGGTTGGCTTGGCCACTCGGGTCTTGGTCCTGGCGGCCGGCGTGTGGTGGGGAGAGAAGCTGCGCTGGAGGAGAATGAAGAAGGAGGGAGCGGAGCTTGGAAGTTCGGTCTGCTTCGATACTCGGAGTAGTTGAGCGCCTGGTCGCTCGGGGTAGAGAAACAGGAGGTGGCACTTGGGGCTAGTCCAAGGATGAGCTCCAGAAGCTTGGCTTGTGGGGGAGAAGGAACTCATCCTTGGGAAGGAGGAAGGGTGGGGTGCTCGAGAGAAGAAGAACAGGACTAGGGAGCGAAGGAACTTGGGGAACTGGCTAGAGAAGAAAGAAGTGCAGAGGAATGAGAAGGATCGGCTCGGTTTGTGTCACACCCTGATTTTCTAAACCCGCATAAAATCATGACATCCTGCACGTTAGGAAAATACTTTGCACATTTCATGCATGCATTATCCCTAAGCTTCCTCCTCTCGTAATCTTCCGAGCAAAACCCTAATCCGGGAAATCCTCTCTCTCTCCCCGTTCGATCGATATCCGGAGATGCCCTCGCGGCAACTCTTCGCCAATTGTTTCCAAGCACCGTCTCGAGACTCCGGAGACATTTCCATCCACCCCCTTCCTTGCCGCACTCCAAAACCCTGGTGTCGACCCCGATTCCCCCTTTCCCCGTATTTAATTCTTTCGCTCCTAAAAATCCTAATCGCTAAATCTATCTCTCCCCGGTCTGCCCAAAAATTCCCGAATAAATTTCTGTAGAGCCCTAACAAGATGTTTGACCTAAATGTAACATAAAATATAAATGGCCTTTGTAAAAATCTTGAGTAACAAAAATATTAAATCTTCGATCAACTTTGGGCGTTGTACTGCAACCCCTATATTTAATTCTCAGAAAATTCCGATAAAATCCCTCAACACTCCCCACATTTCCAGGAGTCCAAATATATAAAAACATGGGCAAGTGCTATGTAAAAATCCAGCATGGCAAGCACCGAGCACCTTAGTCCCGAATGACAACTCGCATGAAATCACAATAATTTCCCCTGCCAAAGCTGCTGCCCTCCTGTGGAAAGCTACCACACGATGCACTCACCTGTCCTAATCACAATTAACACCCTGGTAGCTCACGTCTCCATCTCCCCTCAGTTGAAAGCCAAGTCCCATCCTGCTTTAGCATTCAAGCCACTCTCTGCAGACCACTTTTAGTGCCCAGGCTTGACCCAAGACTAGAACACGTGTGCCCGAGCACCACTGACATGGTTTGACACTTCAAGGAAGCCCCAGGGCAGCCGTGCCACGTCCATGCCGCTCTGGGCGCGTCCAGACCTGCCAGTGCGCGCTCACCCTCCTCCTCCTCACTGCACTGCCGCCGAGAAGCCTTGTCCGAGCAACAGAGGCGTCCCTGAGCCGTCCCTCCTCTCCCCTGTGCTCTGCTCTTGCCGTACCTCAGCTCCGCTTCGCCATTAATCTCTTGAGCCGTTGCCTCACTTGGAACAGCAGCCACGCCGGCCTTTAAAGGGAGCCGAGCACCGAGTCCTCACTCCACCCCACTGAGCTGCGCCACCACCAAGCCCTCGGGCCGCACCTCTGTCTTCCCCAGCTCAAGCCACCGAGCTCATAGCCAGCCAAGCCCCAGCTTCCCTTTGCCGCCCTCCTCTGTTCCACACCCCAATCCTCCAAGCTCTTTAGCAGCTGCCACCGATTTGAGCTCCGCCGCCTCCTGCAGAAATCAACCCGCCCCAAGCCAGCTTTAGCTACTGCAGCTGAGCCACCTCCCGCCATCAACAAGGATCCAAGCAGCCCGCGCCTTCAGAGGAGCTGGACCAAACCAGGGCGCCGCCATCCTTTCCAGTGCGCCGCCGGACCTAGCTCCAGTGTGCCGCCGGCCATCCCAGTTGCAACCCCTGCACCGCTCGCCTTAGCTACCGGAGTAAGCCGCCGGCCGGATCCCATCTCCTAGCGCCGCCGTTGCTCTCTCTTTATTTATTTTCCTTTCTAATTCCCGTGAGCTCAACTCTGCTATTTAGTGCTCTTGCCGACCACCATAGGGCTCAATGAGTTGGCCGGTTGGATAGCTCCTTTTAATGCACTAATTAACTCCTAATTGCACTCATTCTCTTTAGCACTAATTTAACTGTGTTAGCTAATGCCCAGTGCGCCGCCGGTCCTTTCTTTTCTAGCTCTGTTTCTCTTCAGCTTTTAGCTCAACCGTGGTCTACATTCTATCCATTCCCAAGCACATTTATTCAGCTCCTTCTCTAATCAATCAGTAGCTCAATTAAAGCACTAGTTTAATTCTTTTCAGCTTTAGCCCCTAATCCAACTGATTAAAAACCCTAGTGGCCGACTGTCATCATTCCCTTTGTTATTCTGAAATCATAAGTTTAATCCTTTCGGTTGAGTCTAACGCATTGTTAGGAGTTAGCATTTTTTTTTGCATAGGTTAATCGGAATTAGAATTAGGGTAGTGCTTTAATCAGTTAATTTCACATATGTAACTTGTACGCATTCATAAATCTTTGAATAGCTATAAGTTGAAAATGGTCATTCCCGTCTCGTAGAAATAAAAACATCAGTAGCCTAAACTCGTTGAACCAAATTCATTAGTTTAAAACTTAGCGAGAGCAATTTTCCCCATTTAGATACATCGTCATTTTATGGGGTATTCCCGCATGTACCCGTTGCCGAAAGACTTCTTCGTACCCGAGAACCCATGCCCTAAAACCCTAGAGCCATACCTGAAGCCTAAAACCATATATATGCATCCCCTCTTAATCACTGTCCGAAACCCTAAAAACCTAGCTCGAACGTTCTAGGGTAAACAACCTCCTCAATTCGGCATGTTATTCACCATTTCTCTGTCATGCATATTGTTGATTTCCTTGAAGTATTTGGATTGCTTTTTATTCGACGTTTTCTTCCGACGCGTAGTCCACGGAGTGAAGTACGTGCGTCAGGACGAACCGGGAACACCCACACCTCCGGAACAGGAACAGGAACTGCCAGGCAAGCAATCTTCCGCCTTGACCATTTTGAATCCTATAATTGTGAAGTATATTTATTTTAATTTCGAAACCTGCATACTATATTGTAAACAATATTTTATGTAGAATTGGATAATTCTGATAGATGCATTCAGACTAGGATCGAACCTCCGATTCCTTGTAACCCTAGTGATCCGTCGGTCGGTTTCCAACCGACGATATACCAAGGTTATAGGCAATAGCCAATGCTTAGCCCTGCTATAGTTAAAATTAAAATTTTGTTTAAAACCGGGGATGGGAATATCAAACCCGCGGATAGCATATGTTATCCGCGGTGATTTTAAATGAAATGTTGCCAAAAACCCAAAATGGAGATGGAGATGGTTTGGATTCGGGTAGGAAGTAAGGTGGTTTGAAGGGAGACGAAGTAGCTGGAGGCTATTCGGTGATCGATGATGACCTGAAATCCTACTCGAATCAGTTAAGGACCGAGCCACCGTGCCGCTAAACCAGTTCCCCCACCGTACGTCCACATGTCCTTTATGGGAAGGACTTGACTCGGTAACCCGCCTAATGCTAGGGATCGGACCCGTGGGAAGTAAGAAGTATGTGCTAGGTAGGACGATGGGCCCCTAGAGAATTCTCACGACGCTATTTGTGTCAAGATTCCTAGATGGTGAGGCCAAGGCGGGTGTGAGGATTCGACACAAAGATGAGAATAGTCCCACTTTAGGATTTGCGATGCAAAATGTGAAGATCGGGTAAAACATCTAGCGGGTCCGACTCTAGTATGAAAGCAGGCGAAAAGTCTCGTTGTAATAACCCTGTCAGTATACGTCGCGAAGTATACCCAGGGTGACCTACATCTTGTGGGTAAAGCCGTACCACCTCTGCAGAGGGTTAAAAATCTATTCGAATAGCCGCGTCCTCGGTTATGGACATGAACTGGCACAGCCACACCCAGGCTAGACTAAGTTTTGTTTGCCAAAGTTGGGCAAAGGGATTAGGGACGTGGGCATGATGTGTCCACAGTTGGGCAATTTAGGCCATGTGTCGGTGGTAAGGAAATTGCCGAAGTAGTCCGTCGTATTGCCGGGAGGGACCGGAATACGGCAGTGTGTTGGAAACCCTAGTTATCTGATAGGTAGAAGCTACCGTTCGATGGGCGGAGCCATAAACGGTGCGTGGAAGCTATCAGGTAATAGGTCAGGGGATGTTTAGCGGTGTTTACCGCGCAAGATGAGAACGGAAGGGATGTGACGGGATGTTGTGGATTTGCTATCAGCTTTTCCAAACTTCTTTTACAATCTATTATGCAGTATTTTCAAATCCAGAACTTACATTTCCGCACAACTGCCAACATAGGTTAGAGCTGTCCCTTGAAATATTCCTGCATGAATTATAGCCGTATAATCCCCCAATGGAGATTGCTTGCGAGTACATTCAATGTACTCACCTGGCTTGTTGAATTGGCCAGAGGAGGAAGAAGACTTCGATTACGAAGAGGGCGACAGCGAGGCCGAGGGTTAGGACGTTTTCCCCCAGTCAGCTGCCTGTTGGTTCGGCAAGCCGATGGGCTATCCACTTCGTTATGATTTCCGCTGCTGTTTTATTCGGCCAATAGGCCATGTATCGAACCTCGACCATAAAGGTCTAAGCGTGTAATAAGATTTCGGTATTGTATGTGAATGCTATCAAGTATTTGTGCATACTGGCTACTGATCCAGGGACCAGTACGGTAATCATAAATGACATGTCCGGCCTTAAAACCGGGCGTGCCACAGTTTGGTGGTTGAACCAGCTCAAAGAGAAATGGAGAAGGATGGGCAGCTCGTGGCGATGGAGCAATCGGAAAGCTCAAGGTTTCAGAACTAGGGATAGCAGTGAGTAGCAGATGGAGCTCGGCTTGAGATGAGCTTAGCTAGAGGAGAGAAATGGAGCTAGGGAAGGTTGCAGTGCTCGGCTGAAGACCAGAGGGAAGAGGAGATGAGTCAAGGCGCGGAGAGCAGCTCCAGTTGGGAATAAGACGAGCGCGGGCGTGCTCAGGGAATTGAGAAGGTGGCAGCTCGGTTTGCTTCTTTAAAAGCAGTGAAGCACAGAGTCAGGGAGTGAATGAGGGCGATTAGAAAGCGTTGTGCATGCAGTGAAATTTTGGCACCGATTTTGGGGATGCTGATGAGCTGGCGCTACGTATTCAAGTCAATAGGGAGCGAAAACTGGTGCAAGGATTAGACGGTACATGGGTGAACAGCGTGCCAAGAATCTAGGGTTTAAATAGAAGAGGACGAAAGGTGCTTGGCTAGTAAAATCCATGGAGTATGAATGCTGATTTGACAGAAGGGAGTCTCATTGAATTCGATTTGGCGCTCATTCCTCAGGTGTGCTCATGATTTCATGCGACGAGCTAATTCGCACGAAGGTGTTCGATGCTGCTTTCTAGAAATTTCTAAACAGGGCATGCCCATGATTTTGCATATTTGCACTTCTAATTATATGAGGACCATTGTGGAAATTTATTAGAATTTTTTTTTAGAAATTTATTTCTATAGGTTGTAGTTCAAAGCTAAGTTCTGACCAAGATCTTGGTGTACATATATTTAAATATTTTTGTACTAAACCTTCAAGGATTATTTTATACTTAGGTCGAGGATAGTATTAGGTGGTCCCATGAATTTTCCTGGAATTTTTGGAAAGGTCGAGGAGCGGTAGATCTCGCGATTAAGGTTTTGGAAGGAATTGGATTAAAATAGGAAGAAGGGAATCGAGAGCTTGGAACTAGGGTTTCGGAGCGTGGCCAGGTGAGGAGAGGTTATGGGAACACGCGGGGATCCATTCATCTTGGTTTGGGACCAGCCGTTGGCAGGGTGCCGTCGATACATATCGACGTATACGGTGTAGGTATGGCATTAAGGTATTTCTCGCGTTAAGGTTTTAGTGTGTATGTGCATATATAAAAGCAGTATATATGTGCACACACTCATGATATGACCTGACGAGGTAGATGGCAGAAGATCATGTCGTTCGAAAAAATTTTAGGACATATATACGTTTAAATTTTACAAAGGTACTGCGTGGGTACTTAGCTGAGAATGTTGGTCCAGGTTATACCGAGTAGGAAAAAGGAAGGAGGAACAAGGGCGGAAAATTTTGGCTTGCTTTGCTTAAGGGTTTAACATGATTTGAATTAAAGTTTTAATCGGGTGTATTTCGGTTAATGTTATTAACAAAAAGTTTTTGAAGGCCCTAATTTTCGGGTTTTGAAAAATCGGGGTGTGACACACAACTCCAACCGACGGAAGACCCCTCTCCGACAAGAGGAATCAGACGGAGAAGAACAACATCCCAAGACCAGGTCTCGCCGGGAGGAACAGCACGTCGACCTCGCAGGTAAGCATCAACTCTCGAGTAGAGAAGCAGACCCCGACGCCGCTGCACGCACCCCCGCGTCAGCAAGACCTCCACCGCAACTACGAGCGACAACTTCGGAAAACACCCCCTCCAAGTCGGAGAGCAGGTTCTACGACTAGTTCAGAACCGGGGCAAAAAGGGCTTTCTCCTCAGTAGGACAACGACTCCACAGGAGAAGTCGCCCGATCTAGGTCGCACGAGTTAGCGGTAAAGAGATAGTCGAGTCCCGTTAGAGAGTTCCTCGTGCAAACACCTTCGGTAAGATCGCATAGTCATCACCTCTCCGAAATCCAATCCGTTTCAGGTTGCGCCAGCTCCAGCCTCAAGTCATCAAGCTACGAACAAGCCGATGATAAGATGCTGTGGGCGCCACCGCCCAGCACGCGCACACGACAAGCTTTTTCAGCGGGTCACGACAAGAGCACGAGAGTCTCTGGAGCAACCAACGACAAATTCGAGAGGAGGGGATGATGTTTTATTTCTAGTTTTTCTAAGCATTTTTCTTCTTACAGTAGCTTATAAATGATACTTCAGTCAGTTCACAGTTTTTTAAATATCAAGTTCCTAGTTCGATATTGATTTTTTCAGACTGCCTATCCGAGAAACTTCTCGAATAAGACAGTCGGGGCCTAGATAAGTATGTTGCATCAGGTACTGGCGTATACATGCGCGTACCAACAATTCAACCTGCACAAGGGGAAAGGGTTCCGTGGTGCAACCGTCAGGGATGCGAGGAAGACCTCTTAACGTGTCGACAGGTGACAGGGGAAGCCACTGAGCCCCCCACCTGACTAGACCTAAGGCCTGGTCGACTAAGCTCCCCGGTTCTGTAGTAACGTTCCCCGACCACGAGTAAAGGAAGAAGAGAAGGTGCGAATATGACTAGGTCAATAAAACCCGTTTGCTTATCCGCATCCCCGACTACTTTGAATAGAAGGCGTCATGAATAGAGTGCAATGTTGTCACCAACAGGGCAAATGTGGAACTTACTAACTAGCGTCCAATGTCCCTGCGATAAGAGAACACGAGTTACTGTTGGAAATATGCCCTAAAGGCAATAATAAAGTTGTTATTATTCTATTTTCATGTTCATGATTAAGTTTATGTTCTATGCTAGAATTGCATTGGTTCTTAGATATGAGATTCAGAGAAAAACCTAATTGCATGTGTGGAATAATAAACACCATTCAGATCCCTAGTCAGGCCTCTGGACTAGCTCATGTATTGTTGATGGTCTTGTTTTCCTGATCATGGGCATTGTTAATGTAACAAGGATGCCGACAATAATGGAAACACATTGTTAGGGTAACAATGGTGTTGGATAGACCCCCTTATGAGATACTGCGAGATCACTTCGTCAATATGTTGTCAGTATCTTCTCATTATGTGTTAACGTTTACTTGCGTCCTTACCCCATGAGAATATCGTAGACCCGGATACCGGATGGTTGCTTTGGGGTCATCAAACGTTACTTCGTAACTGGGTAATTATAAAGGTGACTTTCAGGTACACCAGAAAGTATATCGTGGTTCAACATATGTCAAGACTGGGATTTGCCCATCCGGCGATGGAGAGATACACTCTGGGCCCACTCGGTATTACGGTGTCCAGCATCGCCTGGCCAGGTATTGTGACTAAAGGGTTAGTCACGGGGACACCGGAATACAGAAACGAGAAAAGAGTACAAACCGGTAACGAGGATAACTAGGTATAGTGATCAAGGAGTTGATCACAAGGATACCATAAAAGTCTCGCCTCGGGTTGTGTAATGTATCGTGAGGCAAAAGGATGATATGCGGTAATACGAGGTTCGCTCGATAAAGATCTTCGATGATATGTGGGAGTCGTTATGGGTGTCCAGATCCCGCTGACGATTATTGACCGGAAGGTGTTCCGGACATGTCCACATATACTCGAACCTATAGGGTCACACGCTTAACGTTTTAGCGACATTTAGGAATGCTACGATTTATGGAGAACGAGAGAGAAGGGTTCCGAAAGTGTTTCGGATGATCTCGAAAGTGTTCCGGGAGGTCCCGGATGGTTCCGGTGATGTCCGGAAAGGTTCTAGAAGGTACTAGAAGGTTCTAAAATTTCTAGAAGGTTCCAGAAGTTCTAGAAGGTTATAGAAGGTTCTGGTAGAGTTGGACTCCAACTCCATCAGGGAGTTCCTGCTGGAGTAGAACTCCACCTTCCCAGAGAGAGCTGCCCCACCCCCTTTAAATAGAGGGGCAGGGCACTTCAAAGGGCATCCCAAGCAGCCCCAAAGGCAGCCCTAGCCCCTTGGCCGAAACCCTAGGCAGCCACCACCTCTAGATTGGCTGCAGCCTCCTCTTCCTCTCTCTTCTAGATTGGATCTAGTTCAGCTGCCGGCGCGCTGCTGCTTCTCGTTCTCGTAAATCCCCGCTGTTCTTGTGTGCTGGTCCACACATTACCGCGGTGTCGCTGATCCGGTACGCGTGGATACCTCGGAGACGTCGTACACTTCGGCGTTCGATCGGGCGAACTATTCGCGAGGAGATCACTCTCGCGGCTGGGAGGTATAACCTAGCTGCGGGAATCTGCGGACTTCATCGACATCGTCAACTTCTCCGCTGCATTGACGTGATCGGCGAAGGTATGATATCGTTGCCTGCACCTCGGTAGTGGATCTTGGTTTAGTTCGTGTACAGTAAAAAATTTTGTTTTGCGTAGCACGTTCCCCAACAGTGGTATCAGAGCGGTACTATGCGTAGTTGTAGGTACGGCTAGAGCATATGTGATATGCGGCATTGCACATATGATGTGTGGGGTGTTAGATGAGATCTACCACCGGATTTTCTTGTTGTTTCCCTCTCATTGCATAATTTTGATCTCGGCGGCATCGTGAAATTTTCAGAGGTCCGGCGAACCTTACGATCTTCGAATTGAGACATGCTAAGGATGACTTTAGTTTCACTTTAGTTGAGAAAGATAAATTTACAATGAGCGGGCTTGTAGATGTGATCTACACGGGGGGTCATGCGTATGACGAAGTTTAGTATGGGGTTCAAGATTTCCGAATCTCCAATTCCATACACACCGACAGTTAAATAACTGCAAGAGCAATCTTGCTTATGGTAACGTAGGTAGCAAACGGTTTGCAACGTAGCCATAAAGCCACGTATTGTAGCATAAACGTTAGAGGCGTCTAACTTGTTTTTGCAGGGTATGCATGTGATGTGGTATAGCCTATGTGATGCAATGTGATTGTATGAGATGCAAAGTGTTTGTAATTTTAATTTTGTCATGACCTGTGTGTCGTGAGTACGGCAATCGGCAGGAGCCAATATGATTGTCATTATTTATTGTATTGACCTACGCGTCAATTAGAAAACCATGTAATGCATTTATTTTATTAGCTATGTGATAGCAAATAGTCTTACATCGATGGATCTCGACGCAACGCCGTACGCGAAGGAGTTCTCCGCCAAAGGATGTTGAAGAAGTCTTCTTCAACAAAAGAGACTATACCATATCACAATAATTTGATTGCATGTGATGTTAATCCCTTTTATGCACCTTGTTTGATGCGTGGTAGATGTTGTTAAATAGGGTGATCCCTCACACAAATATCAAGTAGTTAGTGTTCTTCCAAGTGTAGCACCGTCTGGAATATTTGCCATTCTGAGGTGCGCCATGTCACATGGGTACGATAGGTTTGACATATAAGAGGCGGGCGCGAACCGTTCGCGCAGCCGGGCACTCGGTTGTCTTGATGAGCTTGGCAAGATCGTCTTGGGCTCGGAACACACCCATCGAAAGATGAACAAGAGTCATATGGGGATATGATTGGCACGTTGACCTACCGGTCTCGTTATTCCGTCATCAGTGATGTCACATCAATGGCGGAGTAAGTGAGTCGTGGATCTTGAATCACTAATAATCAATTATGAGGGATATTGGTTTTAGTGAGAGTTTACTCTAATTAAGTGTTAATTTGAGTTGCTTTAATCATGAACAATGTCTAAAGTGTATTTGTTTTTAATTGTAGATCTATGGCACCCGTAACCACATTTCCACTATGCGCGTTGCTTGAGAAAGAAAAACTGAATTCATCTGGTAACAACTTTACGGACTGGTACCGTAATGTGAGGATTGTTCTCAAGAGTGCCAAGAAGGACTACGTCCTATCGCAAACTCTCGGTGAACTCCCCGCTAACGCTACAGATGATGAGACTCGTATCTATCAATCTAAGAGTGATGATTCTATTGCAGTATAGTGCGTCATGCTTGCCTCCATGGAACCTGATCTTCAAAAGTGTTTTGAGAATTGGGCTGCTTATGAGTTAATCCAGGAGCTGAAAGCTTTGTTTCAGAAGCAAGCAAGGACTGAAAGATATGAGATATCCAAAACCTTGTTTGAATGCAAGATGGCTGAGGGCAGCTCAGTAAGTCAGCACGTACTCAGATTGTCTGGGTACGCGCAAAGGTTGGATGCGCTAGGTTTTCCAATCTCCCAAGAGTTAGATACTGATCTTGTTCTCGCTTCCCTCCCTCCGAGCTACAGTAGCTTCATCATGAATTACAACATGAATGGGATGGAAAAGAGTATGGGTGAATTGTTCACTATGCTTAAAACTACTGAGAGTGGAATCCAGAAGGACGCCAATCATGTGATGATGGTGAATAAAACAACCAACTTCAAGAAAAAGGGCAAGTCTAAGAAAAAGGGCAAGTCCAAGGGTGCTAGTGTGACTGACACGCCTAAAAAGTCCAAGACTGGCGCCACTTCTGATGTTGAGTGCTTCTTCTGTAAAGAGAAGGGACACTGGAAGAGGAACTGCAAGAAATATCTGGCAGAAAAGAAGAAGTCTGGAAAGTCCAGCTCAGGTATGAGTGTCATATATGTTATTGATGTATTCCTTGCTGGTCCACAATGTAATTCTTGGGTATTGGATACCGGATCGGTTGCTCACATTTGTAACTCGATGCAGGAACTACAGAGGCCTAAGCGACTGGCAAAGGATGAGGTGACGATGCACGTCGGGAACGGAGTAAAAGTTGTTGTGCTCACCGTCGGCGTCCTACCTCTACATTTATCTTCAGGATTTATTTTAGAGCTTAGTAATTGTTACTATGTTCCAGCCTTGAGCAAAAACATTATTTCTGGATCATGTTTGTTGCAAGATGGTTATTCGTTTAAGTCTGAGAACAAGGGTTGTTCGATTTATATGGATAATATGTTTTATGGCCATGCTCCCGTTGTGAATGGGTTATTTATTATGAATCTTGACGGTAATACACACATCCATAACACTGACGCTAAACGTCGCAAGATAAACGATTTGAATTCCACTTATTTGTGGCACTGCCGTTTGGGTCATATTGGAAAGAAGCGCATGAAGAAACTCCATTGTGATGGACTTTTGGAGTCATTTGATTATGAATCATTTGACACTTGCGAGCCTTGTCTAATGGGAAAAATGATTAAAACGCCGTTCACAGGCCACGTAGAACGGGCGACTGACTTATTAGAGATCATACATACGGATGTATGTGGTCCAATGAGTATAGCTGCACGCGGTGGATTCCTCTACTTCATTACCTTCACGGATGATTTGAGTAGATATGGGTATATCTATTTGATGAGACATAAGTCTGAAACCTTTGAAAAGTTCAAAGAATTTCAGCATGAAGTAGAAAATCATCGTAACAAGAAAATCAAGTTTCTGCGATCGGATCGCGGAGGAGAGTATTTGAGTTACGAGTTTAGCGAACATCTGAAGAGTTGCGGAATTGTTCCACAGCTTACGCCTCCTAGAACGCCACAGAGGAATGGAGTGTCCGAGAGACGTAATCGAACCTTGTTGGACATGGTAAGATCGATGATGTCATTAACTGAACTGCCATTGTCTTTTTGGGGTTATGCTTTAGAGACTGCCGCTTTTACACTGAATAGAGCGCCATCTAAATCCGTTGAAACGACACCATATGAGATATGGCATGGGAAGAAACCCAACTTGTCTTATCTTAAAGTTTGGGGATGCGATGCATATGTAAAGCGTTTACAACCAAATAAGCTCGATCCCAAATCGGATAAGTGCTTCTTCGTTGGTTATCCCAAAGGAACTGTTGGGTATTCCTTCTATCACCGCACCGAAGGCAAAGTGTTTGTCGCAAAGAACGGTGTGTTTCTCGAGAAAGAGTTTCTTGTGAAAGGGGTAAGTGGGAGGATAGTGCAACTCGACGAGATTGGTGAATCTCTGTCATTAGGTCAAAGTGATGAAATGCCGGAAGTAGTTCCGGAGTTTCCCACAATGACTGATACGGAAGCCCCTATATGTGATGTAGAGACTTCGGTCGAGCCAGCAGCTGAACCACGAAGGTCTGGCAGGATTCACACGAAACCACAGTGGTTTTCGGATGAGGTATTGTTGTTAGACAACGATGAACCTGCGACCTATACGGAAGTAATGATGGGCCTTGACTCCGTTAAATGGCTAGACGCCATAAAATCCGAGATGGAATCCATGTACGAGAACCAAGTTTGGAACTTGGTGGACCCTCTTGAAGGCGTGAAGCCTATCAAATGTAAGTGGATCTATAAAAAGAAAATAGACGCGGATGGGAATGTATACATCTATAAGGCTCGACTAGTCGCAAAGGGTTTCCGACAAGTTCAAGGAGTTGACTACGACGAGACATTCTCTCCCGTAGCGATGCTTGAGTCTGTTCGGATTCTTCTAGCAATTGCTGCATATTTTGATTACGAGATATGGCAAATGGCCGTCAAAATAGCGTTTCTAAATGGAAAGCTAACCGAGGACGTGTATATGATACAGTCTGAGGGTTTTGTCAATCCAAAGGATGCTGGAAAGGTATGCAAACTTCAGAGATCCATCTATAGACTGAAGCAAGCATCACGGAGTTGGAATCTTCACTTTGATGAAGTGGTCAAAGGGTTTGGCTTCATCAGGAACTGCGAAGAGGCTTGTGTTTACAAGAAAGTAAGTGGGAGCGCAATAGCATTTCTAATAATCTATGTGGATGATATATTATTGATTGAGAATGATGTATCTTTTCTTGACAATATTAAGACTTCGTTGAAAAATAGTTTTTCAATGAAAGACTTAGGCGAGGCAGCATACATATTAGGTATAAAGATCTATAGAGATAGATCAAAGCGCCTAATAGGGCTAAGTCAGAGTACATATATAGATAAAGTACTGAAGAGGTTCAGTATGGAAAACGCCAAGAAGGGGTTCTTGCTGATGTCACATGGGAAAAGTTTGAGCAAGACTCAGTGTCCTTCGACAACTGACGAGCGAGAACGCATGAATAAGATTCCATACGCATCCGCGATTGGATCAATCATGTAGGCCATGGTATGTACACGACCAGATGTGTCCTATACTCTAAGTGTTACGAGCAGATACCAGAGTGATCCAGGTCATGATCATTGGACAGCAGTGAAAAATATCCTTAAGTACCTGAAGAGGACTAAGGACATGTTTCTCGTATACGGTGGTGACGAAGAGCTCGTTGTAAAGGGTTACACCGACGCTAGCTTTGTCACAGATCTGGACGATTTTTGATCTCAGTCAGGCTTTGTGTATACACTAAACGGTGGTGCAGTGAGCTAGAAGAGTTCCAAGCAGAACACTGTGGCGGATTCTACAACAGAGGCTGAGTATATCGCCGCTTCGGAAGCGGCAAAGGAGGGCGTTTGGATTAAGAAGTTCGTCACCGAGCTTGGCGTGGTTCCGAGCGTGCTGGATCCTATGGAGCTCTATTGTGACAATAGTGGCGCCATAGCTCAGGCCAAGGAGCCAAGGTCCCACCAGAAGTCCAAACATATACAACGCCGATTCCACATCATTCGTGAATTGGTGGAGCGTGGAGACGTAAAGATATGCAAAATACACACGGACCTAAATGTGTCAGATCCGTTGACGAAACCTCTACCACAAGCAAAGCATGAGAAACACCGAAATGACATAGGTGTTAGGAGCTTAAGCATTGGCTAGATTATTGACTCTAGTACAAGTGGGAGACTGTTGGAAATATGCCCTAGAGGCAATAATAAAGTTGTTATTATTCTATTTTCATGTTCATGATTAAGTTTATGTTCTATGCTAGAATTGCATTGGTTCTTAGATATGAGATTAAGAGGAAAACCTAATTGCATGTGTGGAATAATAAACATCATTCAGATCCCTAGTCAGGCCTCTGGACTAGCTCATGTATTGTTGATGGTCTTGTTTTCCTGATCATGGGCATTGTTAATGTAACAAGGATGCCGGCAATAATGGGAACACATTGTTAGGGTAACAATGGTGTTGGATAGACCCCCTTATGAGATACTGCGAGATCACTTCGTCAATATGTTGTCAGTATCTTCTCATTATGTGTTAACGTTTACTTGCGTCCTTAGACCATGAGAATATCGTAGACCCGGATACCGGATGGTTGCTTTGGGGTCATCAAACGTTACTCCGCAACTGGGTAATTATAAAGGTGACTTTCAGGTACACCAGAAAGTATATCGTGGTTCAAGATATGTCAAGACTGAGATTTGCCCATCCGGTGATGGAGAGATATACTCTGGGCCCACTCGGTATTACGGTGTCCAGCATCGCCTGGCCAGGTATTGTGACTAAAGGGTTAGTCACGGGGACACCGAATACAGAAACGAGAAAAGAGTACAAACCGGTAACGAGGATAACTAGGTATAGTGATCAAGGAGTTGATCACAGGGATACCATAAAAGTCTCGCCTCGGGTTGTGTAATGTATCGTAAGGCAAAAGGATGATATGCGGTAATACGAAGTTCGCTCGATAAAGATCTTCGATGATATGTGGGCGTCGTTATGGGTGTCCAGATCTCGCTGACGATTATTGACCGGAAAGTGTTCCGAACATGTCCACATATACTCGAACCTATAGGGTCACACGCTTAACGTTTTAGCGACATTTAGGAATGCTACGATTTATGGAGAACGAGAGAGAAGGGTTCCGAAAGTGTTTCGGATGATCTCGAAAGTATTCCGGGAGGTCCCGGATGGTTCCGGTGATGTCCGAAAGTGTTCCGGAAAGTATCGGAAGGTTCTAGAAGATACTAGAAGGTTCTAAAAGTTCTAGAAAGTTCCAGAAGTTCTAGAAGGTTCTAGAAGGTTCTAGTGGAGTTGGACTCCAACTCCATCAGGGAGTTCCTGCTGGAGTAGAACTCCACCTTCCTAGGGAGAGCTGCCCCACCCCCTTTAAATAGAGGGGCAGGACACCTCAAAGGGCATCCCAAGCAGCCCCAAAGGCAGCCCTAGCCCCTTGGCCGAAACCCTAGGCAGCCGCCACCTCTAGATTGGCCGCAGCCTCCTCTTCCTCTCTCTTCTAGATTGGATCTAGTTCAGCTGCCGGCATGCTGTTGCTTCTCCTTCTCGTAGATCCCCGCTGTTCTTATGTGCTAATCCACACATTACCGCGGTGTCGCTGATCCGGTACGCGTGGATACCTCGGAGACGTCGTACACTTCGGCGTTCGATCGGGCGAACTATTCGAGAGGAGATCACTCTCGCGGCTGGGAGGTATAACCTAGCTACGGGAGTCTGCGGACTACATCGACATCGTCAACTTCTCCACTGCATTGACGTGATCGGCGAAGGTATGATATCATTGGCTACACCTCGATAGTGGATCTTGATTTGGTTCATGTACGGTAAATTTTTTTGTTTTGCGTAGCACGTTCCCCAACAGTTACTACTATGGCCATGATAGACTGCACGAAGACACCTTATTGCGTTTACTGATGACGAGGAGCCAATGAGACCTCCATTCGACTAAACCTAAGGCCTGGTCGATCGTAGTCAGCGGCATACGGCACAACTCGTAAGCCTAAGTCAAGGAAAGTGGATGCAAAGTTCGACTAAGTCTACGAGAACCCTCGCGTCCGACAAACATTCGTAGAGCAGTAGAGTTCAGGTTTTTAGAAAATAAAAACACACTGATTAAAGCACAGTTACTAAACACAGTGTATTACAAAATTATTTAGGCATACTAGGTGCCTGGACACGGTCCGCAAAAGCATCAGCCACACCCTGTACAGCATCAAGCAGCAACAGAACAGGTTGCCCAGGTCTCCCCTCCGGACCAGAGATGACTCAACAAAGACGAAGGCGCGGGGGCTGGACTAGTTTTAACTTCCCTAACCGGAGAATGTCTGCAGTATGTACTGCAGATCGACTTCCCGGCAACGAATAACGTGGCCGAGTATGAGGGTTTGCTTGCCGGTCTCTGAGTCGCTTCCGCACTTGATATCCGTCGCCTACTCGTGAGTGGGGACTCACAGCTGGTAGCGAGACAAGTGTCCAAGGAATATCAGACCATAGACCTGAACATGGCGGCTTACCTAGCGGAGGTGAGAAAGCTGGAGAAGAAGTTCATTGGACTCGAGGTACGGCACATCCCGAGAAAGGACAACTGCCGAGCCGATAGTCTTGCCCGCCTGGTTTCCTCATGATCTCCATGTCCACCCGGAGCCTTTGAAGAAAGGATTTCGACGCCGTCCATAGCTTCTCACGAATCTGTGGATGAAGGAATGGCCACCCTCAGAACAGAGCACCATTCAAAGACGTCACCAGGTATTGACGCTCCAAGGGGAGTGGCAGTTCGACTCGTTGCTCCCCTCGATCCTGAGGATTCGTGGATAGAGCCCATCCGCAGGTACCTTCTCGATCGGACTACGCTTGAGGATGATACACTATCCGAGCAGCTTGCCCGACGCGCCGGGATGTACTCCCTGGT
Source organism: Stipa capillata (assembly GCA_019208055.1). Taxonomy (NCBI): domain Eukaryota; kingdom Viridiplantae; phylum Streptophyta; class Magnoliopsida; order Poales; family Poaceae; genus Stipa; species Stipa capillata. The sequence continues at coordinate 265,103 of JAGXJF010002632.1, read as the reverse complement.
CGACGGAGTCCTCTACCAAAGAGGAGCTCACGGAGTGCTCATACGGTGTATACTTGAGAAGCAGGTACAGAATTACTGGAGGAGATCCATAGAGGGGTGTGCGGGGCACATACATCTTTTCGAACCCTGGTCAGAAAGGCCTTTAGACAAGAATTCTATTGGCTGATAGCCCTCCGTGACGCGAGCGAGTTAGTGAAGCGATGCCGTTAGTGTCAATTTCACCGTAGACGCATTCACCAACCCGCCCAAGCATTGCAGACAATTCCCTTGTCATGGCCCTCCGCCTGACGCCAGAGCGAGACTGCGTGCACGGGAAAACGGGGGTCTGGCAAACCCACGACTACCGTAAGATCGGCGGTTCACCAATCGTTGATAAATTTCAAAACAAAACGTTATTGTCAAACATATCATTGTGATAGATCTCATAAATATACCTAAACATTATCATCATTAATTTAGTGTACCTTAATAATTAATGGGTTGAAGCTGATACATCTTCGTATTGTTATACCTCATAAAAAAGTTTCACGAGCTTTAAAGAACGGCTGGTCATCAAAGACCGAACAACTAGTCAACCTGGTGTTACAATACCTGCGCCATATGCACCAAGGTTGAGTGGTCCGACACCTGACCAACGCACCGTAGGATCACCAGGGCCGCATGCCTTCACCGTTGGTCAAGCCGGCCAGAAGCGGTCAAACTTCTAAAAGCCACATATGGTTCCAAAATCCTATAAAGGGTTAAGGTCATTCTCGAATCCACCTAGCACAACAAGATCAGAGGAGCCTGACGATCATCCCCCACACCCTAACCTAGCCCTGAGGCTAGTGGGTCGCTCGAAAGCCCGGTATGATCCACCCATACTCTGCCTAGCCGGCACAGCTTCTCAGCTAGTGGGTCACTCAACCGATTCCTATCTCACTTAGTGAAAGCAAGAACAATAATAAACATTCACGGCATACCCATACACTTCAATTCATACATGCATGGTGTACGGGCAACCACAAGAACAACTTGAATATTATCACAAAACTCTACAAAAGAGATATTACAAGATAGTGAACATATCTCACTCATGGGATAAGACTTTAGCTATACATACACGACTTGGAAGTCGATTACAACATACTTCAAGTGTAAAAACAGTAGTGCAAGGTAATAAACATGGAGATGACTAACTAAGCCACCTACCAAAAGTTTTACAAAACCATCACTTGACTAAGGTAGGCAAACTTGCAAGATTAAACATCAGAAGCAGCATTTTTCGTCGTAAAACTCATATATACTAGGTTCACCTGCAGGAATAGAATTCCCGAGTGAGTAATTTCATACTCGCAAGATGCTAATTGCTTATCCAGGTTATACTTAAGCATGACATGGCAATTAAGTGACAATAGCAAAGATTGCAATTCAATTAAGCAGGATAAACTGAAGATGAATTACCTCTAGCATCTAGTTCATGAATTGCAAGAAATGAATCATTTAGTCAAGCTACAACTTGACATTTCATCAACATACACATCATAACCAGATCTGAATTGCATGAATAACCTTCATACAAAGCATCAAAATGACTATAATCAAGTCATAATTCATCATGAGCATCACTAGAGTTGAGCTACTACCCAAAACTCCATACAAGTGTTCAACCATTGGTTCCAACCAATTTTCAGCATTCAATCACCATCAAACATCACAACCAATTCAATTTATTTCCTCTAAGCCCTCCTAGGCTTCGAGGGATTTCCGAATGAGTTTTAATCTACCACCATCCCGAATCAAGTATAGTCGAAGGAGGCTTAACTACGCTCACCTCGAATGGGAGTATCTCGATAAGGTCGAGGGTGCATGGTTGGCCGACCATTACCATACCTAACACTCATTGACGATACCCTCGCAGCGGCTTAAGGAGGGATCCCACGTCTGAGATCATGCGAGCTCCTACCAGACAAGCCCCCCAATAGGAATCATCTCCCGTCTCTCGCATCCTTCCAAGGGTTCAAGTGGTTAATTAGGTGATTTAAAAGCATACAAATGCTGGTCACAAACGCAAGCACACCTACTCATGCTAGTAGTCTGATGCACCACATACATCATTTTGAAATATTCAAACTACACGTCATTAATTAACCAAGCAAGCAAAAGATAACCGGAATCAATTCAACAAGCATGCATGCTTGCCTTTTTATTTTGAGAAGTTCTCTTGTTGGTGATCACCCTCGAGTAAACCCTCGTTGCCCGAATCTAGCGACAAAAGCACCGAAACGTCGGAAAAGGGAAAAAAGAGCAAATAAGTAATACTGAAGTTTTCAGAGATGATTACATGCATGAAATGAATCCTATAATGTCGAGAATGAAAATATTAAACTAATGCAATTGGTTTCACCTCATTTGGAGTTGTAGAACTCTAGTAATAGATTTTTCAAGTTTGAGTTGTATTCATTTGAATTTGAGAGTCATTTGCAAATTTCGAAATTTTTCATATCAGAAACATGGATGAAATATATATCAATAAATTCTACATAATAAATGATGAATTTATATGCAAGAATCTTCTGATTCGGAGTTCGGATGATTTTTCTACCAATTGTTGAAGTTGAGGCAATTTTGAGTACCTTTTTTATTTTTCTTCAGTAAAGAGTCCTGGACTGCATGGCTTCTCTTCAAGGACCTAGCGTGGCAAAAAGGGAAGTATAAGAACGGGGAAGAAGAAGGGAGTTCGGCAAATGGAAAGGAGGGTACCTCGCCATTGAACTGCTCGCCGGAAATGGGGCTGATGTCATCGATGTTTCCAAGTGGTGAAGAAAATGAAGGGGGGGGATCGCGATTGGGGGAGAAAAGAGAGCAGCGGAGGGGGCGAGGTAGGGCTTGATACCGGGAGGAGAGAGGGAATGGGAGGACGCTACTGAGGGTGCCATCTTGATGCGTGTCCTAGCCACGCGACGGCGGTGGCCTGACAACCGGCTCCACCTGCTAGAGAGAGAAGCGGCCGCAGGAGGCGTTGTGGTGGGGAAGAAGGGTGCGACGATGGGCGATGGGCCGAAGCCCATTGGCGTGCAGGAGAGAAAGCTAGGCTGCTTCAGCCCAGCCAGGTAAGAGCCCGTTTTTCTTTTTAATTTTCTTATTTCTTTTCCTATTTCTAATTTGTTTTAGTTTGAATCCAAGAACAACAAAGATTCAAACAAGTTTGAAACGTTTAAAGAATTTTGTAGGTGACATTTGGGCATATACCACTTCTCTAAATTTTTGTAAGTTAAAAGAATCTCATTTGAGCTATGATTTTAACATTGGAGCAATATAGCTAAAAGAAACTTTAGACTAGAGTTAACTTCATTAGGTTTCAAACCTCTGTCCAAAATTCATACAATACCAGTAGCTCTTTTATAAGACATTTCAAATAGTTGTAAGAAAGAAAATTGACTCGAGTTGGTAGATTTTGAAATATGTCCGAAATTAGAAGTTTCAGAAAATATTTAGTTTGAGGGATGCGATCCAATTCCATTTGAAATAAAAAGTCTTTAGATTAGCCATCTGCACCGTCACAACCATGCACAAGAGGCCCACTTGGTGGCTCTTATACTGGGTGGAGCAAGATAACGTGGGAAAAGAACGGTGTATGAAGTTTTCTTTTGGGGTGTAAAGTCAGCTAGATACTGTTGACGACCAAATTGGGCAGTACCCCCGGATGGGCCGAGTGCGTCGGGCAAGATCTGCAATGCTACCGAATCGTGGCTCAGGCCGAGTGGTGCGGCGTCCCCGAATCCCGAGTACCCGTTTCCGAGTACCCGCGGTCCCGAGTTCTGGCGCCCCCGAGCACTCGCACCCCCGAGCACTCGTCCCGGAGCACTCGTGCCCCCGAGTATTCATGTCCCCGAGCACTCGCGCCCCGAGTACTCATGTCCCCGAGCACTCGTTTCCGAGCATTAACGAGATCCGAGTGCCGGACCCCGAGCACTCTATGTCCCCGAGTACTCGTCCCCGAGCACTCGTGTTACCGAGTACTCGTGTTCCCGAGCGCTCGTCTCTTAAGTTCTCGTGCGCCCGAGCACATCGCCTTCCCGAATGGGTCCAAGCCAGGCTCCGAACAGTGCATCCGAGTCCCAGCCACGCCAGGTCGGTTGCCAAGCCGTAACGTTCCCGTACTTTCTTACAGGTGGGCCGAGGCATTGGATTTCAAGACGAAGACTTTCTGCGCTGGAAGCCTTGACTTGGGGCAATAGTTGATCGTGGCATTTAAAGGAAAGTCTGAGATTTGGAAGGGCTCCCGGATAATATGGAAGGATATCCCGTGTACAAGGCGGAGTCCGGATCACGGCGGTTAAATCGATCAGGTTAGGAAGTTACCTCAAGATTGTATAGAAATATATCTTTGTACGAGATAGAGTCCTATTGTAGCTCAAAGACCGAGCATACCCTATAAATATGAAGGGTATATGGCCGATTGAGGTGGAACTCTCCCAATCGACGCAATCAATCTATTACTTTTTCATCTACTATTTTCTCTCCCTTTGTTTTATGCTTCTCGTTCTTCGTTGTTCTTCGTGTTACACGGCAACGAAACTCGAGGCCCTAGGGGCGATCAGGTCGACCTAGGGCAGCCCATAGCCGCCGCACTCCCTGACGGGGTCCCTCCCGGGGGTGTGGGGTTTCGGGTTCCCGAAAGCACTCGCCGGCGTGTCTTGCGTATCGCGCTCCCGGCGAGTCTCCCCCGGCTCCGTGTCCCGCGCATCGCGCTCGGCTCCGGGGGTACACGGTGACGTGTTCGTGTGCGAACACACTTTTTGGCGACTCTGCTAGGGACAAAATCATCATGTCTAACAATCAGATTCCACAACTCGGCGAGATCAGCACCGATAACATCATCAAGCCCGACTACAATGAGCTATCGGAGGAACATCGCCAAGCTTTCGAAGCATACAAGAAAAAGCGGGAGGAGGAAGATCTGCAGACGTTCCTCGCGAACTTCAAGAAGGATCGTCAAGGGAACATTACTCCGGTTGGAGAAATCAAATTCCCTCCTCTATACGGCAAGAAGGCTGACACCCCGGTAAGTAGCACGTTTTCCCCAGAACAGATAGCCGAAATACAAGGTTATATTTCGGAAGGCAATACTCTTGTTTACAACACGTTCATGGAAAACACAAGTGTTAAGGGGAGCACGCGCCCAACATCTAGTGGAATCGCCGGTACGGCTGTAGGTGTGTTAAACCCTGATCCGACCTCGGTAGTAGGTTCATCGGCGCTTCCCGTGCCATTGAATTTACGCCCTAGTCAGACCAACCAACTCGTAGCCGTACCCGCCAGCCCTAGTCCGATCATGAGCATACCCGGTTCGGCGGTAGCGCCGAACCAGAGCCTGATTACACATTCCATGAACACAACCATGTTTAAGCCGATGCCGAGTCACGACTCGACGCATGGATTACAGGCCGCACCCATGGCCAGTCGTCCCACGGCGACTTCGTCCGCTACGGACGAAATTTTAGCCAAGCTCCAGGAAGACATGAAAAGGATGTTTACCGAATCCGGACTCGAGCCGAAGTTTAGAAGTCGGATGTACCAGAAGCCATATCCTGACTACTATGATGCTATCCTATATCCTCCGGGTTACAAGATTCCCGACTTCGCTAAATTTAGCGGTGAAGGAACGAAAACTACATGGGAACATGTCAGTCAGTATCTAGCACAGTTAGGTGAAGCGAACTCTATAAACGAGTTGAAAGTGCGCCTATTTCCCTTGTCACTGACTGGCACAGCTTTTTCATGGTTCTCCGCTTTGCAGCCTGGCACTATACTCTTGTGGTCACAGTTAGAGCAGAAGTTCCATGATCATTTTTATAGCGGCGACAATGAACTCAAGTTGACACATCTTACATCGGTCAAGCAGAAACACGACGAGTCGGTCACCGACTACGTTAAAAGATTCAGGGACACAAAGAACCGATGCTACAGCTTGGTAATAACCGAGAGAGACTTGGCCGACTTGGTACTGGCTGGGTTGAAGACCCACATCCGAGAAAGGATAGAAAATTATGAGCTCTTAAGTGTCAACCAAGTCTTGCAAAAAGCTTTGGCTCAAGAAAGCCGAAGCATAGAAGTCAAAGAGATTCATAGGTCCAAACCCGATCGCCCTAGGATGCACATGGTCGAGTACGACAGCTCGGGCGATGAGGGTAACATATATGCTGCCGAGTTCGTTTGGTCCTCCAAGACCAAACCGTATACTTGTGACGCTCTCAAACCGACTCGCAAGAATCATGAAGAACAGATGAAATTCACCTTTGATGTAGCTAAGTGTGATAAAATATTTGATTCTTTGCTGCAAGATAGGATTATTAGAATATCTCATTCTTTACCGCCGTTTGAAGAGATGAAACGGCGAGCTTATTGCAAGTATCATAATTCTTTTTCTCATGCGACTAATGACTGCAATGTTTTTCGGCGACAGATACAATCGGCCATTAATGAGGGACGATTGAATTTCGCCGATATGCAAATCGACAAACAGCCCTTCCCAATGAACGCTATGGATTTGGAAGGGAAGAAAGTTTTGATTCGGCCCGACATAGCCAAATCAGCTAACAAAGACCGTGTGGTCCTGGTGAACCTTGGAAGAAAGAAGTCGGCAAAGCACTGGGAAGAGAAGTCGTGCTCGAGAAACAACCCGGTGGCAAAGAGACATTGAAAATCACTATCAGAAATCACGCACTCGGGGGCAATCCCGAGTACAGGAAGATCACACCAGTGTACTCGGGGAGCAACCACCGATGCCAGAGAATACCCGGGTCAAGTTCATCAAGCCGAGAGTCCGGAAGTCGGCAAGTGGAAGATCAACGAAGCCAGAACTCAGCATAAAAGAGTGAAGCCGACTTTCGATATGTTGCTTTCCAATACGCCAGCCAAGCGGCCGGTGTCATCCCTGACCGGCCATCGCGCTTTAAAACGTCCAAGATCACCTCCAAGGGCCAGGGTTTCAACATCAGGCCGGACCGCACGGGCCATGGATGCCGACTCCATGGATGGTGCCACCTCCATACGCGCCGTACGTGGATCGCTTCGACGGAAGATGGGGCAGCACCCGATGGTCCCTTACGCTTTTCATCCAGGATGGTCGGCATTGAGGAGACCCGTCCGCGAGAGGCTCACTCATCCTACTCGGGGCCGACTAGGCGGGGATGCCAGTCGGCCAACACAGAAGGTCAACCACCCCACTCAAGACCGACTCGTTGGCGATACCAGTCGGTCCTCACCAACTTCTCCGGGTCAACCAGCCAAGAAGATATGGCGTGCCAAGTCACCGAGTGCTGATGCTCCAACGAACAACGGACCAAGAATGGAGATCAATCAACTCGGCAAAGGGCCGATTACTATCGGTAATCTGGTCAACTCTAACGATAATGTGATCACTGTTCAGCAGGGGTCTATGGCCAATGACCGTGAAGCTGGCACAAGCAAGAGCAGGCCCAGAGACCCCAAGTACACTCAGCCTACCTGGTGTCCTCCCGGGTTTGACCAAAACCCAGAAAAGAAGGCTGCAGCGCATGAGGAACCAGGAGAGGGTTGAGCGAGAGGCTGAGACGCTGAGGGACGAATCTTTTAACGAGATTCGGCCCATGGTACCCGCGAAGCAGGTCTGGAAGCCTAAGCGAGCAGAGGACACGACGACTCCCGAAGACATGTCTCCTCTACTCGGCAAGTCGCCGAAGTCGGTAGCCACCACGGAAGATAGCGAAGAGGAAATGGTGGGACTACGAGTCTACACCGGTTCACGCAGGTATGGACATAAACATGGTATATTACTTACCTGCCGAGTTCCGTGCTGTAGATGAGAATGGGGAAGTAGCCCAGTTCGACTTCGGCCCTAAGAACGCCATCTTCGAGAAGCCGACAGAGCCGGTGAGGCACTTAAAACCGCTATATGTCAAGGGCCATATTAATGGAACACCGGTGGCGAGGATGCTCGTGGATGGCGGTGCCGTGGTGAATCTTATGCCATACTCGGTCTTCAAGAGGCTGGGTCTGCATGATAACGAGTTATGAAGACCAATATGGTGCTCAATGGGTTTTGAAGGCAAAGAGAGCACAGAGGCCAAAGGCGTGATGTACGTAGAGCTCACCATCGGAAGCAAGACTTTGGCCACTGCCTTCTTCGTCGCCGAGGTGCAAGGAAATTACAACGTCATACTGGGCCACGATTGGGTTCACGCCAACCAATGCGTGCCGTCCACAATGCACCAATGCCTTATACAATGGATTGATGAAGAAGTCGAAGTCATTCACGCAGACAACTCGGCTTGTGTCGCCTTAGCCGATGCGTTGGTGGACTGGCAGCACCCCAATGCGACGTGTCTGTCTGGGCGAGACCTTTCCGGGTTCGATTTCCTTAGCGCCACAAAGAACGGATTCGTACCCGTATCTTTAAAGCCAGTCAGTGCCGACCGGCTTCAGGCCAACTCGGTTTTAACTGCTTTGGTTGATGTGCTGGCGAGTCAGCAACAGCCCGGCAACTCTTCGGCAACCGACTTCCCTAGTACTAAAGGAGATAGCCGAGTACCCGTACCCTCAAAGCCGGTTGATGGCGATCGGCTCCAAAACAAGAAGCAATCAGATGGATCCTAACTCGGAATGGCTACAAAAGCGACTCGCAGAGTATCGGTCTTGTAAGAACGATATGCACGAGTCTATAGAAGAGTTAGATAATATGGATAAGTTAGGGCAAGGTTTCACATCGGCCGATCCATTAGAGGAAGTAGACATAGGGGATGGATCGAGTTCTAGGCCGACCTTTGTAAACAAGAATCTGAAAGCCGACTGCAAATTTAAGCTAGTCGGCTTGCTAAAAGAATACGTTTGCTGCTTTGCATGGGAATACCATGAGATGCCCGGGTTAAGCCGAGAGCTAGTAGAGCATCGGTTGCCTATCAAGGCCGGTTTCAGACCTTTTAAACAACCGGCCAGGAGATTCAACCCCGAGATGTATGACCGGATCAAGGAAGAGATTGGTCGGCTGCTCAAAGCTAACTTTATTAGACCTTGTAGGTATGCCGACTGGATTTCTAACATTGTGCCCGTAGAAAAGAAAGGGTCCGGCAAGTTGAGGGTGTGCATTGACTTCAGAGATTTGAACAGAGCCTCACCCAAAGACGAGTACCCTATGCCTATAGCCGATATGCTTATTGACAGTGCTTCTGGACACGAGGTCATCAGCTTCCTCGACGGTAACGCAGGGTATAATCAAATCTTCATGGCCGAAGAGGACATGTCCAAAACGGCTTTTCGTTGCCCCGGGTTCCTTGGCCTATTCGAGTGGACAGTGATGACCTTTGGATTGAAGAACGCTGGGGCCACGTATCAAAGAGCTATGAATCTAATCTTCCATGATCTACTCGGCGTCATACTAGAAGTCTATATTGATGACATCGTTGTCAAGTCGGACGCCTTTGAATCTCATCTGGCCGACTTGCGCTTAGCTTTTGAGAGGATGAAGAGGTACGGCCTGAAGATGAACCCGTTGAAGTGCGCTTTTGGCGTATCGGCTGGGAAGTTCTTAGGCTTCATCATACATCAGCATGGCATAGAAATTGATCCAAAAAAGATAGAAGCTATTCAGAAGTTACAAGCTCCGACATGCAAAAGGGACGTGCAAAGACTCCTTGGTAAAATCAATTATCTGAGGAGATTCATAGCCAACTTGTCAGGAAAGGTCACCGCATTTACTCCTATCCTTCAGTTGAAGAATGACATCGATTTCACTTGGGGGGCAAGGCAACAGGAGGCGTTCGAGTTGATCAAAGGCTATTTATCTACCCCTCCGGTATTGAAAGCGCCTAGGCATGGGGAACCCTTCCGACTTTACATCGCAGCAGAGGAAGGCGTAATTGGAGCTGTGTTAACCCAAGAAGCCGAAGGAAAGGAACATGCTATCACTTATTTGAGTCGGCGACTACTCGACGCCGAGACAAGGTACTCTTTCGTTGAGAAGTTATGCTTATGCCTATATTACGCTTGCACGAAGTCGAGACACCATTTGCTGTCTAGTACTTGCACTGTAGCCTGTCAAACCGATGTCATCAAGTATATGTTGCATAGGCCAATTCTTAGTGGCCGAGTCGGCAAGTGGGCTTACGCGCTGACCGAGTACGATTTGGCTTATGAACCCTTGAAATCTATGAAGGGCCAAATCATTGCCGACTTCATTGTTGAACATCGGGTTGACAAGCATAGCATTGACGTTGATCTTGTCTCGATAGTACCATGGAGATTATACTTTGATGGTTCAGTTTGTAGCAATGGCCAAGGTGTTGGTGTTGTTTACATATCTCCATATGGTGTTACTCACGAAGCCTCATGCCGCTTAGGGTATTATTGCACAAATAACCAAGCCGAGTACGAAGCCCTGCTATTCGGCTTAGAGCTCCTGGTTGCCATAGGTGCCACACATATTGAGGCCTTCGGTGATCGTTATTAGTAGTCCAACAAGTGTCCAAAGTTTATCAATGTCTTGACGAATCACTTAATGTTTATCTTGATAAGTGTCTAGATATAATCTCTACCTTGGATTATTTTAGTATTGCTCATATACCTAGACAAGAAAATTGGGTTGCAAACGAGTTGGCGCGGCAAGCATCCGGCTACCATGTTAGTCGTGGTGTCTTTCATATTTCTCAAGAGCCGATGCTTGGGACCAACTCGGTAGGAAAGGCCGAGTCAGAAATCACCGACTCGGTCACCAGTGGAAAACCGAGTATGAATAACAGAGAAGACTGGAGGAAGTCGATCATTGATTACTTACAAGATCCGAGTAAGAGGGTAGACCGAATTGTTCGGCGGATGGCCTTTAAATACACTTTGATCGACGATGATCTTTATCGCCGAACGGTCGACGGAGTTCTTTTGAAATGCTTGGACGAGGATCAAGCAAGAGTTGCAATGGGAGAGGTACATGAAGGCATCTGTGGCACTCATCAGTCGGCTCACAAGATGAAATGGTTATTACGGCGTGCCGGGTTCTATTGGCCGACTATGATCAATGATTGCTTCAGATATTACAAGGGGTGTGAAGCCTGTCAGAAGTTTGGTGATATTCAACTCGCTCCTGCTGCCATGCTACATCCTATTATCAAGCCGTGGCCATTCAGAGGTTGGGGGCTAGACTTCATTGGGCAAATCTATCCTTCTTCCTCGAAGGGGCATCGGTTCGTATTGGTAGCAACTGATTATTTCACCAAGTGGTCTGAAGCAGTGCCTCTCAAGAACATGACACATGTGGAAGTGATTCGATTTATAACCGAGCACATTATACATAGATTCAGCGTCCCTCAAACTCTGACGACGGATCAAGGTACCTCTTTTATAGCGGGACAAGTAAAGGAGTTTGCCGAGTCCTATAGAATAAAGCTGCTCAATTCTTCTCCATATTATGCCCAAGCCAATGGGCAAGCCGAGTCCAGCAATAGAGTGCTAATCAAGCTCATCAAGAAGAAGATCGAAGACAACCCAAGGAGATGGCATGAGGTGTTGTCCGAGGCGTTGTGGGCGCATAGGATTTCAAGACACAGTGCTACCAAGGTGACTCCATATGAGCTCGTGTATGGACAAGAGGCCGTTTTACCCGTAGAGGTAAATCTGAGTGCTTTAAGATTAGCCAAACAGAATGATTTATCGGCGGTCGACTTTTACAATCTGATGATGGATGGTCTTGATGAAGTCGCCGATAAGCGTTTGGTTGCTTTAAAGGCCATAGAAAGGGACAAGCTAAGGGTAGCCAGAGCATACAACAAAAAGGTCAAGTCGAAGAACTTTCAAGTCGGCGAACTAGTATGGAAGGTCATCCTACCAATCGGCTCGAAGGATAATAAGTTTGGCAAATGGTCGCCGAGTTGGGAAGGTCCTTTCAGAATTGCGAGAATGGTTCCTGGAAACTCATACTTAGTAGAATCCGTGCAGGGCACTCTGCTGCCGCGAGCTCTCAATGGCAGATATCTGAAGAAGTTCCACCCGAGCGTGTGGCAAGAAGCATAACAAGTGCTGTGGCCGATATATCATATCGCCCTAAGAGAAGAAATGGCCGATGAGATGGTCCGCATCGCCCTAAGAACATGACTTATTATTTTCGGTAAAAAACACATCTTTATACCGAAAACAGGGGGGCATGTGTTGACGACCAAATTGGGCAGTACCCCCGGATGGGCCGAGTGCGTCGGGCAAGATCTGCAATGCTACCGAATCGTGGCTCAGGCCGAGTGGTGCGGCGTCCCCGAATCCCGAGTACCCGTTTCCGAGTACCCGCGGTCCCGAGTTCTGGCGCCCCCGAGCACTCGCGCCCCCGAGCACTCGTCCCGGAGCACTCGTGCCCCGAGTATTCATGTCCCCGAGCACTCGCGCCCCGAGTACTCATGTCCCCGAGCACTCGTTTCCGAGCATTAACGAGATCCGAGTGCCGGACCCCGAGCACTCTATGTCCCCGAGTACTCGTCCCCGAGCACTCGTGTTACCGAGTACTCGTGTTCCCGAGCGCTCGTCTCTTAAGTTCTCGTGCGCCCGAGCACTCGCCTTCCCGAATGGGTCCAAGCCAGGCTCCGAACAGTGCATCCGAGTCCCAGCCACGCCAGGTCGGTTGCCAAGCCGTAACGTTCCCGTACTTTCTTACAGGTGGGCCGAGGCATTGGATTTCAAGACGAAGACTTTCTGCGCTGGAGGCCTTGACTTGGGGCAATAGTTGATCGTGGCATTTAAAGGAAAGTCTGAGATTTGGAAGGGCTCCCGGATAATATGGAAGGATATCCCGTGTACAAGGCGGAGTCCGGATCACGGCGGTTAAATCGATCAGGTTAGGAAGTTACCTCAAGATTGTATGGAAATATATCTTTGTACGAGATAGAGTCCTATTGTAGCTCAAAGACCGGGCATACCCTATAAATATGAAGGGTATATGGCCGATTGAGGTGGAAACTCTCCCAATCGACGCAATCAATCTATTACTTTTTCATCTACTATTTTCTCTCCCTTTGTTTTATGCTTCTCGTTCTTCGTTGTTCTTCGTGTTACACGGCAACGAAACTCGAGGCCCTAGGGGCGATCAGGTCGACCTAGGGCAGCCCATAGCCGCCGCACTCCCTGACGGGGTCCCTCCCGGGGGTGTGGGGTTTCGGGTTCCCGAAAGCACTCGCCGGCGTGTCTTGCGTATCGCGCTCCCGGCGAGTCTCCCCCGGCTCCGTGTCCCGCGCATCGCGCTCGGCTCCGGGGGTACACGGTGACGTGTTCGTGTGCGAACAGATACAGTTCCTATATTTGAGCTTGTCCTGTGAGTATTTACATTGCAGAAACGAAGATGAAAAGTGAGTTGAGCGTGGAAGCAATTTCTCATAGGAAGCTCCTCACTTTGCATTCGTGGGGATGCTTCGGGAAAACTGACAGCACGAATCTCAACGACGTCCCTCTTCCAGCAGCACTAATCTCCCCACTTCCCCCGAATATCACCAATTCACCAAATATAGCTTCTCCTATTTGACCAGATTTGATGCTCGTACGTAGTCCTAAATCCGGTCCAGAAGCTCATACCAAGTAGAGGCCACACTACTGCAGCATTCTTGCAGTGCCGCTCTCCCCGGTGTTACCTGGCCTCGAGATTGCAAAAAAGAGATGACAACTTGTGTGCAATTCAGGAAAACGGTAGCCCGTTGGTTTTTTATTTTGGGGCTCTGTTCTCCAAGTAGCAACTATCAAGTTGTATGGTGTTTCCTCTGTATAAGTTCTCCAGTTTGTAATAAGTTGCTACGGTAAGATCATGTCAATCAGTTGCGCGACAAAAGAATGGTAATTGTTTCGATATTGAAATTGTTAGTTGATCTGGGAGCTTGCTAGCTGCCTGCAACCAAATTTAGTTTGATACTTAATGCAACGAACCTGGAGTAACAAAAAAGCAGTGCATTTTCAATCAAAACTCAATAATCAAGAGTATAATACTGCTTAAAGTATTGAAAATTGGGAAGAACAGGTCACTAGTATCACATATGGTATTACAAATGCAGTTTCAGCATACTAAAAAATAACAGGACGACCGATAGAGCAAACTGCAGAACTCATGCAGTTTCAGCAGACTCGAAAAGAAAAGAAAACCACAGAGGCATCAAAAGACACGACTAGTATAAACTCAGCCCATTATTCTGGCTGCTACACCAAAATACCAATCACTAGACGCTAATGTAGCGTGTTCTCGCAGATGTCGAATCCTTCTTCCTTCCAAGAGCAACAAGTCACTGATCAAACATACATCCAGCAGCAGCAGCGGCAGCAATGATAGCAGTGATAGACCCTCTTGTCCAGTTCTTAAACAGATGCCTTGTCAAACTGAGGGGCTTCACCACCTCCCAGGTGAAGTCAGCATCATCACGACCAAAGTGGCCGTAGGCAGCGGTCTTAACGAACCTGTTGCCACCCTTCTTCAAGTCAAGGTTGATGCTGATCATTCCAGGCCTAAAGTCAAAGTTCTCCTTCACAATCTTGAGGATCTCCTTGTCAGGGATCTTGCCGGTGCCGTAAGTGTCGACAAAGACAGACAAGGGCTCAGGCACACCGATGGCGTAGGAAATCTGCACAATGCAGCGGCGTGCAAGGCCACTGGCAATGATGCTTTTGGCAGCCTGCCTGGCAATGTAGGCGCCACTACGGTCAACCTTGGTGGGGTCCTTGCCTGAGAAAGCACCACCACCATGGGCTCCCCAGCCACCGTAGGTGTCAATGATGATCTTCCGACCAGTGAGACCAGCGTCACCGTGAGGGCCACCGATGACAAAGCGACCAGAAGGGTTCAAGTGGAAGACGGTCTTCTCATCAAGGTACTTCTCGGGGATCACCGGCTTGATGACGTGCTCCTTGAGGTCTGCGGCGATCTCGTCATTGGTGACGGTCTCATCGTGCTGGGTGGAGATGAGGACAGTGTGCACGCGAACAGGGACCATGGCACCACCCTCGTTGAGGTACTCAACAGTGACTTGGGTCTTGCCATCAGGCCTGAGCCAGGCGCATGTGCCGTTCTTGCGGACCTCGGTGAGGCGGGCACCAAGCTTGGTGGCAAGCACATGGCTGAGGGGCATGAGCTCTGGGGTCTCATCAGTGGCGTAGCCAAACATGATGCCCTGGTCTCCAGCGCCGATCTCCTCAGGACGCTTGGAGAAGTGTCCGTGCACGCCCTGGGCGATGTCAGGGGACTGCTGCTCAATGTTGACTAGCACCTTGCACCGGTCGGCATCGAGGCCAACATCATCGGAGATGAAGCCGATGTTGCGGCAGGTGTCACGCACGATCTTCTCGTAGTCGACGGTGGCCTTGGTGGTGATCTCACCGAAGACCATGACCATGTTGGTCTTGGTGCAGGTCTCGCAAGCGACCTTGCTGTCGGCATCCTGGGCAAGGCAAGCGTCGAGCACGGCGTCGGAGACCTGGTCGCACAGCTTGTCAGGGTGGCCCTCGTTCACGGACTCGGAGGTGAAGAGGAAAGTCTCGGCCGCCATTTCTATCTTGGTGGTGATACTCTTATCTACCTCTGTGGATGCAAAAAACAAGCGCAAAATTAGAATCAAAACTCCACCAAGAAATCCCAGAACTACTATGTTTCTGGCTAACTATGCCGACGAATTTCTAGATCTGAAGGAAATTATTTGTTCTTAACAGCATAAGGATTGATAATTCTACGTTTTCTTATATCGAATCCAAGCATACTGGATTGAATTCAATCCCAAAGAGATTTATCCTCAAAAAAATTCAATTGGCCTACTTGACTAACGAACAAAAAGAAGAGAGATCTAAAACTCTACGGCACGACCGACAAATAATTAAGAAATTTAGAAGGCCGCATCCGATAGGCAAGCGACTAGATCCTTATGCAAACCCCATGAAATAGATCCGGTTTCCCACCACTCCCCACAGGAATTTCTCTGCCCCCCAATTTCCAAACCACCCTAGATTTCAGAACCAATATCTTGTTCATCTACGAACAGGAGCAAGAATATTCCAGACTTTTCCATTCCCCAGTAATAATAATCAAGAAACGAAACAAAAACATACAAGACGAGACACCCGCACACCAGATCTACACGAACGAATAAGAATCTACATTACCCCTCTTTGCCCCTTCGCAAGAGAAGGGGCAGCCCCGCAGGAAAGAAGGGACCTAGCGAACAACCGAATCCAACAGGAGCGGATCCAGCGGATTGGAGGAGACGGTAGCAACAGAGACGTGAGAGGGAGCTCACCTCGCGCTGCTGCTGCTGCTGCGGCGGCGGCGGCGGCGTTTGCTGGGGAGAGGGGAAGTAGCGGTATGCACGGGTCTGAGGAGGGGGTCGAGCCGCGCCATTTATAGCAGCGGATGCGTGGGGTGCGGATCGGGGAGGAAGGATGGAGGATGGTTGGAGGGGATGGGCCCGGACGGGTGCGCGTGTAGGGAGCGGATTGCGTGAGAAAAGTAATTATGCGTGGGGGTGGGAAGGCCTGCACGTGAGGACCGCACAGCCAGTGAGTGCTGTGTCGCTTGCCTCGCTGACTCGCTCCGCCTTTCGTTTTTTCCTACCCGCTGTCGCCCTCCTCACCAACCCCGTGGCAGCCACCAACCCCATGTTGTGGGCCCACCTCACCAAACATCTGCTAACCTGTGCTTTCGCATATTTTGTTGAGGTGTTTTCTTTCACCTAACCCCGTGTTTCGGCAGAGTCAAGAGCCAGGACACACCAGCAACCAAATATCTCCCTTTCGCTAGTAAATGAAAAACAAAACATTTTCTTGATTCGGGTTATTACGTCATAATTTTTTTCTTCCTTGTACTCCATCCGGTTCCCTACATTTTATTGTTTTGAACACGTAAAAAATCAATCTTCTAAAACTTTGATTATTAAAAAATTTAAATTTTATTATTTTTAAAATCGTGTCAATATCCAAAGCAACAGTTTTTAAAAACACAGAACGGAGTATCTCAGTATTTTATTAGCTAATGAGGTTAAGGGCAAGACTATTCAAAGGGGTAATGACAAGTGCACATGGGTGCGCGTTGTGGGCCATTATGCATCTCAAAAAGTCTCAAAAAATTAATTTATGTGCAAATTTTTTAATCATGTGAACTTACAAGGTTGATTCTTCGTTCTATTCTGTCACGTAGTATTACCGTTGAATCTCCGTCCGGTTGACATTCGAGCAACCAAGTACTGTATTTCCCTTACTTAAATAAAAACCCAAATAGGAGTATTTTCCTGATTGAGATTATTGCGCCACAGATAATTGGCATCAATATCTGAAAATTTTGTTTGTTATAAGAAGTTCAGAACAAGATGTAATATTTAAGGCATCTACAGTTCAATGTGCTCCTACACGGGTGTTTAAGCGAAAAATATAACTACATCACCAAGTATCCACGTAGAAGAATCATCTGCTGTGATGCAAGGTCGTCTTTATAGACACTTAATTGTCCTCTTTCAATATAAGAAGATTTTTTTTATTTTTTATACAACAAATCTACGATTACATTTTTGCACAAAATGAGTGCACCCGTATGCACAGAATTCATTCTCGGATTGAAAGGTGTTATTTTTCAAGGCTCTTCTGCTAAAAGCAATTTTTTTCATCTAACTATATGCTTTCTACCAAACTCTACTCAACATGATGTGTAGGTAAGCGCAAGTCAGAGTTATAATCGACAGAGCGACAGAGGGTTTGCATTCACGTACGTAAGAATAATTCTTCTTTTTTGAGAGGACACAAGAACAACAACTTTTCGTGCTTGCTTTCGCATCACCCCACCACCACTAGCGCACCTCCCTTTTCACAGTAGAGATTCTAATTGACATTCTCTGTAGCTTTTCTCCTCATTCATTTTTTATCTCGGTCGTGGATGCGAACTCATCCCATGCACCTGTACCACCCCAAGATCGGGCGCACGCAGCAGCATGCATTTCACGCCGATCGGTGCCGCCACAACTAATGATGAGGTGTAACGTACCTAACCATGGATGGCGTACTTCATGCGGAGAGCGAGTTAGTTTATCTATCTGTTTCGATGTATCCGCCTCTTCTTATTTCGAGTTGTGATGTCTCTTGCGTCTTGGTAGCGTATGATGTGCATATACCTAAGAATTGGTGTAATTGTACGGTTCGGTTTCGGTTGGCCATCAAATCTACATGAAAATGTTATAATAAATTGATGATGCAGTTTATAGAATGTTGTGGGGCTCTTCAAATTTTCAATTGAGAGTTCCCTGCAATCTCTCCTTGTGGCTAGAATCAACGACAGATCTGACTCGTTCCATGGAAGGCATAAAATAAACTGTTGATTGTATAAGAGCAAGAATTCATCCTCGATGGAGGGGTGTGGTTTGGAGGCCTCGGTGGTTTTCGGTTTTCATTATTTTGTAGGAGCGGTGGTGGTGCGTTTGTCCATAGTGTCCGTCATTTTGTCGGTCGATGGATGCTTTTGTGTCCTTTGTATCTAGTTTTCATCAGATTTTCTATAAAGAATTGGATAACTTTTTTCTTTCATAATCTATACCAATCTATAGTATGGGAGTGGGTGGTGGTGGTTCATCCACACCTCCTTCCCTTCCTTTTTAGTCTTATTTAAAAATCTCTAACAATAAATGTAAGTAACTAACTAATTGGTCTCTAACAAACTCTTAACAAACCATATCTTATTCAACAAATATTATCTCTTAACTAAACTACACATTGTTAAATCTCTTCTCCGCAACCGCATCATCCGCGCCCAACGGCCTCGTCCCTATATAAAATACATTGCCATCCTCCTTGCGCTCCCTTTTCGCGCCGCCACTCCCTACCTTAGCCCCCCTCGTAATGCTCAAGCACCGTTGCCGCGAGCTCCGGAAAAAAATAAAGTCCACCCCAACCCGTGTGCTCTTTCGCTCCTCTTATCTTAGCCCCCCTCCAAGCCGCTGCCACCTCTTGCCGCGCCGCCACCGCCGTGGATCGTTGCCGGTCATCGCCGCCTCCCCTCCTAGCTGCGCTGCCCTAGCCGCCCGTCAAGGGGATAAAGAGGAGCTTGATTGGGGGAATGAGAAGAGAGGGAAAGAGAAGGAGAGGAATGAGGAAAGAGAAGGAAGAAGAAGAAGAATTTCAAAATTTTGGTCAAATTCTAGGTTTATGCTGTAAATGTAGTCTCTATTTAGTCCCTATATGAGAATTGATGGACGGCATTGCAAGAAATCGTGATAGGTATTTAATATATGGTTTGGAAATTCAAAACGATGAGATAAATTTGAAAACTACGACCAAACTATGCCAAATTTTAAATTGACACAATTGAAAAAATTATAGACTTCTATATAAGCTTTTCAACGGTCTTTTGAAGGATAGTATCATAGTAATTTTAAGCAAGATATATTATTCTATAACTTAAAAAATAAAATGACCATCATAGCTTATTTTATTATAATATCATTCTTTCTAAAATCTATATCCGTTGCAACGCACGGACACTCTACTAGTGAATTGTAGTATGTCTTTTTGAAGTTTCTGAAGAAAATAATAATCAGGAGAATAATCCTGATGTGAATAATTTTCTCATTTTTGTCACTACCAAGTCTGAACACACATACTAGATTTATTACATATAGCTACAATAATTTGCAAAGCACATGTAGAATTCGTTCAGGAACTTTTCATGTTGATTTGAATGGTTGCAACATTAGGATGGTTACACCGTTCTTTTGATGATTCATCCTTCTTTTTGTTACGAGATGCCACTCTGAAATGTCGCAATTGGGAGGATCCCATTCAATCCGTTGTCTTCTTTGCAAAATGCCATTATCGGTAGCCTCCCCTCCATGTCCCGCACCGTCCACACGTATCCATCTTCTATTCTTTACAAATTTTATTGAAAATCAGACTGTTCATGTATAGCATTTCTCCGAGTAGAGATTTAAATTGAACATCCGTAAATATATTTCTACTATATGATAAAAATATTTTTTAAAAATATATGCAACAAATTTTTTAAATCAATATAATATAATATTTTCATGTAACAAATTTTATGTGATAGAAACCTTTTTATATGATAAAAAAAAATTTTAATAAAAAATTATCTTAGGAAAGACAGAAATCATACTATAGTTACATAGGTAGAGTAGCATTTTCTTATAGTGAAAACACCCAGGTTCTCATTTTTCCCGTTCCCCCACGTTGTCACGGCCTCGACTTCTCCGCTAGACCCAGTTCCAAAAAGAAAAATCTCCACTAGACCCCAACAAAAGTATACAGGCGCATGCACCGGTAAATAAAATCGCACCAGGACGACCGTGGAGTCCAGGTACATCCAGGACCAGGAAGTTAGTTTTTTTTATTTTTCTCTGAGGGAAACCAGGAGGTAAGTGCAAACAGCCACGCACGCTTGTACCGCTGTACGCTGTAATACACTGAAAATTGCTGACATCACACGGTGGTCCCCCACAGGCCGCAGGGATCTCTTGCGGATGGCCCGGTCCTCAAGGACAGGTGGGCTACTATGATTGGTTTGTTTTGTGTCCAGACTAAAAGAACAGGACCTCATTCGGCCCAAGCAGATCCATCCGCTCCCGGTCCAGCCAGTGTTCTTCTCGTTTTGGTATATATATGGCCCACGCGATTTGTGTGGTGGCCTCGTGCGCACGTGGTGGACTGGCCGAATAGCAGGCAGGACTTTTTACTGGATCTGTTTCCTGTGAGCTCATAATTCCCACACTAAGCGGGAGCTAACAGATCGCACATTTTTCTCAATTACAAAGAAGACACATACATACTTACATATATCACTACGCATGCATACTACAGACACACATCTATGCACACACGCTTTCTAATCACAAAGATTAGAAATAAATTCATAAATCTCACTAAATTCCTATTGGACGCACCCTTCTCAATGAAATGTGGTCTGTAGACAGAGTTTGTACGCAAACTAATGCAGGTTCGAAAATATTTCCAGACGCCATCATGTTTCCGTTTTCACACGTGGTATGTTTTTTTGCTTCTTGTTGCTGAAACTTTCTCCAAATCTCTTGTTTGTGTACTCTTGTTTCGTGCCTTGTCTTTCTTCGCGTTGTAAAACAAAAAACATCGTATCGAACATTCCGAATTGACGTAACAAGGGAAATACAGTAAATTTTCCTCATGCCCACAAGTCGAGTCATAATTGAACTAGCTCATGTTGCAAACATAGAGTTTAGATAATTTTTGAGAAATAGAAAAAGAATGAAAAATAGAAATAGAAATAGAAAAAAAGACAAACTAAAAACAATAAAAGGAAAAACCGCTAAGCTGCCAAGCGAGAGAAGATTTCCGCTATTTTCTGGCTCTAAGGTTGGAAGACGGGATCCCTACGCGTGGGCTGGCCTAATAATGGCCCCGCTTGCTGATGTTGGATTGAGCCCAGCTACAACGATTCATATTATCAAGTATGTGTATATTTCCCTCAAAAAAAAATCAAGTATGTGTATGTGTGATGAACTTATCGTTACAACGTTCCTACAAGGAGAATGGTTTAGTTTCTTTCATATTTTTTATTTTTATTTTTTCTGTAGTTTTTCTGAGAATATGGCAACTTTTATTAACTTCATATAATACTTACATCATCAACCAAAGAAGGTGGTAGGAAGGTAGAGGATCCTCCAGCCAAACACTTGGTGGGATTCTCCGTGTACTACTAGCTAGCTCATGAGCGGCAGTATTGGCTTCGCTTGGGCAGTGTTCAAAGCTTGTCTTGACAAACTCGCAGGCCAGCGCATACCAATCGTGAAAGAGGGCGGCCACCATCCTTCACCACGTCAATGGCACGCATGTAGTCTGAGTTGATAACGATGTGATTACATCCAATCTAGTGTGCCAAGGCGAGGCCCTCGCGGAGCGCCATTGCCTCGGCTGACGAAGCTTCATCCACATGGGTCAATAGAGAGCTCGTCGCCGCGATAAACATCTCGTCCCTTATGATCGCTCTGGTGGATCTCGCGCGCATCTCCTCGTCAAACGACGCATCAGCATCAAGCTTCACAAAACCCGTGTCGATTTGATACCCGTCTGCTTCCCCGCTGCTTTTGAGAAGTTAGCTCCCAGGGCATTGATCGCCTTGCGCTGAGCGACGAGGAGTTTGCGGAACCTCTTCACGTGCTCCCAGAAATTTTCGACGGCTCCAACTTACAAGCAAAAAGGATCTAGGCATTCTATGAACAGAGGTTGAAAGTTTCGAGAAATTTTAAATGTTCTGACATCTAGAAAAACAGATAAATAGAGATAATCGAAAGCTCCGAGTTCACTGACTCCTCACACAGAAATGAAATTTGGATATTTTAATATTTTTTAAAAAAGTGTGTATAAAGAGATTTTAAAGACCTCTTTAAATTTAAAAATTAATTTCTAGGTGAGCATTAGTAAAGCGCTCTTATCAGCTTCTAGATTTAGACTCTCTTAATAGTACAACTTTATCTAAACTCAATGTGATTCTTTAAACCACTCAAAAGAGCTATAAATTTGTCCTTAATATTTGTTATTTCAAGCTGTCTTATCTTAAAACTTTTAGGAGTTGTTAACGTTGATTTTTCCACTACTTTTTGGGACGAAATACTCGATCACACTTGATCCACATATTAGTTAATTAATCATTTTATCATTAATCATCAAAACCCATTCAGGGGACTAAGATAAATTTTCACTTCTCCCTCAGCCACCCCCAAATCCACCCCAGAAAGCAAGAAAAAGATGCAAGCAAAATTGACACGTCTGCAACATGAACTTTTTATTGGTGCAACATAAAAAGAAAATCGGTGTAGCATTGAGCAAACTCAAATTGCAACATATTGAAACATCAAATTGCAACATTTAGAAACAGTTTGGTGTAACATCTCTAAATACAAACTGTAACAATTGGACATATTTGGATTATTCTGTTTTGCAACATACTAAAACATCAAGCTGCAAAATACTCTCTACATCCCAAAATGTAAGGCGTATTTTATTTGGTTAAAATATAATTTTGACCAATAGTTACTCCTTACTATGTGGTTTATGTGATATAAATTTGATGTTTTTAGGTTCGTACTCAAAAATACTTATGATGCTGACTTTATATCACATAAACCACATATTAATAGAGTAATTGTTGATCAAAATCTTATCTGTACCAAGATATGCCTTAAATTCTGGTACGGAGGGAGTACACAATTTTTGGTGCAACATTGCAACATCCAGTAAATACCAGTGCAAAATTGATAGAAAAATGAATTGCAACATCAAAAATGAACTCATGCAACAAAGAGAAAATTTTTACTGCAACAATTCATCAGAAATCCAAAATTAATAATCCCCAAACTCATCTTTCACATGTATGACAACCCCCAAACTCATCTTCACCCCGGAGCTCGCCCCTATCCACTCACTCGAGCTCGCGATGTAGCAGCTGCGGCAGGGAGCCTCGTTGGAGTGGTGCTACCATGTTGGGCGGCCCGTTGGCCACTAGTCCTGGAGCTTGCCTGAACTCTCGTCGCAGCCTGCATGACCCACGTCGGAGGGGGTCCGTGCAGAGAAGATCCTCATCGGAGGGCAGTTTTGCGGAGGGGAGCTCCGTTGGTGGGAAGAGAGAGAGATGTAGAGAGCCCACATTCCTGTGACAATGTGGAGCTCGGGATGCAAAAGAAATGGATAAAAACCGAGTGGACGGGAGGGTGATTGGATGAGGAACTCTAGATATTTTCAACAGGTTCGCATGCTATAACCCTGACCGTTGGAGGGTGATTAGATGGCCTGCTGTATGAACGTCCGTGGTAAACCAAGGCCCGCCTGGCCATCGTGTGGGTTTCTCGCGTACAAATCGCATTGCCGTCACGCGCGTACGTTCTTGGAGACTACCTGGTTGTGCATCATCCTGAACAAATTCCGAAACACAAACCTTGCAAGGCGTTTGGTTCAAGGTTTTGTAAAGTAATCCGATTACCGTGGTTACAGGTAGCGTTTAATCTCGTTTGGTTCGGTTATGATGTAATCTCATTACGCGGTGTCAAATCTCAGCCCATTAGAAAAATTATTCCAGAAGAAACCCGGTGGAATGGGGAAACTACACAACCGGATGCCACCTCCAGCAAATGCACCCTTCTCCCCCACGATCTCCTCTGGTTAAAGTGACGATGCGACCACCGCCGCAAGCTGTTGGCCTCGCTATTCCCCTTCCTCAGGAGAGCCTCGTCCTCCTTACTCTGAAGTCTCCACTATTCCCATCTCCCCCAAGACACAAACGATCTTATGGGAGCCTAGCCGCGCTAGGGTTCGGGTGGAGGCATGGCAGGGGTGTTGCGCGTCAGCGCTGGGCTGCCGCTGCGGAGGTGAGCTGATGATGTGTGCTTGATCAATCTCTTCTCAGTTGCTATATCCATGTGAGGATTGTTGCAATTATGTTCTTGCTCCTTATATCTTCTTGTTTGAGTTCTTCTGAACTGTTGATTTGTTTGTAAAATTGCTGCCATATCTGAATCGAATTCAGACTACCAATTCGTGATCTGGTGATTTGAATTCATGTTGCTTCCGATTTTCAATTGGTGACTTTGGGATCTCTTTTGTTGCATCCTACCCTGAACTGACAAACGCTGGAAGCAGGAAGCATGGAATTGAACCATACAGTTGTTGAACCAAACAAGTTGCGGTTTTTATCCATTCCGTTTACAGTGCCTTTGTGATTCCACGGTGTAATTCCATTAGATTTGCGTTACTTCTCTCGAACCAAACACCTTCTTGGTGTCTAGCAGAACTGCAGAAGGATGCGGTATATCTGATCGGATGGCTCATGATAAGAGCAACCTGGCTGGATTCAACGAGCGATGATGCATGACTGAATCGATGCTCACAGAATTAGTCAAAAAGAAATCGAAATTGTTTAGTAAAACAAATCAAACGTGGTTATGGAATAAATCAAAAGTACATCTATAAAAAATAAAAACAATAAATAGATAAAATTGAGAAAAATTAGTGGAACATACCAAATACTAGCAACTGTGCACATGCAATATATGTTTGTCGCGATATATATTACATGTGAAATATACTAACACTTGCGGAAAACCATATTTCAAATATAAGTTTACCATTATTAAATACTCCACCCGTCCAAGTATATAAAGTGTATTTTGATTGGTTAAGATAAGATTTTGACCAATATTTACTCCATTAATATATGATTTATGTCAAAAAAATCATAAATTTAATTAAATACTGTTGAACAAAAATCTAATTGCATTAATTTTATGTCACATTACATACTAATAGAGTAATTATTGATCAAACTCTTGTCTTAACCAATCAAAATACGTCCTACATCCGGACAAAGGGAGTATATATATTTCTTCTCCCACAAACCACTCAAAGGAAAAAAGATTAGGAATTAAGTATGTTAAATGTGAGTTATAAGCCTATAATTAAGAGGTAATTAGTAGGGGTTTATTAGGAGATTTTAATTATGCCATAAGTCCACAATTAGTTAAGAGGTAATTTCCAAGGATCCAACTTAAATTGTGAGCCGTCAATGAGATAGACTTATGCACGATCTAGATCGAAAGTATTCCATACCAACTCGTACCTTTATAAGTATAGTAATAAAATAGTAAACGTGCACAGGTAATGCTTGTATGTCTCGACTAATATAAATTTTATAACTAGACTGAGAACACAAGAATTTTATAAACCATATGACGATGTTACATTTTGGCTGCACAACACAAGGACCATGGGGATCAATATAAGCAGATTTTCGATTGTGAGATGGGATCGTTTCCTTTTTGATACCTCAGCATTCCAATCCAGTATCGCAAGCTGCAAACATGGATTTTTCATCTTTAAGAAAAAGTTTAGCAGTTGGAAAGGCAAGCTCAGGGACGTCTTGTTCTTATCAACTCTGTCTTAAGCATCCTGCTTATGCTTATGTTATCTTTCTTTAAAGTATCTATGCGGTAGGAAAATAGTTGGACTTTTATCGTTCTAGATTTATTGGCAAAGTGAAAACCAAAAGAGGAAGTATAGACTTACAAAATGAAATATAATATGTGAAGCCCAAGGACCGGGGGGTCTTGAAATCTAGGACTTGGAACTAAAGAATAAGTGTTTGCTAAGCAAATCGCTTTTCAAACTGCATAATGGGGATGGGGTATGGCAACAATTGCTTAGGAATAAATATCCGTTTCCAAAACCCTTTCCCAGGTAC
This sequence comes from Stipa capillata, assembly GCA_019208055.1. Classification (NCBI taxonomy): domain Eukaryota; kingdom Viridiplantae; phylum Streptophyta; class Magnoliopsida; order Poales; family Poaceae; genus Stipa; species Stipa capillata. The sequence continues at coordinate 238,891 of JAGXJF010002632.1, read as the reverse complement.
AAGCTTGAGCAAGAGATTCTCATTTCTGGCAAGAACTGATGAAAGTGAAACATCAGTTCCTTCAGATGGGCTCCTTCATCGCCAATAATCGTGAGGCTATCCACTTCTCAGAAACATCAGTTCCTTCAGATGGGCTCCTTCATCGCCAATAATCGTGAGGCTATCCACTTCTCGGAGGACGTGTATTTGACTTGTGCTGCAGTCCTTCCTTCCCTCCTCCCGCTAGACGCTAGCACATCTCATCTTCACTTTGGACTTGTATAGCTCAACAAGTGTCCTGCACATATCATAAAAATAAAGTAGTAGCTCCGCCTCTCAATATATAAAGTGTATAAGACAAGTGTTAATTGAATCCACCTGATAATATTTATCAATGAGGCTTAGCACTTCTTTCCAACATAAAGAGGCATGTTGATAAATACAAATGGTCATTGACGCTCCCGCATCATCCTCCCTTTCTTCAAAATAAACTGTCATCGGTTTGTCGTATGCCTGATGGATGCTATTATTCATTGTCTTTCTCACATCATCCTCCCTTTCTTAAAGAAAAGCCGTGCTCGGCTTTTGGCAAGCTAGAAATGCAAGAAACAAAAAGAACAACGTGCATGCAACATATATGTAGACGTCCAAGATTTCATTGTTCTTTTGGTTTTGTATAATGCAAATTACACAACAAAAATGAAGAATATAATACCAAGTAGATACCAACTAATGTATTTTTGTATGGCAATGACCAAAGTAGGAACTTTGTTGAAAAGCACTAGTAGAATCTGAATACGAGCAAACCCGATTTCTACAAGGCATCTTTTCTCATAATTTTGCAACTCAGACTGCAATTATAAGTGAAGCACATAGTAGAATTACTATCCATGTTCAGTTTACAACTTAACTTGCAAATATAAGTAAAGCACACATAATTTCCCCTCCTTGAAAGCAAAAACTCAGTTGTTGTAAGCCTCGATCAATAGCATATATGGGCACAATGTCAACCTTTTCCAGCAAGCATAGATCATTCATATGATCAGATTGTAAGTGAGCAAGATTGAACCATTCCAACAAAGGTGACATAATTCAAATTTTTTTCCACTCATCAACTACAAGATGCTGAGTTCTAATACAAGTGAATGTACTAAAATGCGAAAAATCATGCAGTAAATGCTCAATATCAGAAGTATCATAAAAACTGGATGTTATATCACATGGAACAAGCTTCTGCATACAATAATTATTGCTTGAAATACCATGCCTCAATTCAGCAAGATGATCATAAGTTATGCAAATTTGATAAACAAGAAGCTAACCATCGACGTCATAGTCACTAATGAAATTGAATCTATAATGGTAGGCGTAAGTGCTAGATAAGGATTTGAATGATGAAATTGCAGAAAGCTTATTCATAGCACATTCCAAACTAACAGACTCATCAAGCATGATATTGTACAGAACATCAGCAGGGGGTATGCTAGCTAGCACTTCCTTATTTGTAATTAGCACCAAATGTTCAAAATTATAAGCACACAATTTATCACATGGTTGTTCAATTGGTGCACAAGGTAACTCACTGGAATTAACTACATCGGGAATATACTCACAAATATTCTCCCATGCTTGTTGTATGGTCGGATCAATACCATGTTCATTATTAGTCTCTTCGGATGATGTAGGTACCTCAAAAATCTCCTCAACTAATGAAGGTTGTGTTTCTTATAGCTCTCTTTCTTCAAAAGCAACCTGCGTATTACAAGAAAAAATACCAGAAGTTGATATGGTTATATTAGTAGAAATATCCTCACATATGCTTTCATCTACTAAACTCAATTTTTCTAGTATGACTCTCGCACTCTTAAGATGTATGCTCTCAACCTCACATTTGGTGGAATCACACTGCTCACTCTTGATAACATTACTCTCGCTCAATTTGGCTATGTGGCTCTCATCCTTACATGGGTGTGGATGCATATCAACCTCCGAAATAGAACATAGGCCTGCAATGGTGTGATTGCTATCAACCATGCTTATAGTTTGTGCCGTTGGTAATAGATGGGCAACACTCATCTCATTGACAGAAGGGAATATCCCAAGCTCCATCTTCTTGATATTTTGATCAGCATCAATGTGTTGGAACCTTTGTCGCAACCTCTCATATAGGAAGCGCTTGTGGCGAGGTACAAAACAAGCACGTAGCTCACGCCTCATCTCATCCCAAGTGGCAATCAGCAAGTCATGACGCTCAGTATGTATGCGGACAACCCGCTCCCACCAATGTTTGCTGTAAGCAGCCAAACCATTGGACGCAAGGCAATTTGTGCTCCTCTGAATAGTGGGTCAAGCGGAAAAGCTCATATATTCCTCTGCATTCGGGCTTCCTGTAAACGTTGGAATGTTTTCCTCCTCTCCTAACATGACCAAAGGTGGAAAACACCAAGTGAAAAGTATATGTGGATATAGAAGTGCAAACTCTCAACGCTCACAACTCAAGGTTTTGGAAACAAGACAAGCTTACCGTTCCGAAGTGAATTAGATATAGCAAACTTACACTTTTGGCAGCGAACAAACAAATACCAAGTAATCTATGAGCGTAATCGAGAGCAAGGTAGCACACGACACGGATGTAGGTGGAGCTTGGTGGAAAACCCTATGAACTTCTGAACCTCGATTGTCGAATTAAATCACAAACCACCAAACGACAATGCCTAGTTGCTGATTGAGAAATATAAGTGAAGATCTGGACAGCAACACATGCACAAAGATAATGAGACTATTGCAATCAAAAGAAAGAGCTATAAAAATTTAGAGTGTCATCAAAGTTCGTATTGCAACAATTTCAAGGAAAGACGAATATTAAACGAGAGAGTAAAACATTGCTCAACTACTTGTGCAAAATAGTGAAAATAAAACTGGATGATATGCATCCCCAAATAAGATAGCACTTGATATGATGATAAAACTTGGCCACTTTTCATATTTTCTTTATCTCTTTTTGTTCTTTTCTTTTCTTTTTTTTTATTTTCTCTTTTTTTTGCCAACAAACATGCAAAACAACGGAGAGCACAAGAACGTGATGATGAGCACTAGTTGATGAAACAAAACTTATGGTGCACAACCTAAACAATTAGCAGTCCCTCGAGCAAATCTATAGCTAGTCTCAATAGGTGAAAAAAAGATATTGCAAAGATGATGGAGCTATATCACGAAGATGATGGAGCTCACCTACAGCTATCATGCAAACAACTAGATATAAGTGAAACAAAGTTGCACGTAATAACAGGGGATGCACCACAAACACCACCGATCAATTGAGATAATCGCAAGTGCACGCAGTAATGATGGTTCCAAAATTTCGTGGCTAATATTTTTTTGTATTTTTTTTGTGTTGACACAAACAACAAGTAGATGACACAAGCTTTCCAACGGATCAAGAAACACGTGGTTTTGACACCAAACGCACACGGAAGGACCAAACAGATTGAAACCAAAAACAACAGCTAAAGTGATAAAAAAGAACACAATCAACAAGTCGACACTATAATATAGTAAAGTAGACCTAACACGATGCGCGAAAATTGCAGAAGTAAAACTACGGCTAAACACAAATATTTTTGTAGGCCTTATGCAACCTTTACTTGCATGGCCATAACTTTGACTTGTGCTGTAGTCCTTCCTTCCTCTCCTCCCGTTGGACGCTAGCACATCTCATCTTCACTTTGGACTTGTATAGCTCAACAAGTGTCCTACACATATCATACAAAATAAAGTAGCAGCTCTGCCTCTCGATATATGAAGTGTATAAGACAAGTGTTAATTGAATCCACATGATAATATTTATCAATGAGGTTTAACACTTCTTTCCAACATATAGTGGCATGTTGATAAATACAAATGGTTATTGATGCTCCCACATCATCCTTCCTTTCTTCAAAATAAACCGTCCTCGGTTTGTCGTATGCATGATGAATGCTATTATTCATTGTCTTTCCCGCATCACTAAGTGTGGCGAATAATTATATTTCTTTCAACCTCCCCCGCCTTGTAGTTTTCAAATATATTTGGGAGTTGGCTTTTGGGTTACATGGGCAACTTAGGGCACTAATTATTTTGGGAATGAGTGCTCTATATTGGTCACTTTGGTGTTGCTGTAACGACTTGATATTTAACAATAGAAAAGTTTCCAACTTTTTGGAGGTAATCTTCAGCGCTAGTAGCTTTCTCTGTACATGGTCCTTACTACAGCGTGTGGAGGGTCAGGATACCTTGTCTACTAGGTGTAACCATTTGGAGATGGTCGCACGAGCCTTATCTACTCATTTTGGGTGGCAATCTAGAAATAAACTTTGTGATGCTTGACTAAGTTTGTATGTGTTGCTTGTATTGCCCTATCTCCGACGGGAATAAGTGGATGTTTGGTTGGGCTTTTCAGTAGCTTTCCACTAGAAAAAGCTGCAGTCTAACCAAACAGCCAGCTTTTTAGTAGCTTTTGCCAACGGTAGCTATGGACTTTGCAGTGTAAATTCAACTGTTTGGAAAAACTACCTTCTGTCAGCTTTTGTAATGTTCTGACGCTTCGGTGCTCATTTTCCAAAATGCTGTAAATGGTTTGAATCAACCAAAAGCCATGTATTCATTTTCCTACAGCCGCAGCAACTTTTTCAGACAGCTAGCCAACAACAGCTTTTTCAACAGCCACAACCCAACCAAACAGGCCATAATGAAACTTGCAATAACTTCTTTTAATAAAAGCTGGCTGTATGCATCGGTACCGATGATGTAGAGATTCCGGCCTCCTTTATTTAAAAAATGATGGTATTACATTTTCATCAATATTTATAAAACCTTGCTGGGAAATTTTAGGCAAATTATCTAACATATAATTATTAATCTGCACAAAGAATTGCATCACATGTTACAAAAACAAATCTCTCTAGCCAAATAACAGTGACAATTAAAAGGACCATAGGAGAGAGGAAGTTATGTAACATAAAAATGCAGAATTTTTTTTTAAACAAAACATGAGGCTAACGAGAGCAGCTAGTGTTGCACGTACAAACGTAATTTTTCTTTGAAACACGAGATTTAAATCAACAAGTAATTACGAGATAATTAGTCTCTTTTTATAATAGAAGAGAAAGATTTTTTAGCCTTTGCATCCATGGATACATACTACTAAATATTATAAAGTCATAAATGAGTTCATGCCAAAGGCAAACAATAATGCAATAAGCTATATGAAGAGATGAAATCAAAAAATATATAGCCTGTCATTAAATTGCCATCAAAATAGGGACATAAATCTCTTGGTAGTCAACTCCAATTTTCTGGCACCAATATTCATTTGCTCTTGCATCAATGATCGTCGTTGCAGTGAGGACCATGACCGTAGCTAATTGATATATAAGAATAAAGCCTACAAATGATTAACTAGTTTTTTAAATAAAAAATGATGTCATTTTGGCATAGCCATATCAACCAGCATAAAGCAGCGGCACCCACTAAAAGTTGTGGGTGAAGCGATTTGTGTACCCCGTGGTTAGTCTCCAAAAATATGATGAACAATACACGGTTGAGAGAGACCAAAAATTATGGATAAAAAACTACGAGTACACGAAAAAGAAAGGTAGAGAAAGAAAATAAAAGAATAAATTAAAAGTAGAAAAAAGATAGCCGCATGGGCGCTCCTTTGCCTTGACTCCATGCTGCAGCTCTCTTGTTCAGCGCTCTTCGTCTCTTGTGGCTGAATAGATAACGTGTGCCTCGTGCTTATTAGCCTGGCCAATATGTAGACCGCTAGGCTTGAGCCTCGATCACGACGGTGCTTCACCCGAGCACACCGGTGGTGCTAGAAATCTTATTCTCCGATGACCAGCCGCGGGTGAACACGGCCATGAACTCGATCGGCAGTGGGGCGGTTCGCAGCGAACAAGTCATTGTGGAAAGAGAGGTTCGCCATGGCAATGCTGAAGATGGACCACATCCAAGCGCTCACGAGGGCGCGCGGGCAGATACAGCTCAACTGCAACGTCATCAACGACGGCAGCTCGTCGTTCAACCTCAGTTTGAGCGCCATCCATGAGGAGGAGGACGTCATCGCCCATGAACTAGTGCGGCCGACCGTGTCTTGCATTTACGTATATATATTTATAAATAAACGATCATTTTGACCCGGAAAAACTTCACTTTTTTAAAAACTATTTGTGATGCTCAATTTACTTCCTAAATAAAATTTAGGCTCATTTAACCCCTTAATTTTTTAAATACCGGATCTATGAGTATGAACCCCAAAATGACCTCTAATAGTGATTTTAGTGACGACGGTTTTGCATGATTGGTGGCATCCATGTCACTCTAATATTGCACATAGATTTGCCACCTCAGCTTCTACTTCTTCCTTCACCCCACCTCCCTCCTCCTCTCTTCCTCCCAATCAACCACGCCTGCATGAGCAGTCTTAGTGACAAAAATACAATGGGAGCCGCATGGCAAACTTGTCTGCAGGGTCATTCGAGACGGAGGAGCTCCGTACGGGAGTCGGTGATGGACATTAGTGGCGGCCGTGATGAGCGCATGTAGAGGCAGAGCTACAGGGGCAGTGTAGTCCAATTGACTGAGGGGAAATAATGACGGAGAGATGTGGATGTGTAAGCCAAAGGAATTTGACCGGATCTTACCGATGTTGGAGGTCAGGGCATGGTGGCAGCGGCTGAAGTTGGGGAAGAACGATGAAGATTTGACCGAGGGGTGCGCGGGGACCTCAATCAATCGGTGCCTTGCAAGGGTGTCTAGCGGGAGGAATTGGGACTCAGACGCGACGATGGCGGAGATCAGCACTAGCGCATGTTGTCCCGCTGAGCACATACCCGACGATGTACCTCTTGTCGTCATCCAGCTCCTCGACACCTCCATTGCATCAGGAGCTGTTGCCTACTAGCCATCGTCGTCCCACGGCTGCCACCCCCTCTCCCTCGGCCTCAGGCTAATTAATGGTCCACGTGCATGTAACACGTTTGGCGGAATAATTGCACGCATTTAATTATTCTTTTGATGAGAAATTTGCCGAAGGAAATTTGCTACTCATATAATTGATGGGATGTTTTGCATCTGATTATGTTTTCATGGAAAATTTTGCTTATTATCCTTTGTAATCTGTTGTCAACTACTCAATCGAAAAGTAAACTTGAGGCATCCCTGTTTGTGCGCTCGTCCGAACGGAGATGCAAGGGGAGCCAACCTAACACTAGACCGGCTCACGGGACCGTCCCCAACATGGACACAGATGTGGAAACGAGGACAAATGTGGCATAGTGAATTGTATTGCTTTGGTTTTCTTCTGCTTTTTCCCCCTCAAATGGATGGACTGCCCCCTATTTATAGGGGAGGATGGGGGCAAAGTTCAGTTGCCACCTTTGAGCTCATAACCTTGCTTGGGACGATTCAGTCATTTTCCTACTACCCTTCGCGGTATATGCTTTGGCATCTTCGCAGGTCCCACGCTGAGGGTTGCCAGGTGTAGCTCTAACACCCTTCCCCTAGTTTTCCTCCCAAGTGCTCGTCTCACGCTCTCCCTTGCAGGCTTCTCCCAGACACTCTTTCTTGGTCGACACCTCACTCTTTCTTGGTCGATACCTCAAACAAGGAGAAGAAATGTCTTGTGAGGGCAGGCTCCCTTCCAGCACTGGCTTCGGTACCTTCCCCGGGCACTCCTCGAACAAGGAGAAGGCATGTTTGCAAGGCAAGCTTCCTTCGAGCGTCGGCCTTGGCATCTCCCTTGGGTACTCCTTGAACAAGGATTCCCCGCCAAGGATCATGCCTGACTCTGGCCTTCCTAGGGAGAAAGTAGACGGTACAGTGTTAATGTAAAAGGGGACGATGAAGGACCCCAATATGTACCTAGTTGCGTGCCAACAGTTCGGGGCATGCGGAGACCCCCCACAACACTAGCCCCTTGACAGTACGAGTGGACAGGAAACACCTGGATGGACCGGCATTCTACCCTCAAGGGGGCACTGACACGCGGTCTGGACCGATGGGCAACCTTGGGAGCGTGCCCAGCTTTTATAGCTCTCACTTAATTAACCTTGGGGAAAGCGCCCGATTTATTTTTACGTGGGGTGTATATATACACCCTTCCGTCAGATCCCTTTGCTCTCCCCCATCCCCCACCTAGCCGCCTTCCTTGCGATGGCCATCTTATGTAAATATTATGTAAAAATGGTCAGTGAAGATCTATGTGAAATAAAATGGTTTTGCTCTACCCTCTTTCAGCATGTAGAGCATCTAAAAATGATTCAAATCAAACACTCTAAAATTTTGACCTAGAACTACCCAAAATAAAAATTTTGAACTCAAGTGCACCAAAACTTCATCCTGATAATTTTTATAGTCTTAAATACTCTAGAAAAGCACTTCAAATTTTTTCAAGTCAATTGGAATTGAACTTCATATTTAAATAAATGTTTTCCAAAATATTTTTAAATGGATAGAATTGAAATACCTTAATTGAGTAAATTTATTCTTGTCAAAATTTCACCAAATTTTATATTTGATTGTTATTTACATCTTTGAACTCAAATATAAATTTTTTATGAACTACCTATAGCTCAAACATAAGTTTGGATAATTTTACATTTGTATTTAAATGACAACCTAAATAAAATTATTTTAATCTAATATTTTTTGAAGGATACATATATTCTAAGTATCATCTGAATTATTTTCCAAATTTAAAAAAAAATTGAATCCGTTTTAGTAAAACCCTATTTCAGAACTAAAAAAAAGGAAAAAGCTTCCCTTACCTTGTGAGCAGGCCAGCTGGCCCAACTCCTTTTGCTGGTGGGTTGAGGCCACCATCAGCACTTGCCATGCCCCGTTCCTTCTCTATCGCTGACTTGCGGGCTCTGCTGGTCAGGAATCGGCCTCCATGTGGCCCTGCCACTCTCGATCGATGCTCACTCGAGAGGGGGCAATTTGGTGATAGGGACCTGCCCTGTCGTTCATGCCGTCTATGCCTTCCATTGCTTGGTACATGCTCCACCTCCCTAGTGATGTCGTGTGGCTTATGTCATCGCCAGCCAACCATTGTAGTCGACGAGAGCAACTTTCGGGGAAGCTCAGCCTTTAAAGCTGGAGAGCTATTCCTCTTCCCTCGTGTCCATCACCACCCAACACTTAGTCCATTTGGTTCCTCTCTTCTCTCTACTTCCTTCCATGCAAACCGTGGAGCTCCGCATTGACCAGACACCCATTCCAGTTGCGGCTGTCAAGAATAAGTGGAAGAACAGGCATGGAGGATGGTTCTACTATCGTGTGGATAACCTCGGTTTTACAGGCAAGAAGGAGTCAGGGTATGCCACACGCCAGCTAATTTTGACAAACAGTGATGGCTCACGCAGATGAGTGACCAGCTCAGTAGCCTAGACTTGGTGGAAGAGTAGATCTTGCTGCACATCTAGCCCCTAGAGGCAGGGTGAAAGATCGAGGTCTATCGACTAGTGAATAGGAGATTATCAAATTTTACTCAAATTAGTTGTTTAGCATGCAAGAGTGAAGCAGTTTAGGGATGAAGCAACGAACACCAAATAAGATCTAGCTCAAAGAATAACAGCTAAGAAAAGAGCTAGAAAGAGGACACAAGATTTAACCCGAAGTTCAAGTTGTTGGCAACAACTCTACGTCTTCGTTTGGAGAGGCTGAGCACTTAGCTCTGAAGACACACCGTCTTCACCTTCTTCTCCTTGAGCCAAGTTCACTTAGTACTTGCTCAATCACTCGTGGTGGATCTTGAGGTGATCCCCGAACCTTCACAAATTGGAGCTCTTCAACGACACCTAACCGGCTAGGAGATGCCAAATCTCCAAGAGTAACAAGTTTGAATTCTAGGCTCGAAGAAGCTCTTGCTTGGATGCTCAATCAGTTCTCAGATCTCTCAAAGTAGATCTCAAAGAGTCAAGAAAGGGGAACACGAAGTGAGAGAATGTCTTTTTGTGCTGAGTGTCCTGCGGAGCCCGTAGGGGGTCGGGGACCATTTATAGGCACTGCTCAGAAAAGAGTCGTTGGGTACAAAGATTCTTCTTCGGCACAACCTGAATACAAAATCGGAAGCACCAGGTTTCAAACCAACGGTCAGATCTGAGGAACTCAGATACATAGCGAAAGTCTTCAACTCAAAGTCGATAGTTCTGAAAGGAACACGGTCACACCGGGATTGAAGATTGTACTCCTTAGAGTAACTTCCAGAAACGATTCCCGGTAGTGCCGACTTTGAAGACGGTTAAACCGAGATTTGAAGTATTGACACGTTCTTCTTCACAGAGAAGAAAAGCAGTCAAACCGGAAATCAACTCGGTAACACAGCTCTTGAAATAGATCTAAGTCCAGAAGAGATTCTTGGTACCACCGGAAACAGAACCGGTAGAACCGAAGACAACACACATAGGACTTAGTTCTAGGGCAACAGAAGACCTAAGTCCAGAAGAGATTCTCGATGCAACTGGAAACGGAACCGGAAGCACCGAAGACATCAAGAATGGGACTTAGTCTGAGACAACATAAGACCTAAGTCCAGAAAGGATTCTCGGTACACCCGGAAACGAAACCGGTGAAACCGAAGACATCGAGAACATGACTTAGTCTGGGATATCATAAGCATATCCCGGAAGCACCGGTCTCCAAAAACGGATATACCGGTTTCTGAAATATGAAACTAGGGCAAACCCTAAGTTGCAGGGTTCCCTAACTCTCCGACACAGAGGTCATTCTCGGCAGCATCGGGTTGAAAACCGGTCATGCCGCAATTGAAGCTCTTCGAGGCTTGAGACGACTGAGTCCTCAACCCTCGCAACAGAGGCCAATCTCGGTACATCCAATTCTTCAAACCGGTATTACCGAGAATTACTGTCTGTGTCTCAGAAAGAGATTTCAAAGAAGTCTTCTGAGATTTGACTGAGCACACATGAAGATTTTTTCTCTAACTTAGATATCTCACTCCTCTTAATAGGCGGCTTGTCCTATAGACTCAAATGATCCTTTGATCATATCAAAGACTAGAAAAACACCACTAATCTTCTAGGTCCAAGCCTTCCTTCATCTCTAACTTTTTAGGGGTCGATATTCGTTGGTTAAACCAACTACTTGGGGACTATGCACTTGAATGCACTCAATAAACCATTAGTTCCTTAATCGTTTGTCATTAATCATCAAAACCCATTAGGAGGCACTAGTTGCACTTTCACAGGGTAGTTCCCAAAGGTCTTCCTCGTCCCCCAAAATAAGCCCCTAGAGGCGGGGTAGTTCCCAAAGGTCTTCCTTGTGCCCCAATGGTCTTCTAGTCTACACTCACACAGAAGGTAATACACCTAAGTTGCTTAGCTCACTCCTCAATCTTTTTGTTTCATCATTCTCTCCTATGCTGTTGTTATGATGCTTCCTAGGGTGCGACCTCAGGAACACCGAGGAGGAGGCAGTCGCCGTACTCGAATGTTACACCATGGATGAGGCCAACAAAACTGGGAGGCTCATTGCTTCTCGTCGCAATCGTGCACGCAAGCTCTTCAAGTGGGATGTGCCACCATGTCTCACAGTTGCACTAGTTGAGGAGGTGCACTCTAGGGAGAATTCTAGCACCAATTCCCGCCCGCGAGGAAGGGCCGGGTTCATGTGCGTGCAATGTTCAAGTGACTGCCCAACCCAATAATGAGAGCAGCGGTCGAGGGGCGGTGGAATCGATTGTTGTTGCAAATCTCGAGATGGAGGAAGAGGAGGAGGAGGACTCTGCAGATTAGTCCTACGGGGAGTGGTCAGACTCTCTTGTGTCGAGTACAAGGACACAGAGGGTGCGAACATGGGAGCCGCGCCCCCTCCTGTGTGGCATGGCACCGGGAAAGGCCCGATGGGTGTCCTCCCGGGGCTTTCCACTTTACAGCAGTGATGGAGGGGAGCTTTCCAGACTCGGTGTCGTCTTCGTCCTCAGAGGTGTATCTTGATGTGCGGGTCGAGGAGGCCTTGCGGCTTGTCGCCAAGGTCGTCATGCCTCCCCCCGTGTCTCCCCAGCCGAGGTTCATGCTCCTTCGCTGCTGCTGCGGCTGGCTCCCACTGATGCTGGCATGGGCGCTGGGGATAGCGGCATTCCAACTCAAGTTTGGAGTCCTTCCATGACAGTCACAAGTCGTCTCGCCCTTGGGTTCTTCGGCGGCCCCGCAGTGCCGACGTTGTTTCAACGTATGTGGCATTTCATGATCGGGGTCATATTTAGACATAGGCCGCGAGCCATGATATTGAATTTGGGGTTTACTTTTGTGATATGTTTCATTCTCAATCTGTGGTTTGCTATGATTTTTAGTGTTCTCATCGCGTTTGTTGCAGAGCCCCACTTTGAGGTATAAGTAGTTAGCTAGGCGTCGGGGTACCCGACCCGCTATAGCAATGTCATACGAGCACCACACTTTGTTGGGTGGGACAAAGATGAGGCAACGCACAATGTTTGCCAGGGATTGATCATATGGTCAGGGTTTGCTGCTTCTTTTGGCCTTTGCCGTGAATTTTGCCCAACAGTTTTGCCCATGAGATGTTGTTCCCTATGGGTGTTCACCTGATCTGTTGTGCTATGTACACGAGGAATGCCTGCGGTGGTTGATGTTCATAAACTTGCTTGTTTCAATATTAAAAATGTAAACCTTCGCCTATGATGAGGCATGATTGGATAGTTAGTTGCGGGCTTGTTTTGTTGTGAAGCATTATTGCATGGGTGGCTACTAAGAGGGCCAGCACTTAGCGGCCCAAGATGTGATGTCGCGGTTGCTGAAGGTGGAGTTGAAGTTGCACGTGCCGCCGTGGAGAGTTATCGTGCGAGCGGACATGGTGGTTGCCAGCACTTAGGGGCACATGATGTGACATTGTGGCTGCCTAAGGCATAGTTGAAAGTGCACACGCCGCTTTGGAGCGTTATCGCGTGAGCAAACACGGTGGTTGCCGGCACTTAGGGGTGCGAGATGTGACATCGCGGCTGCCTAAGGTGGAGTTGAAGGTGCACATGTCCTCTCGGAGCGTTATCGCGCGAGCGGATATAGCGGTTGCCAGCAGTTAGGGGCACAGGAGGTAACATCACGGTTGGCTAAGGAGATTTGTCAAAGGCATGCGTGCCATCACAGAGCGTTATCTCGTGAGCAGACATGACTACTGACGGCACTTACGGGCATAGAATGCGACATCGCGGCTGCCTAAGGTGGAGTTGAAGGCGCGCGTGCCATCATAGAGCGGTATCATGCGAGTAGACATGGTGGTTGCTGGCATTTAGGGGTGCGTGATATGCATTGTGGCTGCCTAAGGCGATTTGTTGTAGGCACGTGTGCCATCGGGAGCGTTATCACGTGAGTAGACATGACGGTTGCCGGCACTTAATTGCACGAGATGTACATTGGGGCTGCCTAAGGTGGTTTGTTGAAGGCGCGCGTGCCGTCGCAGAGCGTTATCACGTGAGCAGAAATGGCAATTGCCGAGACTTAGGGGTGTGGGATGTGACATTGTGGGTGCCGAAGGTAGAGTTGAAAGCGCATGCGATGTCGCGGAGCTTTATCGCCCGAGGGGACACGGTGGGCACTTAGGGGCATGGGATGTGATATCGTGGCTATCTAAGGTGGAGTTGAAGGTGCATGTGCTGTCGTGGAGCATTATCGCACGAGTGGACACGGTGGTTGCTGGCACTTAGGGGAGCGATGTGACATCGTGGCTGCCTAAGGCAGTTTGTTGAAGGTGCCTATGCTGTCACCGAGTGTTATCGCATGAGCGGACACAACGGTTGCCGGCAATTAGGGGCGTGGGATGTGACATCGCGACTGCCTAAGGTGGGCACTTATGGGCGCGAGATGTACATCGCCACTGTTTAAGGCAGCTGTTCAGAGCGTGCATGCCGTCATGAACCATTATTGTGCAAGCGGACACAGAAGTTGCCTGCACTTAGGAGTGCGGGATTTGACAACGCGGTTGCCTAAGGTGGAGTTGAAGGTGCATGTGACATCACGGAGCGTTATCCCGCGAGCAGACATAGCAGCTGCTGTCACTTAGGCGCGCAAGATGTTACATCACGGCTGCCTAAGGCGGGGTTGAAGGTGTGCATGCCATCGTGTAGCGTTATCGCTGTACACTCTTCCCCTTGTTCTTGACAAAGCTCCTCGATACCCAAGCCTTCGGCGGGGTGAGGGCGTTGCAACGGCCCGAGTAGTGTTGAGTTGCACGCGGTAGAGGCTGGCCACCTACTGAATTTGTGAGGTCGCTCGGAGCACTTCAAGCTCGGTTGCGTGGAGGAATGCGTGCAACATGTCAGCTTGACCTGTCACCTCTGCCTCTTGTCGCCGTAGGTCCTCTCCACGACCGAGTCCTGCGTGTGAGACTGCTCTCCCACTGATGGTTCCTGGGCAGGCACCCCGTCCTTGCGGGAGCAATGCCTCTCCTGCCAACTTCCATGACTGGGAGTGAGACATCTTCGGTCACGGCACACGCAGGGGCGTGACGTGTGGCGGAAGTATTCATGGCTGCCCTGGCTAGGACCTTCCTCTTGGTGCCTTTGGAGCTTTTCTTCGCCTTAGGAGGCATGTCCGTGTGATGAAGTGTCGGCGTCACTCATGTCCTGTCGAGTCATGGCTCTTAGCTTCCCCACTATCGGTGCCATCTGTCGTCGACTACTCTATCAGACAGTAAACATGAGGCATCCCTGTTCATGCGCCCATCCAAACGAAGAGGCAAGGGGAGCCAACCTAACCCTAGACCGGCTCACGAGGCCGCCCCCGACGCGGACACGGATGTGGAAACGAGGACGGAAGTGGCAAGGTGAAGTGTATTGCTTTGGTTTTCTTCTCCTCCCCCCCAAATGGGGGGTGGGGGGCTGCCCTATTTATAGTTACATTCCTGTCCTAGATAGTTTACGGTGCCACCCCTGGGTTCATAATCTCGCTCGGATGTTTCGTTCATTTCCCTACTACCCTTTGCGGTATATGCTTTGGCATCTTCCTAAGTCCTGTCCTGAGGGTTGCCAAGTGGTGTCCTACAGCTCCAACACCCTTCCCATAGTGTTCCTCTCGGGTGCTCGTCTCGCGCTCTCCCTTGCGAGCTTCTCCCGGACACTCTATCTTGGTCATCACCTCAGACAAGGAGGAGAGATGTCTTGTGAGGGTTTGGTAGCTTTCCTCGAGCACTCCCGGGACAAGGAGAAGGGATGTCTACAAGGGTAGGCTTCCTTCGGGCACCAGCCTCGGTAGCTCCCTCTAGGTACTCCTTGGACAGCGATGGCTCGCCAAGGATCGTGCCTGAGTCCGGTCTTCCTGGGAAGAAAGTAGACGGTACACGTGTTAATGCCAAAGGGGATAGTGAAGGACCCTGATATGTGCCTGCTTGCGTGCCAACTGTTCGGGACGAGTGGAGACACCCCTCACCACCCCCCAACATAAGCTTTGGACCTATGGTGTGTAGGTGCCGGGGTTAGGCTGGGCCCAAGATAGAAGTAGATCGACTTGTCTATATCTCTATCCCTCGGCCTGCTAAGATACTGTTCAGCGCGCTCTTTTTCAAAAGAATTAAATGGTCCAAATGTGCCAAACTGCCTAAGTGCCTGTGTCCTGGCCTTCTAGGTCTATATATAAAGTCGATCCCCGCGCATACATGTTTGTGTGTATCCAGTGTGAGCTCGCACAGCTAAACTCAAACACACCATTGGAGATCTACATCTAGTTTAGACTTTGCGATCGACATGGCTACACACGGCACGGCGGCTCTAGCCCTCGCCGTGGTGTGCGCCCTGTGCCTGCTGCTGGTGCCGGCCAGCGCCCAGCTCCGGGTCGGGTTCTACCAGAGGACCTGCCCCAACGCTGAGACGCTTGTCCGGCAGGCCGTCGCGGCGGCCTTCGCCAAGGACGCCGGCGTTGCCGCTGGCCTCATCCGCCTCCATTTCCATGACTGCTTCGTTAGGGTACGTATGTACGTACAGAATGAGTTCCATGCATCCATATGCCGGATTAATTGCCAACGGCTCCATGGTAAAAGAGAAATGAAAAACGGAAATGCTACATACATATCCGTAGTCCGGTCATAGATATTTTATAGGACTAATTTTCATTGCACGAAACATATTTTTTACATAGAAATATGTTGTTATCGGATTTATTACACGGAAGCATCCTAGAAAATAATATTTCTATAGTACAATTTTTATGTTTCATACGTAGAAAAACAAATGTTGCATAGTTTAGATTATTATATATGTTTCCGTGGTAGTCTGATATCTAATACTAGGATAGTCTTTTCCATAAGAAACCTGTGGTGTTTACCGCGTTTTTGCAAAGATGAACATATGGCTTTAATTTCTAAGTGATAATTATACGGAGATGGATTTAATTTGGGGATAATTATAATAAATTAGTTCAGTGGTACACTAAGAAGCACTATATATACATTTGTAGTTCACAGAGGCATATATACTACTCCCTCCAAAATGAACGTCTAAAAGATGTGAAAATCTCTCTAAATTATGTGGTATTGCCAGCTTTGGAAGTACTTAATCATGTGCCAACCGATTAAGATGAACTGTTTTATGTTTCGGGTTTGTCTTAGGCTCAGTCGACCGGCGCTGCGAGCCTTAAGATGTTGATCCAACGGAAGGATAGCCATAGTACTTGTAGTGACGAGCCATCACATGATTCATACGTTGATTCAGTACTAGATCACTAGCTGGTTTATCAGTACTGCTTTACAAAAAAATCGAGAGAACTAGTGCAAAGCAGAAAAAGGTAAAGTGTTATCTCTCAAGACAAAGTCGAAAGCACAAAAATTAAAGCTCGCGAAATATGAAAGTAGCAGCGGATATATGCCCTGCTGGCCTGCAGTTATCTTGGTTCGGAGGGAACGCATATTCCTTGCTTGCTTTCATCATCGCACGAATTTCAGTTCTCTTTTGTCTCCCATGCATCGTTATTTTGAATGATATCTCTGGCTGTGAACCCTGCATACTAAAGGACAGCCAAATCCTTCTTTCAAAAAAGACATTGAAAGGATCACATAAATGATACTTCATCAGGCTGTACAATTTGAGACGACCGAGAGGCAACTGAAAACTAGCAAAACCGTGAAGAAAATATTTCATATTCTACATGTCTCTTTAGCACAAAAGCATACCCGGCAATCGAAAATGCAAAAATTACAAGTGAGACACGTAGAAAGAAGATAATTGTTACGAGATAATATTACAAATTTCATGGGTTTTGATGAACATCACCAGGATGGCCGGATGAAATCTACGGACTAGTTTAACCTCGTCCATATATCGCGCGAGAGTAAATTTTTGTCTTGACTGTGTGCAGGGTTGCGATGCGTCCGTCCTCCTGGTCACTAACCCCGGCGGCGGCAAGACGGAGCGGGAAGCCCCGCCCAACAACCCGAGCCTCCGCGGCTTCGATGTGATCGACGCCGCCAAGGCCTCCGTCGAGCAGAGCTGCCCCAGCACCGTCTCCTGCGCCGACATCCTCGCCTTCGCGGCCCGCGACAGCATCACCCTCACCGGCAACGTCTTCTACCCGGTTCCCGCCGGCCGCCGCGACGGCACCGTCTCCGTGGACAAGGAGGCCAACGCCAACCTGCCGCCGCCCACCTTCACCGCGCAGCAGCTCGTCGACCGCTTCAAGAACAAGACCCTCACCGCCGAGGAGATGGTCCTCCTCTCCGGCGCCCACACCGTCGGCCGCTCCTTCTGCGCCTCCTTCGTCAACCGCATCTGGAACGGCACTACCCCCATCGTACGTCGACACGATCTACTTTTCATACGTACGTATCCATGCATGCACGTAATAATTAGTAGTAACGTTTTAAACGTGCGTACGTAGGTGGACGCGGGGCTGAGCCCGTCGTACGCGGCGCTGCTGCGAGCGCTGTGCCCGTCGAACACGACGCAGGCGACGCCGATCACGACGGCGATGGACCCGGGCACGCCGAACGTGCTGGACAACAACTACTACAAGCTACTGCCGCGGAACATGGGGCTCTTCTTCTCCGACAACCAGCTGCGGACCGACGCGACGCTGAACGCGATGGTGAACGGCTTTGCGGCGAACGAGACCATGTGGAAGGAGCGGTTCGCGGCGGCGATGGTGAAGATGGGCCGCATCGAGGTGCAGACGGGAAGGTGCGGCCAGGTAAGGCTCAACTGCAGCGTCGTCAACCCGACCACAACGTCGTCGTCGTCCGTCGAGCTGGGTTCGGTCGGTGCGACCGTCGTCGACGAGGAGGGCGTCGTCGCCGCGAGCTAGCCGGCGATCGATTCGGCCATCGAGTTCCATGTCTTTGCTTGTCTTTTTGTTTCTTTTGTTTTACTTGCACGCGATCCATTCCTGCATTGAGTGGACTATTGTTGTGTCTGCGCGCGCAACCGTACGCGCGCGCGTGTGCTTTTGTTTGGATCTTGGCGAAGGATAATAAGTACGTGCAGAGTACACATGTACGTACCACTTGATGCTAAGCAATTGTACCCTCAGACTAGAACAAATCCTTCATTCAATCTTGTTAGTTGTGCCTATTTCACTTGAACAAGTCTCTTAAGTCTCTTTTTTCACATTGAACGACATCGATGATCACGTCGATTTGGGCTGAACATCCTAGTAGCCTACATATTAGGCGCTGTGGGTTAGAGCTAGGCCTGACGGTGCCAACCCTAGCGTCATGGGGCGGTTTTCACTGTTTGGCGATCACTGGGCGTAAGAAGGGTTTGCGATTGATTGATTTCTACGTACAATGTGGTTGATTGATTTCTACCAAGAAATTAGAAACATGGTTTGTGATGTTGATTTCTGTTAGTTTCGTTCCATGTGATGCAATGTAGAAGAGGAGTTCATTCTGGAGCCTCGCGGGAGTTGCGACTTCAACAACACAAGATCCGACGTCTGCGAGCTGACCGGCGCCATCCGCTTCCACGCGAGCACATCGTAGGTGTTCCGGGTCACCCCTCACTGCCGAGCTGCCACCGGACGCGTGAATCCACGGGGCTATTAGGCGTGACGATGAATGCGATGAGCTGGAAGATGCAGCCGTACACATGCAAGAGCGAGGCCCGCATCATGACGGGCATCATGGAGGTGACTGTGCGGATGGTGGCTGCCGACGAGGCCCCGCCTTGCGAGGTGATGCACGACATGCCGGCGGTGGTGTACTCCAACAGCTGCAGCAACTATTACCACGTCTTCAATGACAGCGTCATTCCGCTGTTTATCATGGCGCAGCACTTGAATGGCGAGGTGCAGCTGCCGGTGACGCAAAAGTAGACGTGGTGGTTCAGCAAGGACAGGGAGATCATGGAGGAACTCACCAACTATGAGGCGGTGGACCAGAATTTGGAGATCGAGGCAAACTCATCGTACAAACATGATTTGGTACCTTGTCTTGTTTGCTCGTGACGGCGAGGTACGTAGTACCAGTGCCAGCATGTTTGTTACCGTTGTATGCACATAACTTGAACGTCTAAGGTACTTTTTAAGGATTGTAAAAAGACTTTTATCTTAAACTTTGTAAAAGTTGCGGCGTCCGATTTTTTCACGACACTTTACATCGTTTACCACAGTTTGGCCGAAAAGGTGCTGTAGTTAAACCCCGGGTATACAATAAAGATGTCCTTAATATGGTACGTGAAGCAAGAGCTTCCGAGTTCAAATCTAACTGACACAACTTTAAGAAGAAAATTGCAGCCCATTTCTGAAAAAAATTAGTGAATTACTACTTCCGTCTAGAAATATAAGACGCACATGTTTCCTAAAATTAATCTTTGATCAAGAGTTTATTCAATAATATGTGGATTATATGATAGAAAATTATTATCATTAGATTTCTATTAAAAAATATTTTTCAATGATATTGATTTTGTATCATATGATTCACATATTACTGAACAAATTCTTAATCAAAGGTAAATTATAGAAAACATGTATGTCTTACATTTCTAGGCAAAAGAGTACATACAGGCCGAGGGCCGGCATACTATGCCGTGTCCATGCTCGCTATCGCCTAGCGTACCGATCGAACACGGTGATTTCCATAATTCCAGTCCGATGTCCACTTGCCAGGCTAATAGACTCGATCGTAGCATTGCTCTATTTCCATTGCTCAACAGTCCATTGGATATGGTGCTTACTTTCTCACTGCTGCTAGCAAGCCTACGTACTCATATCGATGCCCACTGGCTAGCGCGTTGAATTTGTGCCACCGCTAGCTGGCTCTGTTCGCTCAATCATCTACCCGCTGATTGATTCGTCGACTCATTTTGATTCGACTCTTAATGTTCAATAGGCCACCCAAAAGTCCGAAGCTACTCAAAACATAGGAAGCTTGACTACATATATCCTAACGTAACGTCGCTGTTTTTGATTGGTGAGAGTAACAAATTTCCTTGTAACCCTCAAACACCAGAGACATTCCAGGGGCAGGTTAGTATTAAGATCAATGACTACACTATAGGCCCAAAATTTTAAATCAGGAAAGGGTTGAGACAATGAGATCTGTTATCACTCATCTTTTTTAACATTGTGGTTGATATTCTTGTTGTTTTCATAGAGCTAAACTAGGTGGCCAAAATGATGGGATGATTCCTCATTTAGTAGATGATGGGATTTCTATTCTCCGATATGGTGATGATACTATCCTGCTTATGGAGTATAATCTCAATCAGGCTTCTCTTTCCGTTACCTTAGCATTCCGATCCATTATCGAAAGCTAAAGAATGCGGACTGGAAAGCGGTTGAAGATCATTTTGAGAAACGATTGAACAGTTGGAAACGGAAACACCTTTCCACTGATAGGCGTCTTATTCTCACAAATTCAGTTCTTAACGGTCTTCCCATGTCCATGCTATCTTTCTTTAAGATACTCCGTGGGGTCCTTCAACGACTCGATCGATTACTTCCGTTCTAGGTTTTACTGGCAAACTGACGAACATTGGAAAAAATAGACTTGCTAAGTGGAGTATTCTGTGTAGACCACGTGATTATGGTGACCTCGGTATTTAGAACCTAAATATTGAGAATATTAGTGTGAGGACCTGGCTTTAATGACCAGATCACCTTTGTGTTTAAATAGCAGTAGTTCCATCATCAGTAGCTTTAGGTTTCTTCACTCTGCGAGTCGAGATGCCGGATGGTGTTGGTCGACGTCGGCGATCATCAGAGCAGCAGAGCAAAGAAACCTGAAGCTCGTGGGCAGCGGGATTTTGGGGATTTCCAGGGCGGCCTTCTTCCTATGAAAAGGAGCACAGAGACGAGTTTTGGGGTGGGTAAGGAAGGCAGAGAAGGAAGTAATAGATGGCTAGTCCACCAGGGTGGCCATATCGCTTGGTTTGGCCGCGGCGATGCTATTTGTCGAAGCGGAGAAAGAAGGGCCACTCGGGCGGCATTGATGTCGAAGGCAGGGTGTAGGAGGGAGAAGAGATCATGAGGGTGTTGGGGCTGCATCTCACAGCCCCGCTCTCTATCTCATCTTCTCTCAATCTCCTTCTCTCTTTCACCCACTGATCTTTTGTTTCTCTCACGAACACACACGCCAGGAGAGAAGGCACACATACTACAACTCTATTGCTTCACACAACACACAAGCACAATAGGAGAGCTCTTTCTTTTTTGGTGAGGTGCCGTATCACACAGCCAACCTCTTTTCTCTATTGCTTTCTCTATTGCCTTAACAAATGAACTGGTTACAAAGCCTTAAGTAGCACACATGCACACGCACTGCCAGAGCAACAACCTGCCCTGGTTTTATGCCACTCTTGCCACTAATTAACCGGCCACTAACTTCACCTCTCAAGTGGCCATGACCAGCTCCAGACTCGGTCACCTAATAAACCATACATGCGGCTACTTTTAAGCACGCACTAATAAACGTGACCTCTTCTCAAGGCCAACTATACTACTTGGTCATGCACACATGCACTTGACTCCCCCTAATGCATGATAATACATCTAATGACAAGATTAATTCTAACAGAGGGAGGTGGTGCACGCAATAGGAGAGGCTAGGGTAGCTCTATAGCCAAGGGGCCATTGCATCGTGCGTCGGGTGCATGAGCGTGCATCGCACTGCCAGGAACACCGACACAGGAGAGGAGAGAGGAGTGGTCGGGATGGGGCTGTGGACATGACTAGACGATGGCGCGACAGTGGCGGGACCGACGCACGTGTCCGTGGTGCAGCATGCGCGCGCTGCCCATGCCATCGCGTCGAAGCCGTGGCAAGGAGGGGATGACGCACAGGGGAGTTAGGCGGAGGCGCAAGGTGGCGTCGTGTTGGCTAGGACGGAGGCGCCAAAATGGAGGTGGTGGTTGTACTGGTTACAACGCCCAGCCAAGAGGAGGTGAGGTGAGAGTTGGGGGAGGCTGTCCAATGGGTCTAGGACCCACTAGGCAATGAGACAGGACTGAGGAGGAGGTGATTAGGTGTAGTTGTAGCAAAATTCAAACAGAAGATACTGCATAAATAGCACTCGAATTTAAATTTTAAAATAAAAATGAAATAACAAAATGTTATCAAGATCCAATTAAATAAGGAAAAACAAACTAATTTGTTTTTAGACCTATACTTTCCTATTATTTGAAATCAGGATGTGACAATTAGCCTTTCTTATAGCCTTTCCTATAAGTGGCTCTTTAGGTTTCTTAATGAAGAGGGGATGTGACAATCTTTGCTACCAGAAATACCTCAAAGACAAAACACTCACTTAAGTAGAGGGTAAACCTGGAGATTCCCACTTTTGGGCCAGTATTACAAAGATTAAACATATTCTTCTAAGTTCGGGTACCTACGAGCTCCGAGATGGATCTCAAATATGTTTCTAGCTAGACACCTGGTTAGACGATTCCCCTTTGTCTACTCAATATCCCAAACTCTTTAATACTACTGGACACAAACATGTTACTTTGGCCCAAGTACCGAGTTCGACCCCGCTAAGTCTTTCCTTTAGGCGGGGTATCATGGGCCATAATTTAATTGGCCAGCTCACAAATATAGTAGTCTAGGTACATCTCAAACAGGTGCTGGATAGTTTCACCTAAAGCCTTCGCCAGAATGGCGCTTACTTAATCAATTCTTTGTACAATCGATTGGTGCACAAAAACATCCCAATTTGGAATAGAAAAACTTGAAAGTTGAAGATCTCGTTAAAAATAATAAAAAATCATTTGGTATCTATAGAGGGGAGTAGCTCTCATGAAAGATAATCTTTATAAACGAAACTGGATGGGTAGTCTGAAATGTTGTTTCTACAATCGTGATGAGACAATTCAACATATCTTTTGCGACTGCCCGATGGCACGTTTTGCATGGCTAGCCACATAAGTGAGTTCAGCGTTAACTCTACTATCTAGTATTGCCAATCTTTCTGACTCATGGCTCAGCGGGTTAGACAAGAAACTTTGCTCCTTAATTGTAGTGGGGACTGCTGCTTTTTGTTGGTCGATTTAGCTATGTAAAATGATGTGGCCTTTGATAAACATAAATTTTATAATTCTCTGGATGTTATTATAGGTGCACGCATTGGTTGCGCTCTTGATCAGTCTTGCAGCGTCTAGACGACTAGGAGTATATTTCAGCGGCTTGTCGCTTACTCAAAGTTTTGAGGGACTCAAAGTCATGCATGTGTGGAGGTTTTAGCCACCTGCTTAGGGCGCCTTAGGGCGGGCTGCTCACGATAAAATGTAGGATTATAATAATATTTTGTGTACCCGATTTGGACTCGTGTTTTTTCATCTGTAAGGCTGCTGTTCGGCTCATACTATTTTCTTTTTCTTTTTCTTGTGGATATGTGCATGTCCGGTACAGAGATTAGGAAATACTTTAGTTGTGCATCTGGATGCTTTATAAAGTAAGAAAACTTCTTCATTAAAGAAAAACTAAAATGTTGCTTTCATGATACACTAATCTTGGTAGCTTGGTCTCACTGCTCAAGTCGAATCGATCGATCTCACCGAAAGATAAGGCACGTGAATATTTTAACAATTTTCTTCGAGAAGAATATAGTTTGCATATGGTGCACGATATGCTTCCAATATGATTTTAGTGCCTAGCCAGCAAAAAGTTATAAAAAAATAAATTAAAAGAAAGACACGATTTTAGTGAAATAGAAGAAAACCTCTACGCGTGTATGTAAGTTACGATTTAGTTAGCAGAGCTAGCTAGGTCCATATATAAGTAACCTTTTTACTTCACAGAAAAAACGAGTAACCTTTGTTGAAACAACAATTAAGATCCTGTCTGCAGTTGCTAAATTGTGATGTGGAACTTATTTTATAAGTAACAAAGAAGTTATGTAAAAGTTAATGCATGTCTTGTTCGATAAAATAGACTATAGTTCAACTAACTTAGGACATAAAAAATACTAGACTTACTACACCATCGGATATATCTCTCATATTTTCCTATTAGCCTAGACTTGATATAATAAAACTCATTTATGCAAATTATATTAAAAATAGGTAGATAAATATCAACACATGAAAGTAAAGATTAATAAAATATATAATTATCATAATCTATCATAATGTCAAATACAACGTAAGTTCTTAGAATTTCTCCATCATCAATAATGACGGATCATAGCTGGCCTCCCTATTCAATCAAGCATCTTCCAATTAATTTGTCAGCAAGGTGATCCATGATTCAACTGATTAATTGGAGTCTTTGACAAATAACATAACTATATGCCGAGACTACAAGCAACAACATGTTGTCATATATTGAGATTATTGTTGGTGGAGAAGATACATAAATCACATAGCTGGATTTATGCACCGAAGATAGGTGAGAGAGCTCTCATTGTTGCATTTTAGATTTAACAACATCAGCAAATTAAGGTAGGGGCTAGGTGATGCTCATCTTTCATCATATCTGCAACTCTATCATTCCTTACCTAAAGTATGTATGCTAGAGCAATTGTTAGAAAACCTGCAAGAGACATGAACTAGTGAGCATGATTGAGACAATTGAAAGTAACGAAAGCAACTTCGTGTTAGGTTTCTCAAATGAATAAGCCTTCTACAGGAACCGTGCCAATTCTATGCTCTATCTGTAATTTTTTTGTCCGGCTCCTTTTTGTTTTTTGTCCTTTTTGCTCTTCTATGTTGAGCTTGTATTGGTTATGTACAACTTAGCTATGCAGAGGCTAGAGATAAACTCTTATGGTTGTATCGTCTTGATATGATAATAAAAATTAATAAAGCTTCCATTATCAACAAAATCTCTGTAATTTTTTTACGTGGCTCTGCGTAGCCCTGCCCTGCTCTGCTCTGTTTATTATTTCTTTGATGACGTTTGTGTCTTTGTCTTTACGCAGACTTTTAGTGCGTCCTACGACGAAGAGATGTGCCATAAAGACAAGCGTGTGAAGTGGATGCGCAGATGTTTCTTCCTCGATCGACGATCTCCTGATATCATCGCAGTTCGCTTGTCGCCACAAGCAAACGACCGGCAAATTAGTCAAAGGCTAGCTTCGTCGGCACAATATATATGGGACAAGAGTCACGAGGCAACTGATTACAGTATTGCTTAGATCAGGCGCTTCTATCCATGTATTATAAGTACACACCTTGTACTGAAAGATTGTTAGAGAACGAAGGAATTAGCCAAATTAAAGTACGTAGTGGCTGTGCAGGCATAATTACTTTGCGACGGAGTGCTACACCACGTACTTAGCTAAAGCAGCTGGGATGTACTTTATCTTCACATGCCGGTCGTAGAAGAATCGTTCTTTCTACTTGGGGAACATAGATATCTATGGCAAAGAAGAGTAAGATAACAAAAAAGGCACAACAAACACACTAAAAGTGCAATTGAGCGGTCAAGTGTCTTGCGTGAGAATCTAACGGGCACAATCAATATCAATTAGTTAACTGTACTCTTTTTCAGGTTAATTACCTTTAGCTAGTTAGATATATGTTGTACAATAGCTCTAGTACTTAACCTTTTTCTATGTCCGGTCACGCATCATGGACTCGTTGGTTCTATAGCTTTTTAGTTTCTTAATTCCAAGTACATAAGCAGATCTCCATCGATGCAAAAGAAGCCAAGACAAATGCAAAGACACTACCAGAATCTGTGATTTTCCCGAGTGCCCTCATTATTCCCGAGTGTATATTATTGGACACTCGGGATCTTTCCCGAGTGTAGACCTTTGCACTCGGAAAAAAACAAAAACACTCGGTAAAGTATAAATTTCCCGAGTGCTATATGTAAACACTCGGTAAAATATAAAACACTCGGGAAAGTAACCGATTCTGGTAGATCCCGATCTGGGACTTTCCCGAGACACTCGGGAAACCTTTTGGGCTAGCTGGCGGGAGAATTTTTGGCTCCAAATCCCCTAAGTCCCAAACCAAAATCCCCAATCCCTCGCCTTCCTCGCGTCGCTCCCCCGCTCGTCCTCGACCCCATCGCCGCCAGCAGCAGCCGATCCCTCCTCCGCGGTCCTCGTCGCGCGCTCGCCGTGGCCGCCGTCGTCTCGGCCTCCCTCCGCGCTCGCCGTGCCCTCGACCCATCGCTGCCTCCCTGTCCTTCCATAGTGCCGCCTTGCCGTCCTCGGCGGCAGCTCGTGCGGGAGCAGCTAGGGCGACGACGGCGTGAAATTGAGCGAGGGGAAAAAGGAGAAGAAGGTGGGAGGAGGGCTCACCGGCTGGGAATCGGCACGGGGTGGCCGGTGGAGGGAGATCGGGCGCGGAGGTGCGGGTGGCCGGAGTTGGAGGAGGCAGCGCAATTCCAGCGCTGCGGTCGGCGGGAGCTCCAATTGGTGGCGGAGCGGCGGTCAAGCGGTCCGGGCGGAATTGCGGGCGGACGAATCGACCAGCAGTGGCGAGCCCGGGTGGTGGTGGTGGTGTGCGGCGGCGGCTGTGCTGTGCTCGGGTGCGGGAGAAGAGCAGAGCAAGGGAAGGAGAGAAGGAAAGGGGAGAGGGAGGGGAGCGCGGCTTAAGGAGAAGGGAGAGGAGCGGTTGCCGGCGCGGCGTGGGGCTTCGGTTTGCAGCGGCGTCGTGCGCCGGCGGTTGCCGCAGGCGCCGCGCTGCGGCGTGCGGGTACTGGCGCGCGCGGGCAGGGCGCGGGCGAGCTGGGCTGCAGGAGCGACCGAGCTGGCGGCCAGGCGCGCGGGGTGGAGCAGGCAGGCCGGCCGCACCGCTAAAAAAAATTCAATTGGCCTCTATTCCCGAGTGTCTAAGCACACTCGGGAAACAACCAATATTTCCGAGTGCTCTGTATTTCCCCGAGTGCCAAGCCGGACACTCGGGAAAAACATACTTTCCCGAGTGTTTTTGAGAAAACACTCGGGGAACAGTTTTTTCCCCGACCAGATATACGCATTTTCCCAAGTGTGACTCTCGGGAAAAACTTTGCCGAGTGTTTTTTATGCTTTCCCGAGTGTTTTTGACACACGGGAAAGTTACAGATTCTGGTAGTGAGATGTGATCATTAGTAATTACGGGTTAGTCTACTGCTGGTGTTGAGGGAGGTCGTCCCAACGACCCAGCCGAGGTACCCCTAAGTCTTTCCCCCAGCAATGCTAACTCTAGATCTAGTCTTTATAAGTGTGCAGGAATGCAAGCAGCATTCAGACGAGGTGCGGGGGCAACACTCGGACGAGGTACGGGAGCAACACCTGGACGAGGCGGACACTCGAACGAGGTGTGGGAGCGACACTCGGACGAGGTGCGGGGGCGACACCCGGATGAGGCGACACCCGGACGAGGCGTGGGAGCGACATCCGGACGAGGTGCGGACGAGGCGACACCCGGACGAGGTGCGGGCGCGACACCCGGACGAGGCGACACTCAAACGAGGTCCGGGAGCGACACCGGACGAGGTGCGGGCGCGACACCTGGACGAGGCGACACCCGGACGAGGTGTGGGAGCGACAACCGGATGAGGTGCGGATGAGGCAAACACCCGGACGAGGTGCGGGCGCGACACCCGGACGAGGCGTCACATGGACGAGGTGCGGGCACGACACCCGGACGAGGTGTGGGAGTGACACCCGGACGAGGTGCGGACGAGGCGACACCCGGACGAGGTGCGGGCCAGACGAGGTGCGGGCGCGACGCCTAGACGAGGCGACACCAGGACGAGGTGCGGGAGCGACACACGGACGAGGTGCGAAGTCGACGGGGGGCGACATGGACCACGGGAAGAGGTGCCAAAGCCCTAGGATGAATGGCATCCCAACTCAGACAGAGGTCGGGGATGCTTGGAGAAAGGCATTGGACGGGGTGGCAATCCGTACCGGCGAGGCGCATCTAGCATATACCCGCACATATAGTAGGTAGAGGCGAGGGCAAGAATACGGACTGGCCCAAAGCTTTGTGATGTAAAGCAAAACATTACCGAAAACTGCCTAGGGGCAGACATGTATTTTCACTTGTATATCGCTCCTATCTATATAAGGGCAGGACGGCATCCCTAGGAGAGGGGGATGAAGGATTTTTCTAGTACCCGCATTTGTACATCTTTCACATTTTCCATATTAATCTTCAGCGAGAATTCTGAGCTAGCGGTAGGGAGCACTTGGATCGCCACGTACGTCGTCCCCTTAGTACTTCGGCCTCTCGGATTGGGGTGCCTTAAGTTTACTGTCCGAGGGTGACTTCGTCGATAGCTGAAAATACTTACACGTTGAATTCTTGTAAGAATTTAACATAGATAAACATACTACGAACATATATAGAAACACATAGTAAAATCTACTTTGAAATTGAGACACCCTTTTCTTCTAAAGAAAAACTCAAATACCCACATAAATTTAATTATGTACTCTATCCATGTCATAATACATGTCACTTTTGAACATTCACGCATACGGTCTCATGAAAATATGTTTTTTTAATAAAAATAAATATACATTATGAAAATATATTTTATGATCTAGTATATATTATTGACTTGGAGTTTTAAATGTTGGTAAATATTTCTATATATATTAAGAGCCAAATTTTAAGATGTTTGACTGACAAATATTTTAAAATGTATACAGCGGAAGTAAATATGTTAGTGCATGAGAATCGTGGATGGATTGCAAGACAACCTACTTTAGTCGCCCCACACGATCGATCTCCACATCGACCATTTGTGTGCAAATTAAAGTGAGAAACATATTTAGTCTGGTTTTGAAATTAATCAAACCTCTCCGGCCCGTAGCCGCAATCAAAGGCAGCAGATACACGCAAGTAGATATGCGCTGCAGCGCGCACACACATACAGCAGGAATTTTTTTTATATGCATGCACATAAGCTGTCAGAGTATCTCGGCAGGATCTCTATATCATATTCCCTATATTTGTATCTCGGCAGGATCTCTATATCATATTCCCTATATTTTCCCCATACAGATGTTCTTCAAAATATTTTTTTTGTATATCTCTTCGTTCAGCGGGTTCTCCAAATCTCATTCCTCATATTCCACTATTATATATTTATTATTTTATTGATATCTTATAACTACCACGTTATTTTTAACAGCTATTTCTTGCAACAATTTTATTTTCTCAACGGGTATATTTCGAATGGTAATATTTTCAATGGGTATATTTTCGATGGCAATTTTCTAACAGGTAAATTTTCAACGGCTATATTTCCAACGGCTACATTTTCGTGGGCTATATATGCATAGCCATTTGCTCTTCTTGCCTGCTCATCCGGCACTGTCGGTGATACGGGGAACGGGGTCCCCTAGATCGTTGGCAGAGGCCCAACTTGACGCCACGTCGCCAAGAGCGTGGGAGTCAAGAGGAGGTGCCCAGGGGAACACCCCGAGCACTGTGTTCCCTTGGCCATCAGGGGGAACCCTGAGTCGTCCCTTAAGGATGCTCCCCGAGCACCCAAGGCTACTTGGCTCTCACTCGGGACGGCGAGTACCTCTCCCAGGCAGTGGGAGGGCTTAAGCCATGTGCTCGAGAGTCCCGAGCATGGGAACCCCGAGGACCCTTCGTGGGTCCCTACCCAGTACACGTGGCCTGACAGGCGCATTTAATACCCGTCTGTGCAGGCATTCCTACTACGAGTCCGTTGTGGACAAGATGGCGGTGTCCTAGTCAATTCCGTCCTCCCACGTGACAAGTCCCGTCAGCTATTGGCCTTGGCAAGGAATGGAACGGACTGACACCCTTTTGACTTTGGGGCTCGCCGCCGCGCGCCCCGGCGCATACCTTCTGTCCCTGGTCAGTAGGGCCAGGGTAGTTGCGGCATGGTCCGCGTCAGAGGACGGTCCGGGAAGTCTTCATCTTCTGACCCAACCACGTCATGATGACCCAGATTCTAACCGCGGCGTGACAGGCACTATTCCGCTACAGCAACCCTCAACCACCGGCGTGGGTTGCCCACGCCCTATCCGTCAGCAACAGTGCTACTACAGTGTTTTTGCCTTTCGGCCATTGTGGTGACCCCCGCGTATATAAGGGGAGAACCAAGGCCATGAGAGGGAAGAGATAGACAAAAGAAGAGGATCGATCAAAGAAAGAAGAGAGGAAAAACACCTGTGTTTCCAGGCTGATTGTAATCATCCAAATATTCATATATACACAAAAACCAGGACGTAGGGTTTTACACTAAGAAGGTGGCTCGAACCTGGGTAAATCACTGTCTCCATCCTAGCATCCCCGCCACTCAAGATTAACGTAGCTTCTGTTCTTGCGCCTCCCCGGCCGAATCCCAAAGGGGGTCCATCCAGACCACCGACGCCGGTGTTTAGACGTCGACATCTGGCGCGCTAGGTAGGGGAGGCCAAGTTTCCGAACCTGCGACGGTCATGGCAGGCTGACAGTCACACCCCCAGCAGCGGGGGTGCCAGCAGTCATCTGCCCCAGCACATTCGGCGCCCCCTCGTATGCAGGGGCATCGTGCCGTGTCCGGCGGCACCGCAGCAGCACATGCTACGCTGTCGCAGCCCCGGCACCTAGCTCGCGAGGGTGAGGCAAATGCCGATCCAACCCTCGTCGAGCTTCCCCAGCCGGCCGGCGCCGGCTGGACTTGATGAGCCGGGAGAGGTAGGCGCACTGCATGCAGCGCAGCTTTTCCTCCGGCATCCTCCTGTCCAGGTGGAAGGCATATCTCCTGTGGGCCCTTGGCTCTAGGAGGTAGCCAACCTGGTCGACACCGCTCGCCGCCAAGCGGCGGTCAAGAGTTCTCAGACCTCCTCGAGGCCTGGAGATGCCCGTTTCGGCCCCTCAGCGGCCCCTCCGCTGCTACCTCCACGTCGTTCACGTGGTAAGGCGAGAGAGCCCCGCAGCGGGTCCCACTGTTCGGTTGCCTCTCTTGTTGCAGGAGACGGCCCAGATCTTTGCCAGCGCCTCAACCAACTGAGGGAAGATGAAGATGTGCGCGTCACCATCGAGCGCCATCAGGAGAAGTGGCGCGAGGCAGGGACTGTCAAGGGCCAATCGTCCTTCGGCCCCGCTGCCAGTCGTACATGTTCTCCGGAGCATGTCCGCGCACCGCCGGTCGGGAGGGTCGACACCCCGCTTTATGGAGCGGGCTGTCAGGCTTTTACTCCTGGCTTTCGCCGCGTCAGCTTGCCCAGAAAGTTCCGGCCTGAGCTGCCGCAGAAATACGACGGCTCCTTCCACCC
Source organism: Stipa capillata (assembly GCA_019208055.1). Taxonomy (NCBI): domain Eukaryota; kingdom Viridiplantae; phylum Streptophyta; class Magnoliopsida; order Poales; family Poaceae; genus Stipa; species Stipa capillata. The sequence continues at coordinate 207,301 of JAGXJF010002632.1, read as the reverse complement.
GGAGGAGTTCCTCCAGATCTACACCACCGCTGTACAAGCGGCCGGAGGAGCCGAAAAGGTGATGACCAACTGGTTCCCCATGGCTTTGAAGGGGTCTGCCCGTTCATGGCTCATGAACCTCCCTCTGAGCTCGATCCGCTCATGGGAGGACCTTTGCCACCAGTTCGTGGTCAACTTCCAAGGCACTTTCGAGCGCCCTGGCATGGAGAGCGATCTCCACGCTGTCAAACAGCGTAAAGGAGAGACGTTGCGGCACTTCATCCAGCGCTTCAGTTAGGTTCGCAACACCATCCCAAGATATCCCCTCAAGCAGTTATCGTTGTCTTCAGGCAAGGTGTCCGCGACGAGAAGATGCTTGAGAAGCTGGGCACGCGCGACGTCCAGTCCACGGCGGAGTTGTTCACAGTCGCGGACAAGTGCGCCAAGGCGGCTGAGGCTCGCGCATGGCACAGTCCGTGACCCGACCAGCCGTCGACTGACGGTGCGGAGTCCTCCCATCCCTCCGGGCGACGGGAGAACAAGAACAAGAAGCGTAAAGCGGAAGTCAAAGCGCGGAAGCCGCCGCGCGCCGGTCTAGGCGGCAGCGGCAAGAAGCCACCCAGGGCCCCCGAGCAGGGCTCTAGCAGGTGGTGCGAGATACACCAAACCAACCGGCACAGCCTTGCTGAGTGCCGGACGGTGAAGTTCCTCACCGAGAGGAACAAGAAGGAGTGCGAGGAGCACCGTGAAAGCGGCGACGACGAGTGCGACGGTGAAGAAGGAGGTCTCGGGTTCCAAGAATCTAAGGCCATGGCGTGCATCAACGGGGGTGCCTCTACGCCTACTTCACGCCGTCAGTTTAAGGTGATGGCACGCGAAGTGTGCTCGGTGATCCCGAGCACCAGATCGACCCGACCACTGAAGTGGTCGGGGGTCCCGATCACCTTCGACCGCTCCGGCCACCCCGAGAACACGTCGGGTGTAGGCCGCCTCCCTCTGGTGGTCTCCTCGACAGTATGCAACATCAAGGTAACCCGCATGCTGATCGACGGGGGCGCAGGACTTAACCTCCTGTCCCCTAAGGTGTTTAGCCAAATGCAGGTGCCACCCGAGCAGCTGAGGCCCACGATGCCTTTCCTCGGCGTTACCCTGGGGATCACCGTGCCCTTGGGGCAGGTGTCCCTGGTGGTCATGTTCGGGACCAAGGGCAACTTTCGGACGGAGAGCATCATCTTCGACGTCGCCGAATTCGACCTCCCGTACAATGGCATCCTCGGCCGCCCGGCCCTCGCCAAGTTCATGGTAACGTCCCACTACGCCTACCTTACCATCAAGATGCCCGGGCCCAACAGCATGATCACGGTGCCGGCCGACCTCCAGGGCTCCGTCCTCTGCGCCGAGCAGCTGTTTTCGGCTGCCTTCGCCGCGGCCGAAGACATCGGTGAGCGCCCCGAGTCCTCGGGTCCGCCCCCGACCAAGCTCAAGATCACCGCAGACGACTCCGTCCCCATCAAGGAGGTGGTCCTGGGTGAAGACGCATCCAGGGCCGTCAAAATCGGCGGCCGCTTGGCCATCAAATAGGAAAGCGCGCTCATCGTCTTCCTCTAGGCGAATGCTGACTTGTTTGCTTGGCAACCGTCAGACATGCCCGGGGTCCCTAGGGAGGTGATCGAGCACCGCCTCGCCGTGCGTCCCGATGCACGGCCCGTTCGACAGAAGATGCGTCGTCAAGCACCAGAACTCCAGGAGTTCATCCAGGTGCAAGTCGGCAAGCTCCTTGCCGCCGGCTTCATCCGTGAAGTCCTCCACCCGGATTGGCTCGCCAACCACGTCGTCATGCCAAAGGCCAACGGCAAGCTGAGGATGTGCGTGGATTACACCGACCTCAACAAGGCATGTCCAAAAGATCATTTCCCTTTAGCTAGCATTGATCAAATAGTCGATTCCACTGCTGGATGCAACCTTTTGTGCTTTCTAGATGCGTATTCTGGTTATCACCAGATTAGTATGTCGGTAAAGGATGTGGAAAAAACTTCATTTACAACCCTTGCGGGGACTTATTGCTATGTTCGCATGCCTTTTGAATTGCAAAATGTTGGGCCCACATACCAGCGTGCCATGCGCATTACTCTGCAGTCTCAGATAGGTCGCAACATCAAGGCCTACATCGACGATCTCGTTGTCAAGACAAGGGATCAAGCAACGCTTCTCGAAGATCTTGCGGAGACTTTTCGCAGTCTCCGCACCACTTGCATGAAGCTAAACTCTGAGAAGTGCGTCTTCGGGGTTCCCTCAGGCAAGCTCCTCGGTTTCTTGATCTCGAATCGAGGCATAGAGGCCAACCCCGAGAAGATCCGGGCCATCGACCAAATGCGTCCGCCGTCTCGTCTCAAGGACGTGCAGCGCCTAACGGGCTGCATGGCTGCCTTGGGACGGTTCATCTCCAAGCTCAGGGAGCGAGGCCTCCCATTGTTCAAGCTCCTCAAGAAATCGGGCCGCTTCGAGTGGACCCCGGAGGCCGAGCAAGCTCTTCGGGACCTCAAGAGGTATCTCACCTCGCCTCCAGTCTTGGTGGCGCCGAGACCCGAGAAGCTTTTGCTGCTCTACATCTCGACTACTCCCCAAGTGGTGAGCGCGGTCCTCGTGGTCGAGCGAGAGGTCGGGTCTGAGCTCCTGATGACTCCCGCGAGGACGGAAGCTTTCGGGTCCGAGCTCCCGATAAGCAACAAATCCAAGGAAAAGCCCGGGTCCCAGCTCCCGGGCGACCCCCAACAGTCGGGAGTGCTCGGGTCCGAGCTCCTGAGAGACCTCGAGTAGTCAGGTTTGCTCGGGGCCAAGCTCCCGGCAAACGACGTGTACAAGGCAAAGCCCGGGTCCATGCTCCCGGGCAGCCCCGAGCAGTCAGGAGTGCTCGGGGTCGAGTCCGATTCCGAGCTCCCGGGCAAACCTGAGCAGCCAGCAGTGCTCGGGAACAATCTTGACCCCCAAGGTCCCGTACTCGGGGAGGTCCCAAGCAAGGGCCATGTCCAGCAGCGTCCCGTATACTTCGTTAGTGAAGTATTACGCGACGCCAAGACGCGCTACTCGCAAGCCCAGAAGATGCTCTACGCAATTCTTGTTGCGTCGAGAAAGGTACGCCACTACTTCCAAGCGCACGAGGTTTTGGTGGTTACTGCCTACCCCCTTGAACGCATCCTACACAATCGAGAAGCCACTGGCCTTCGTGGGCAACCAGGCGATCAAAAGCAGAGCTTTGGCCGACTTCGTGGCCGAGTGGATGCCGGTGCCTGAAGACGAAGGGGAAGAATTGTCCGTGAATCCGGGACATGAAGGAGCCGGACACTGGATGATGCACTTTGACGGATCCCTCACGCTCAAGGGCGCGGGGGCTGAAGTAGTTCTCACCTCCCCGACAGGTGAAGTACAACATGGCCGAGTACGAGGGACTTCTCGCGGGGCTTCGTGCCGCCGCATCCCTCGGAATCCGCCGTTTGCTTGTCAAAGGCGACTCTCAGCTGGTCGTCAATCAGGTGTCCAAGGAGTACCAATGCTCCGACCCACAAATGGCGGCGTACCTGAACGAAGTCAGGAAGTTGGAGCGACGCTTCGACGGGTTGGAACTCCAACACGTCCCGTACCGCTACAACGAACCCGCCGAATACTTATCATAACTGGCGTCCTCTCGGGAACCGGTCCTGGCTGGGACCTTTGAAGAAAGGCTCTCCCGGCCATCCGTCGAGGCCGCCGACCAAGACAAAGGGGGAACCTCGCGCCTAGGCGAGACTACCCAGACAGCACCTTCAGTGGGAAATCCCGTCAGGTTGCTGCCGCCCGGCGGGCACCCCGTGCTCACCACCTGTTCTCAGGAGCCTTCTTGGATCTCCGAGATCCAGAGATACCTGAAAGAAAATATCCTTCCCGAAGACGATGCCGCAGCGGAAAGGATTGCATGCCAAGCCAAGCGCTATGTCCTGGTAGATGGGGATCTCTACCGGCGTGGCACCAACGACGTCTTTCTAAAGTTCATTTTCCGGGAAGAAGGCCGCGACTTGCTCGCGGATGTCCACGAGGGCAAGTGTGGTAGTCATGCATCGTCCCGCACGCTGGTCGGGAAGGCCTTTCGGCAAGGCTTCTACTGGCCAACAGCCCTCCAGGATGCCATCGAGCTGGTTCGGCGCTACGAAGCATGTCAATACCACGCAAAGCAGTCACATCAACCGGCTCAGGCCCTCCAAACCATCCCCCTGTCATGGCCCTTCGCAGTCTGGGGACTGGATATTATTGGACCGTTCCCCCAAGCAGTCGGGGGTTATGAGTACCTCTATGTCGCCATCGACAAGTTCACCAAGTGGATAGAAGCAGATCCGGTCGTCAAGATCACCAAACACACCGTGATCATGTTCATCCGAGGCATCGTGAGCCACTTTGGAGTGCCCAATCGGATCATGACCGACAATGGCACGCAGTTCACCAGCGACGCATTCCTGGAGTACTGCGAAGACATCGAAGTCAAAATTTGCTTTGCATCGGTCGCTCATCCTCGCGCCAACGGCCAAGTTGAGCGCGCCAATGCTCAAGTCCTCAAAGGGCTCAAGACGTGAACCTTCGATCGGCTCAAGAAGTGTGGTGCAGGTTGGATCGACGAGCTCCCTGCCGTCCTCTGGTCAATCCGGACGTCTCCCAGCAGGGCGACCGGAGAGACGCCTTTCTTCCTCGTATACGGGGCAGAGGCAGTTCTCCCCTCCGAGATCTCCCTCGGCTTCCCTCGGGTCGGAGCCTATTCCGAGGGCGATCAGGAGTGGAGAAGGCTCGAGGACGTCAACTACCTCGAAGAGCACCGGTGCAAAGCTGCTCTCCGTGCCACCAGATATCAGCAGAGCCTAAGGCGCTATCATTAGCGTCACGTTCGGGCCCGGTCGCTGGAGGTCGGGGATCTAGTACTTCGTCGCATCCAATCGCGGGAAGGAAAGAACAAACTCTCCCCCATGTGGGAGGGCCCCTACCGAGTGACCGGTGTATCCCGACCGGGCTCTGTTTGATTGACCACGGATGACGGCTTGCCGCTGCCCAATGCGTGGAACATCGAGCATCTGCGCAAGTTTTATCCGTAAATAGCTCGAGTAAGTTTTTCCTTTATGCTTTGGGCTAGCCCCCTGAATAGCAAAGCGAGTCTCGGGAGTGTTTCGGGTCGCCAGCTCTAATCCCTGGTCGCCTTGCTTGGTTTCCGAACCCTGGGCACCAATCCAGCAAAAAGCCGCCCGAGTATCCCACGCGCTCGCACGCATCCTCAGGGGCTCCCTTGTTAATATAAACAATGTTCGCATTTACAATTACTTGTCAATTTTTTCTATTCCCTCGCTTGCTCGCAAAGGAGATCACTCTCATGAGTATCGGGCTCCCATGTCCCCTTTACACGAGTAGATCCCTACTGGTCTGCGGTACGAGGAGTCGGGGTAATCTAGTCTCTGTTGGCGAGCTGTTGGCACTCGGTCGACCATTTGTACCCCAAGCACCCCCGAGTCAGGGCAAATAAGCCCCTGACCATGCGTGCTCGGACTGGTCAAATGGCCCCGAGCGCTACCGAGCCTCAGAGTACTCGGACAACTCTACCTCTCGTACCCATGACCAGTCGGCTGACTCGAAAGCATTCGGGTCCTGACAGCGCAGAGTTTCGGAAAAACTCAGAGCAGTGGCATCTTTTGCCGGCAGCTTGCTATAATCGCCTACGAGGTTACAGGCTGACCATGGTGAAATTCCCGGGTGACGTTGACAATATCAAGTCAAAAACCCAGGACGAAAAGCCTCCATGGATTCGACACTACTCATGAGCTAAGTTTTTCTGCCATGCTTTCTCGGCTGTAAAGCTTTTTTACCATCACCGCAAATAGTTCCTCACACCAACGATCCCATGTGCCACTCGTTCATGAAGCGGGGATGTTCTGGAGTAACGATGTGAGTCACGGGGAGTGTTCCGGCTCGTCGCTCAAAGCTCTGGTCGCCTCGCATGGTTTCCGAACCCTGGGCACCAGCCTGGCCAAAAGCCGCCCGAGTATCCTACGCGCTCACACACGTGATCTGGGGCTCCCTTAAAGATGGGCTAGCGGCGCAAGGGATCCTTGCTACGTGAGATCCTCGCTGCGTGAGAGGGAAACCTGCTGAAACTAAGTGGAAAAAATCGGCGCGATAAAACGTCCGCTGATGTCTAAGTTACTTGTAAAACCATCCCGAGCACGAGTGCTCGGACGAACTTGCAGGAGCATCAAGTCCCGAAGGTGCGCGCTCCCAAGCGCCACAGATCGTCCTCAGGGACCTGAGGTCCTCGGGGTCCCGAGGAGAGGCCTGCTCAAGGGCAACATCAGCGCGTCCGTCTCTCGGGGGCCCGAGCTCCTCGGGGTCCCGAAGCGCGGCCCGCTCAAGAAGATGGTCGAAGCATCCAGCTCTCGGGGGCTGGAGTCCTCGGGGCCGCCCCCCCAACGGTCGGTTTGCTCAGGCAAGAGCTGGGCTCATCAAAAAAAAGAAAGCTGTGTGGAGCCAAGTCCACGCTTAGCATAAATTCAAAGAAAGTTGTGTGGAGCCAAGTCCACACTTAGCTTCGCATCAGTTATAAATTCTTTACAAAAAGGCTCTTTGGCCTCGAACAAAAAGCAAAAAGATACAAAGGAAGCGGGCTAGTCCTCGCCGCCGTCGTCATCGTCGTTGGAGTTGCTCCCGCCCTCCTCCCGCATAAAGTGCTGGGCGATCTCCCTGGCTATGTCGCAGACGGCTTCGCGAGCGGCGTCTCCTTCCTCCTCGGTGACCCCAAGCCTGGCCGGCTCCAAGGAGAAGTTCGGATCCCGGCTTCAGTAGCATGTGAGCACATGCTCTGCCACCGCGGCTGCCAGCTCGCGCCCCTCCCGAGCCGCCACGTCTTTCATGGCCGCCGGCAGCGTCTTCAGCCGCTTGGCGATCGTGCCGAAGGGAAGAACGAAGTGGCCCAGGGACTCCAGGCCTTGCTCGCCCGCGGTTATGCGGCCAAGCCCGGCAGCCTCCACCGCGCGCCGCGCCCGGTCGAAGATGTCGCGCATCATCTTGGTGGCGCCGTTCCTTTCTGACCGTATCTCCACGAGGAGATCCCTCTCCTCGGCGGCCGTCGACTCCAAGCGCTGCAGTTCCTCTTGCAGCTCCTTCACCCACTCTGACAGCCGCCGCTTGGCGATGTTGCTATCCTCGAGGCGCTGCTCCACCTCTCGGATGCGGCGGTCTCTGTCTTCTTTAATTTGGCGAACTCGCTCTCGGGCCTCCGCCTTGGCCGCCTCGAGCTGGTCGGAGACGTCTTTGCGGGCAACCTCGACGCACCGCTCCACTTCTCTCTCCAGCTCTCGGGCTCGCCAAGCCGGAGAGACCTCCCCTTCATCGAGCGCCTTCTCGCGCTGATCAAGGACGATCTCCCGCGTAGCGGCCTCGGCTTCACGGAGGGCAACCTGCTCCTCCCGCAGGATCAGTTGCTCGCCTTCATCGATGACCTCCGCGCGCATCTCCTCCAGGGACTCTTTCTCCCTGAGGATCTCCGCGGTGGCTTTTTCGTGTTCACGCTTGGTGATCCGGACCCGTGCGAGGAAGGCTTCTCCGGCTTCTGTGAGAGCGGCCTCCCGCTCCTCCAACGCCGCTTTCTCTGACGCGATGGTGGCACGAATCTTGTCAACCATGGCATGCGCCGTTTCGAACAGCTCAAGAAAGAGCCCCTGAGGCGTCCCGGCTTGGCGCATGGAACCCCGGCCCCCCAGCAGGGCAGTCAAGCCCGACCTCGCTCCGGCGTCGGGACAGCCGCGGGCCTCCGCAAGGGAAAGGGTGGGCTCCCCGCTTTCGGGCACCGAGCTCCCCCCGAGAACCTCCGGCAGGCTCTCGGGTAGCTCCAGAGCAGCTGGGTCCCCGAGCTCTCCCTCGGGGAGCGCCTCCTCGGTCTCGGCCCTCGCAGTCCCGGCTGTCACAGCCTCCCCCGCCGGTGTCTCCGACGCTGCAGCGTCCCGCTCCGGCGCTGCGCCCTGGATGTCGCCGCGTGGCCTCAGCGCCCGGGACGTCTTTGGCTCTCGGGGCATCCTCGGTGCTCGGGGCGGACTCCGCACTTGGGGCGCTCCGAGTCTTCTGGGATGACCTGCAAACAACACAACGAAGCTCAGGTCAATCCCCGAGCATTATATTAACCCTACAGAACAAATCCAGCGCGCGGTCGGGATCTCGAATCCCGGGCTCGTCATTGCCGACAGTTCCTTCCGCTTCTTGTTCGCTGCCTGGGGCTGGGCGGCCCCCAAGCTCGGTTGCGCCGGGCCCCCGGCCGGTTTCGATTGGGCGCTGCCTCGCTCCGAGCTGCTGCCCCCGGCTGGCGCCAATTGGTCGCTGCCCCGACCCGACCTGCCACCTCCGATACCTGTCGCCCGCCGAACGGGGGACGAAGGAGGGGGTAGCTGTCGAACCCCAGAATTCATAACAGAGAGGCTTAAGAGAAACCACCCGCTAAGTCGAAACGTCAACCCCGACCTCAACTCCTAGGTGTCAATTCCAAGAGGAGTGGAGTGATATGGCTCCGAATAGCCCGAGACGGCAACCCCGAAGCTTACTCTGGCGAGAGCACAGAGTAGTAGGGTGATATGGTCTCCTCACTCTGTTCCTACTGAGCCGGAACATCAACCCCAAACTTGTCCCGGCAAATTAATGCACGGCTGGAGTAGAGTGATATAGTTCCCAATCTCTCAGTAGCAGAGTCGCTTCACAGGGGTGATTAAACTTAATGACTCTATGATATAAACTCTAAAGTCCTACCTGCCACATGCGCTTCATCACATACACACACGGCACATGAGCAGGCGAAAACAACCAGATCTCATAGCAGTGACTCTACGACAGAAAACTGCAATATTATAAGTTTGAAACTTAACAAACATATACACGCATACGGATCCGAAGATCCAAACATACAGCGGAAGAGTATTAACGGCTACGAAGCCAAACAGTAGGGCCAAAAGTGGCAGCGAAAACAAACCAAAATACCGACCCAGGGCAGGATCACTGCCTGGGATTCCCAGCGTCTAGGCGTCGTCGGTGTCGAGCTCTAAATAGAAACCACCCTCGGAAGGGGTAGTTTCCTCTGCAACGAAAACAACAACAATAGCAGGGTGAGTACAAAATTGTACTCCGCAAGACTTACAGTGCGGAAGTAGTAGTGATTGTGCCAGGTATCAACAAAGGGTAATTGTGGACTAATTTGCGGAAAGCTAAGTTTACCTTTTCAATAACCATAAGTAGATTGAAATTCGACTACCAGAATGCCTTTTCAAAGGGGACGAGTCGACACTTCGCGAATATTCCTTACTGCAGATCACCACACCTGAAGAACCCATCGACCCATCCTCGACCACCCTGGGAGGAAGCTGTCGCTACACCATCCTTAGAGTTGGCAAGTTTTAGAGTTGGTTATAGTTGTCTAATTCGATGCAAAATCTTACCAAGTTGTCCATAACCGCGGACACGGCTGTTCAAACAGTTCAAACCCTGCAGGGGGGTACATCTTTACCTACACGCATTGATCGTCTCTTAGTGCTAGGCCAATCACACACTTCACGAGGTGTGCTAGCAGAGGGTGATCAATCACGACCTTTACAATGCTTTCGACCTAGGTATGAGCCACCCGTACGGGCTAGTCCATGTGCATCAGTCCGGCCGTAACTGCGACACGGTCCCATGCGTTGTGAATCGAGGTACATCCCCGGTCTCCCAGACCGTGTGTCCACCCCACCCTTATATGAGACCACACACCACATCCCCTTTTTCACGCACACGCAAATGGAAACGGCAAACTAATGCAGCTCATACACTAAGTCTAAGCAAGTTAGTGAGTCGTGGGTGGCCCCATAATCCACCCGTGTAGAAGTACGCGAATCTTGGTTCGAAGGGACACCGGTAACCGGTCCTTGCGGGAAGACGAGACAACCCACCATGCTCCCAGCCATGGCCTCTCGTCTAAACCCAGATATGATTAAGCAAGTTCATTAGTTTATCCCAGTGAACACCCACCTACCACGTAACCCATTCCCAGTGTTGATTCATCCGCTATCCCAGGAATTACGACTTCTACAAGTCTAAGCATGTCTAAGCATAAATAGCATAATAGCATTCGAACAGTGGATACTAGACTACGCTAGATGGGTTAGGTTAGTGGTGGAGCTGTTTAAGCGACAAGGTGAGTCGTATTCATCGGACTAGGGCTTTTCTTAGCGGAAAAAAATAGCAGTTGAACGCAGGTAATAATGAATTTGAAAACAACTAATACTTTGCAAATAGTAGGAGATTTGCAACGTGACCAAAGGGGCTGCTTGCCTGGTTGCTCTGCAACGACACCCTGCTCTTGATCGAGACTATCGCCCTGCGGATCTTCCGGCTCTATCGAGGAAAAACAAAAACACCGGAAACAAGGGCATAATCGTAATTATTAAAATGCACAACATCAGCATGAGATGCAATGCATGCCATGACGTAGAGGATGCAAAATAACAACTAATGCAAGTGGAATCAATTTAATCGGAGTCCGGACGCATAAAATGTCGCGATCCGAAAATCCTCCGGCTAATCGAAAACCCTAATTTGAGTTTTTAGCAAATTGCATTATTCCTAGCATGCAAACATAGATGAAAATGATGCTACTGAATAGATCTTCTTTTTTCTGAACATTTTGATATATTATTTGCATTTTTCTGATTTAACATGAATTTTCTATGAATTTTACAAGATTTAAACCCTTTGTTGTACTTTTCTCAGTAATTATAACATTTAAATTAATTCAAAAGCACCAGAGGCTGACAGGTGGGCCCTATTGGTCAATTTTGACCAAATTTGACTGGATCAATGACAGGTGGGGCCCACTGTCACCTTTTCCCTTTTTATTTATTCTTTTTCTTAATTCCTTACATGCGGGGCCCATCCGTCATATAAATCTATTTACTTTATTCTTTTATTTTTATCTCTTTAAATCCTGACAGGTGGGGTCCCCATGTCATAGAAATAACTTTAATAAGCATATTTAATGCACTGGTTGCTCATTAATTGGAGTCATTAACATGTCTGTGCATTGATTAAGTGTATTAATTACACTTAGCCATTAATTACAGCATTAAACATAGCTTTACATTTAACTGGAGCTTTTATTCCGGCAGATTAGAGATAAATGTGTCATTAGGACACATTTAAGGGCTGCTTGCTCTTTAAATGAGCTGGAGCTCGGTCGGGAGCCGGTTTGGGCGCCGGCCGTGGACTCGGTGGCTCGGCACTGGGCCGGTACCGACGGCGGCGGGGTCCCGGGGGATAGGCGACGGCGGCGCGGCAAGCTTACCGGTGACGGGGCGCTCCGGCGAGGCGACGATGGGAAGCGGCACCGGGGAAGGCTCGGGCGGTGGGGAGACCTTCGGGCGAGGCGGCGGCGTCCTTCGGCTCGGGTAGCTCCGGCTGGTGAGCGGCGACCGGGCAGAGGGAAGGGCGGAGCAAGGGCGGCGCGACGATAGGGCGACGGCGGTGGTGAGCTCGGTGGCACCGGAGCGGTGGGAGGCGAGCAAGTGGCGGCGGGGCTGGGGACCCGGGCGGAGCAAGGGGACTTGGCGAGCGGCGGAGTGGGGAGCTGCGACTCGGGAGGGCGCTAGGGCGACGCGGCAACCAGAGAAAGGGGGGGGTGCGTGGCGGCGAGATGGGTGGATAAGGTAGGGGGGTGGCCGGCGGAAGGGATAGAGATGGGGGGCGCCGTGCCTTAGGGAAGAAGGATGGGAAAAGGCGGTGGCGGGCTGGGCCAAGAGAGAAGAAAACGGGCCGGGACCGGCCCATTCGGTTGGGGGGAAAGGGAGGGAATTTTAGAAGGGGATTAGGGTTAGAAGTTAGGGTTTTAGGATTAGGTTTTGGTTTTTATTCCATGAATTTCTTTCAAAGATTGAGCTACAAATTTAATCAAACTCAAGCACAAGTTCTCGATTCCAACGTTTTTAATTAGACCACTGAAAATAATTCTCATGACTTTAGTTCAATGTTTGATTAGATTGAAATCTGAAAACTCACCTTTAACCTTTTTAAGGAAATTTGAGAGTTTGCCGAATATTCAAAAATTTCAAAAACTTGCTCATTTTACGGTTCGAAATTTCATGCCATGAAGTGCATATGATGCGCATTACATTGTTATAAACTAGGGACGTTACAGTAGCGGCGATGATGAGGACGACGGGGAAGGCACCAGCACCTTCTTGCCCTTTGAGTTTGCGGGGTCCTCACTGGCGACACGAATCCGCGGGGTCCTCGTGGTCGTTTTCTCCTTGACGTCGCCGCCTCTTGGGATCGTCAGCGAGCCAGGCGTCCTAGCCGCGTCCTTCGGCTTCATCCCCCGGGAGTCGAACTCGGGGAGGGCCGCGCGGATCGCGTTGCGCTGCAGGTTTACGCAAAGTGCAAGGTCCCGCCTGGGCAGCTCGGCAGAAGCGGCGTCCGCAACGCCCAGGAGGATCCGCAGCATGGCCCTTTCCGTGTCGGGGCTGAGGTTCCCCGCCTCGCCGACCTCCGTCCGGCCGATGTCCCGCGCGCCGATGTACATCCAGGCTGGGCGGCCACGCTCCCGCAGCGGCGCCAGCCGCCGCTGGAGGAAGTCTTTGACCACCATCGTGGCCGTCAAGCCCGCAGCCCGCAGCTGCGAGATCCTCTCCACCGCCGGCAGCAGCAGATCGTCGTCTTCTGGCAAGAATTCCCATATCCGCCTGTGCGCCGGTGCCGGGCCGTCGGGAAGCAGCAGCTGGGCATGCGAGTCAGTGGAGATGTAGCACCAATGGTTGCGCCAGTCGTCCCATTTGTTCCGCATCTCCTGCGGGAAGTAGCTGTCCCCGATCTTCTCCCGAAGGCGGAAGTTGCAGCTCCTCGCGGCTTCCACCCGGTTGGAGCCCCTGCTCTTCCCCACAGACCGCAGCACGAAGAAGTGGCGGAAGAGCGCCATCGACGGCATCACCCCCACGAACATCTCGCAGAGGTGGGTGAAGATCGCCAACATTACCACGGAGTTGGGGGAGAGGTAGATGAGATGAATCTGGTACTCCGCCCGCACCTCCAGGAAGAACGTGGAGAACGGCGGCACCAAGCCCGCTGCGATGAAGCTTGTAAAAATCACTGTCTCCTCTAGCCTCAGCTCCGGCGGAAACGTGGCCGGCCTCACCGTCGACGCCCCCCGTTGACCCTCCGGGACCAACATCTTCCGCACCTTAGCCATGCTCTCCTCCTTGAGGAGGTGGGACCTGGGAAGAATAGCATTGATGGCAGCGGACGGCGAAGAGGCGTGGCGCCTTTCGCGTCTCGGCATGGTGCTAGTGCTGCGTGGAAGCAGGAGGCGAAAGGAAGCAGGAGGCGAAAGGGTACAAGGAGGTGAAAAGGCGTGAACAGACAAGGAAGATGAGGAGGCGCAGCGGCAGTAGAGCATTTAAAGGAAAGAATCAAGAATTCGAAGCATTTCACGTGCGAGCAGACGTGGGGGGCCCACGGGGCGTGAAAAGCGAAATGCGGGGGATGTTTCTGTTTCCCTGGCAGAACGCGCTCCCCCACGAGGCGTGAAAATCGGAGCGTTTCCCCTGCGCGGCGCTCAGAGCGGGCCGGCATCTTCATTGGCCCGTGAAGAGAAGGCCCCGCGCCCAGCCTCGTCCTCTTTCTGGGCCACCGCCTGGTCGCGGGCACGGGGGCTACTGTCGGCGATACGGGGAACGGGGTCCCCTAGATCACTAGCAGAGGCCCAACTTGACGCCACGTCGCCAAGGGCGTGGGAGTCAAGAGGAGGTGCCCGGGGGAACACCCCGAGCACTGTGTTCCCTTGGCCATCAGGGGGAACCCCGAGTCGTCCCTTAAGGATGCTCCCCGAGCACCCAAGGTGACTTAGGGCCCACTCGGGACGGCGACTGCCTCTCACGAGCGATGGAATGTCCTAAGTCGCGTGCTCGGGAGTCCCCGAGCGTGCGGGAATCCCGAGCACCGTGTCTACTCACCCGTCAGGGGAGCTCCAAGTCGTCTCTTAAGGATGCTCTCCGAGCACCCAAGGCAACTTGGCTCCCACTTGGGACGGCGAGTACCTCTCCCAGGCAGTGGGAGGGCTTAAGCCATGTGCTCGGGAGTCCCCGAGCACGGGAATCCCGAGGACCCTTCGTAGGTCCCTACCCAGTACACGTGGCCCAACAGGCGCATTTAATGCCCGTCTGTGCAGGCATTCCTACTACGAGTCCGTTGTGGACAACATGGCGGTGTTGAAAGGACCGAGATGCCGACTAGAGGGGGGTGAATAGTTGGCTTATAAAATTTCCCTCTTTTAACCTTTTGATTATGTTGTCAGATTAACTTCACAAGTTAATAGTGGACAGCTGTGACACAGGTGAGTGGGACAGGTGGAAACTATGTGTAAATTAACACACAGCTGTCACACAGGTGGAAGACACCGGTGAAGAGTTAACCTAACACAGGTGCTCTACTTAGACTGCCTGTGATATAGGCGCTGATACAGGTGAATACACCTGAATGAAGCAACTGTGTAACAGATGAACACACACAGGTATAAAGGTAATCTAGCACAGGTGAAAAGGTAAACTTAGCAGATCAAGTCTAAGAGACACAAGCAAGCAAGGATAAACAGATATGCATGCAATACAAGGAAGTAAAGGAGACTCAGAGGTTTTTCACCGAAGTTCCCAACTCTTTGCAGAGAAGGTACGTCTCCGTTGGAGAGACCACTCCTAAGAGCTAGCCAGCACTAAAACGTGCTTCTTCTCCGAGTACCTGATCCTTTAGGACTCTTCCTTTTGCTTGTGGAGATCCTTTTGCCTTGCAGCAGGTAGATCTCAGAACACCTTCACAAACTACTGGTTCAGCCCACACAAGCTTGGGTGATACCAGCAACTCCTACACCCATCTAGGAGTAGACAAACTCCAAGAGTAACAGATGATGCAGCAGCAATCTCTTGGAGGAACTTTTGCTCGTGCTCTAGCTCACAAACCCACTCGAACTAACCCTTAGGCTCTTGGCTCTTGTGGAGTGGTTGGAGGCTTTGCAACGGTCGTATGTGAATCACTGATTTGAGCAAGGTTGAGGACAGATTCCTCCCCTAGTCCCCTATATATAGGGTCCACAGGCACCCGACCGTTACCCTGTTGCCACGTAGGATTAAGTGAGCCACCGGTGTCAACCACCGGTGACACAGCTACACACTACGCCCAACTGTACCCGGCTCAGGCAGACCGACACCTGTGTCACCGGCGGCGCACACAGGTGAACCCTTAGCTGATAGCAGCACTACTCAGCCCGGTCCTGGCACATGACATGCCCTCAGCATACTTCAGACTCTAATACCTACAAGGAGAGAACCTCCGACAGACTTCTGACACATCAGACCGCCTATCGCAGTGCAGGTACCTTAGCATTTACAAGCTCTCCCCTGGTATAGAGATGTACCTGAGTCATAGAGCGGAAGACCACCTGTGACACAGCTGCGTCACACAGGTGCCTAAAGCTCTAGGGTTTTCACTGTTAGTACTGCAGAGCACTAACACAAAATAGCTACATACTTTTGTGCAAAGCTATTTGTAGTGTCGAACTACGCAACATGTGTGCAAGAACTCATACATGCAAGGGCTCTAGGTTCTAATCATGTTTTCGAAGGTTTAGCTTGATGGGTGATGCTAAGGGAACATGTATGTGCATGGAATAACGATTAGGGTTTTCTAGGGTTTTATCACGTGCACTTAGACTTTCGGAGAATGCATCATGAGGACCAAAGGACTATTAGGGTTTATGACAACATATGGACTTTAAACCTACTGGACACTTGGAATGATTTGCCTAATCAAACAAAAATCGAAAAAGACTTTAGGAATACGATTGCATGCATGCGACTTAGGGTTTCACCGCTAATTCATTCTCTCTCAAACTTGAACTAGGCCACATGAGTGTATGCATGAATCTCTATGCAAGGCTCCTAAAATGCTCATGAATTCATGCTGGAACCACTTAGATTTGAACACCATTCAAAAGAAATTTAAACACAGATTTGAATTTGAACTAGCTACTGGACCGAGGCTGTACAGGAAGATATATTGGGATTTTCGAACAATGTCCTATATAGAAAAGATGGGAAATTAAATTTGGAGCAACTTTTATTTGGGAAGTTTTTGGAGATTCGGCTCGGATTTGGGTGAATCGGTTGAACCAGTGAGAGAGCTGTACTGGACCAGAGAGAAAACCAGCCGGTTTAACAGGAATACGCCTTCCCTGAGACAGATTTACGTCTTCTCAGCGAGCGGGCGGGAAATCAAACAGGGCGCCACCCTTACTGCAGTGGTCCAGTTGTTTGAGCTAGGGCCCGCCGGTCGGTGTCTGCCCTTTACTCCACTTAGCGCGGGACCAATACTTGCTGGGGTCCAGTGGGCAGCGGCAGCGTATACCTTCCTTTCGGGTGCGCGTTCTATCTGCTGGTCAGGGCGGCAAGCTCAGTACCAGAGCGACCTGTGCCGGCGGCGAGCGGAAGGGAGCTCGGTGATGCGGCCGGGATTCTCAGGCATTAACAAGGGGCAAGGCTTCGGGGGAGTTGGACGAGTATACTAGGGAAGGAGATGGTTGCTAAGGGGAGCTAGGTCGAGAAAATTTTGAAGAAGCAGAAGGGGAGAGGTCCATGGCAATGGCGATAGGGGAGCTTGGAGGAGTCAGGCCATGGCGGATCCCCTAGCTTTGGGGCGCCCGGGTTTGCTCCAGAGAGCTTCACGCGGGGAAGAAACTGCTAGGATTTGGATGTGAGGGAGAGATTAGGGGAGATGAACTGGAAGCTCAGTCAGCAGTGGAGGGTGGAGTGATTGGTAGCTGGCTGAGCTCGAGGAGGGGGTTGGCAGTGGAATGAAGGGAGAAGGGGGGCTTGGCCTGGTTTAAGTAGGGTGGCGGTGAGACCACCGTGGGGGCCGCCGCTGGTAGCTCCCGAGCGCGGCGAGGGGACGGCCACAGGGGTCAACGGAGGTGTCTTGAGGTGGCGGGAAAGAGTGGTGACGGGACGGCGCACGGCTGAAGGCTTTCAGCAGCTGGGAAACGTGGGGCGGTGCAAGGTTGCTGGCGAGTGACATGCCAAGGCGTGGCGCGCGCGTCCAGAGCGCGGCCAGTCGGGCTCCCGAGCGGCATGGCCGCGTCAGCGAGGGCAGAAGCTTGCCGGCGACGCACTACGGTGTCCTGGGCATTGAGAAGACTCAAGAGGTGGTGTAGGGGGCGTGGAGCAGTGACTGATGCAGAGGAGATTCACCGAGAGGGCATGCCAATGCCGGCATGAAGTGATGGGGGAGTTGAAGGCTATTGGGTTTGACTTGGTACTGAGGTAGGAGTTGAATAATATGTGTAAGAGAGCTGGGCAAGGGTGTTGGCAGGGTCTGGAGCAAAGTGGTTGGGGGATGGAGTTGAATTGATGCGGTTGAGAGAAAAAGTGCCAGGTGTTTGATGGGTGCCCTGGTAAAATTTCATGCTGGAGATAACAAGGTTTTTAGAGAAATGGAACAAGTTTACAGAGATGAGCTATGTGGAATTTTCTTGGAATTTTCTGGGCAAGAATCAAAGGGGTTGCAGTACAAAGGGAGGATTTGATCAATTTTGAATTTTGAATGCAATTCAAAATTTTTGAACTGGACTTCCAGATTTTATCTTATAAATTGGTGAAGAAAAGGTTCAAGAAGCTACTGGTGTTTTTCTGGGAATTTTGGAGAAGTTAAAATGCATGCGATAACACTTTTAGATTTTCTAATAGGGAGAAAACCTAATTAGGGTTTTGGACGACGGATTGGATTTTTGGGCTTCGGACGATGGCAAGACTGCGGTAGGGCATGAGAAAGGTTAGGGTCTGGGTTTTGGGAGTCGGGAACAAAAATGGGCAGGTTGCCACTAGGGTTAGGGTTCGAACCGGAGTCGGGCACGTACAGTGCGTGTGCTCCGATCAGGGTTTAGATTTCATGCATACGCGATTATTGTTGACCTTCATGTAGGGGAGATTGCCGAAGGATATTAGGAAGCTCCGGATAAAAATATACTTTGAGGAGAGAGAAAAGGTGGCAGGGTGCTTGTGCATGCGTATGCGGGGGATTTTCAGCGCATGCGGACAGTCGGAAAGATAGCGGTAGGGGCAACACTGCGAGGGACTATGGGGTGGACTAACATGGAAGATGGTGAAGATGGTATGGTTAGCTGGTAGTAGGATGTAAATAAAGGAGATATTTTGAGTTCCGGTAACATGGTAGAAGGATAGAAAGTTAGTTTGTAACTCGGTGATTTGGTAGAAGGGTGAATAGGAAATACATATTTTTGTGGCATGGTAACACGGTGAAAAGGGTAATAACTATGGTAAGGTAATATTTAGGGTTTTACCGTGCAGACGGTAAAAAGGTGACAGGGTGAAGGTAAGAGGTAATGGTGTAGAAATGGGTGCAGATGTATACATACATATATATGGATATATATACACTCTGGTGATGAGTATGGTAAAGTAACCGAAGTTATTCTCTCGCTCAGATGGTAGAAAGAATTTTACCGAGGAAAGGGGTTTAGGGGCTGGAGTGTATGTGCCCACATACACTGGATTATTGTTGGCATATATGTGGTTGGTGTATGGGTGGCGTGGATGTGTGATGACAGGTGAGCCGTGGTCGGATTTAGGCCACTGACATAGGAGGAGAGGGGAAGGGAAGGTGTCTTGAGCTGCTGCGGCAAGGCTGGGCAGAGGTGGTGTTGTGGTGTGGCGGGGGTTGGTGGCAGATTAATTTGTCGCGGCAGGAGGGGAAACACAACATGGCAGGAAGGGTTTGTCGCGGTTGGTGGAAGTTCTGCCGCGGCGGAGAAACGGTCAGATGGGCTGTCGTGGCAGAGGTTTGTTTGCCGTGGCAAGGATTTGTTTGCCGTGGCAGGGCTTCTAGGAAAAAGAGGGAATTAGACGGGCGTGTCTTTGTGCCGGATTTCGGGCACGATTAGGGACGGAATGCCGAGCAGGGTTTCGTATCCCTTGCCGGATGGAGTTCTGACAAGGTCGAGGTCAAGGGGAACAGGGATGACGAGAAGACTCTGATCGGCTTACTTTGGGGTTTTGGCAGAACAGGTTTCAACTCGATGCATTGCTAATTGGCATTATTAGCAAAAAGTTTTTGTTGACCCTAATTTTCAGGTTTCAGAAAATTGGGGTGTTACAGAGCAGCTGTGTGACTGGGAGATGACACAGCTGGTCCAGGAGAGTCTCCAAATAAAGCAGGGACTGCAACCTCATCTGGATTATCATCTGCCTGAGGTCTAAGCTGGGTTTTGATAGTCTTCACAGAGAGATCAAGAGTAGAATCCAGAAGACCTGTTCTTTAAAAAATCATGTACATGATGTACGATCCATACCTCAGCTTAGCCTTTTTGTCCTTGGTGACAGCATCTATCTCATGAAAGATGTATCGTGCTACATCAAAGTGCTGATTTTTAGCTATATACACTAATATCTGCCAGGTTGCATTGTAGACAGCATCTGTGTTTCTCCCTTTGGGTTGAAGAGTGACATTAAGAATCTTGATCAGATGCTTGGCTGTGATGGTTATACCCTTGAAATAGACATGATCTGAAGGGGCTTTGGCAGGGAATCTGAAGTTCCTTGGATAGAATTTTCTTCTTACTTCATTAGGAACTGGTGCAAGCTTGAAGAGATTTGGCATGCCTGGTTCCAGAGGGGCATGCATTAAGCTGTTGAACTCTGGAGCTGTGATTGAAAGAAGTTGACCTCTTGTCTTCTAGAGCATAACATCCTAATTCTCCTGTTCTATCCAAACTGTGGCATAGAACTCCTTGATGATCTCAGGATCATAATCTTGCTGGAGATTACATAAGAATTCAAGACCTGAGGCTTGGATCAGAGAAGGAACTGCTCTCAGTCTTGAATCTGTCATAGCTGACCAGTCTATGGTCTTGCAATCCACAAATCCTTTTGAGGCAAGAATCTCATGGTATACACCCCTTTGATGATCATTGTGGAATCTGGGGTCTGAGCAAGTTGGAGCTATAAACTCCTGATCTGCAGAGAAATATGGGTTTGTTGACCTCATCTTGATGAAAGAACTTGGTCTCATTGAAGCAACTTTGCTCTTTGATCTCTTGGGATCACACCTTGGCAATTTCTTGGCAACAGCTCTTGAGATGAATTCCATCTGATTGGCCTCAGTCCTCAGAGCATGAGAAAAGATGTAATGATATTTTTCTTCCATGTTCTGCCACTGCTTCCTCTTCTTCTTCTTCTTCAGCTTCTTCTGCTGATTTGGCACTTGGAGATGAACTCTCTGCCTGATAATCTTCATCAGAATCAGCTCTGACTGCTCTTGGCCTTGGAGGAGTCACAGACACGCCTCTTCCATCATCAGATGAGCTCTCTGAGCTATCTTCTTGCTCAGCTGACTTACTGACCTGTGCCACAGGTGATGACACAGGTGCGTGAACTGACTGAGCTGGGTCAGCTGGCGGTGGCACAGGTGATGGAGACTGGCGAGAGTCTTGAGCCTGAGCTTCTTCTCCTGCCTGAGACACAGCTGGTTGAGACAGCTGTGGACTTGATGGTTTTGCAGCCACTGGAGACTCTACTGAAGCTGGTCTTGGAGATGAAGGCGCTAGAGCCTTTGGTGCAGCTTGTGCTTCAGCTTCAGAGACTAGAAACTGAGAAGGAGACATTGGTTTTTGAACATCCAGGGTGGAAATAGATTCAATGCTGGTTGAACTCTGAGATTTTCTTCCTTTCCTCTGGTATGTCTGTAGACAGGACTTGCCTGGGCTAGCCACCTGTGACACAGGGGGATTAGCATCGAAAGATGTTCTGAGCTGGGCCATAGAATCATCTAGATTCTTTTCTAGCTGCTTTCCACTGGAGTCTAGCTCTGCAAGAATATCTTCTATGGATTCAAGAGCAGCTTTCTGTTGGATCTCTACATCTGCAGGCACAATCTCTAGACCAGCTGAGGATATTGCCTGAGACTCAGCTGGCACACTCGGCTGAAGAGCTGGAGCACTGACTTGTTGAAGTGGAACAGCTGAGATAGGAGCAGTTGAACAATCTAACTTGATAATTCTCAAATTGACTACAGCTATCTCATCCTGCAGGACTTTCTTACGAGCTTCATCTGAGCAGGAGGACAATTCCATTGATAAGGCCACTATCCTTCTATGCAACTTGTTATCCTGATATTTGCTCCATAACTCTTTGTACTCCAAAGAGAGCTGAGATACAAGGCGTTCCATTTGCAGAATCAGATCTGTTTTCCCACCTCCTACAGCTTTCTCTTCCTTTCTCAGCAACTCATGAAGCTCTTCCTTGATTGCCTTGTCTGTCTTCCATAAATCCATTTGAACTGAGACATCTTTGGGGGCATCAGATGAGTTGAAGACTACTTTCTTGAGATCTTGAATTTGAGAATTTAGAGCAGCTCGTTCAGCTCCTGAAACATCCGGCAATAAATCCATTATGTCATGCAGCTTCTTCAGTAGAGCACTGTGAGATCTTCTTTTCTCAGCTTCAGCTCTCCATGCAGCCCCTTCTTCTTCTTAGCTTCAGCCAAGCTGGCTTTCTTTTCATCTGCAAGCCTCTTTCTCTCCTGCATTTGCTTTTCCTTCTTGTCAGCTTTTACAGCTTTAAACGCTTCCAACCTGGAGACAGAATCTTTTGCAGCCAGCTCAATTTGGCGTTTTTTCCTCTTCCAAAGCTTTCTTCTTTGCTTCCCTTTTAGCCAATGCTGCTGGAGACAAGGGGATTTTAGCAGCTCTCTTGGCTTTCTCCTCAGCATCAAGTTTCTTAGCAAGTCTCCTTGCTTCCTCTGCCTCCCATTCTTCTTGGTTTTTCTTTTCCATGATCTGAGTTCTGATAGCAAGAGGAAGATCATCTGTGATATCCTCAGGCTGATTACCAGATCCAGACATCTGTAGAAACAAGATAGATAAGAGAGAAGTAGGTAAGAGGTGTTCATTTGATGCAGAGTAATAGCTGTGTTAGACACATGTGTCAGGATGGGAAGACACAGGTGAGGACTTAAGGCATTACCGAGGTCTTTGCCTGTTGAATAGGCGCACCTGTGTGACAGGTGAGACCCTAGCGGTGACACAGCTATGTACGGGGGTGGACAGCAAATTCATAGAATTTTGAGTTTGACAACGATTTGCTGGTTGATATCAGTTTAGATGAGTTCTAAAGATTGCACAAGAGTAAGACCAACCCTAATATGGACCAATGCGCTACTGGATTAGGCTATCAAGACCTAGACCATGACTAAGCGCAAAGAAGGGTTTTGCAGAGGCTTACTTTGATCGAGATTGAACTTTGCTGCGGAGGAATCGACGTTAGAGTTCCACGGAAAGCTTCCTCCAACTTGTTGAAGAAATTTCGAGGGCGAAACCAGTGAAAACGACGAGAACTCGAAAAATTGACGCATGGCGGAAGTCTTGGGTATGGGAGCTCGAAGCGGTTTCTGTGTGGACGCAGCAACTCTTTATATAGACCGGAGGTTATAAGGTGGCTGTGTCACAGCTGACATAAGGACCTGTGACACAGGTGAAAGAGATGTATACCCTGGCCTATGGGATTTGAAAGCATTCACCTGAGACACAGCTGGGAGACTCAGGTGACAAGTATTTCATCTAGTGAACACCAAGATGGATTGATTTAGATGAGAAAGAAAGGATTAGCACTATTAGAGAGTCCTTAAGTGATCTTCTCAGTGTCAGCTTGCCAGAAAAATAATCAAGCAAAGCTCAAGTTGACATGAGTTGATCTAGATAAAAACTTGTACACAAAAGAGTACACTTTACAGACCACGAGATATGATTCTAGTATGATGCAATGCACACACCTGTGAGACAGGTAGGTGACACAGGTACAATGATGCAAATGACTGAGATGAAATCACATCAGCTAGACACCAAGCCAAACCTTTTATTGCAGGTTAGAGACATCAATGATATTCAATTCACTCCTCAGGGCACAGAATCTAGTTTCATCTAAGGGCTTGGTGAATATATCAGCTAATTGTTTTTCAGTCCTTACATGGCACAGCTGTATATCTCCTTTTTCTACATGGTCTCTAAGGAAGTGGTGCCTCACTTCTATGTGCTTGGATCTTTGGTGATGTACTGGGTTGTTGGCTAACTTGATTGCACTTTCATTATCACAGAAGAGGGGTACTTGATCAAAAGATATGCTGAAATCTTTCAAGGTCTGTCTCATCCATAATAATTGAGCACAACAACTACCAGCAGCAATATACTCAGCTTCTGCAGTGGAAAGGGCTACTGAATTTTGTTTCTTGGATGACTAGGACACTAATGAGTGCCCTAGAAATTGACAGGTACCTGAGGTGCTTTTTCGGTCAACCTTACACCCTGCATAGTCACTATCAGAATAGCCAACTAGCTCAAAGTTTGTACCTTTAGGGTACCACAAGCCAAACCCTGGAGTATGAATCAAATATCTCAGAATCCTGCGGACTGCCACTCTGTGACAATCCTTAGGGTTAGTTTGGAATCTAGCACATATGCAAACACTAAGCATGATATCTGGCCTAGATGCACACAAGTAGAGCAAAGAACCTATCATGGATCTAAATTCTTTCTGATCAGCAGACTTACCTTCAGTGTTTAGATCCAGATGGCCATTAGTTTGCATGGGAGTGTGTATACCTTTTGCATCCTTCATGCCAAACTTGGTGATGATGTCTTTGGTGAACTTTTCTTGAGAGATGAAAGTCCCTTCCTTTAGTTGATGGATCTGAAGTCCTAGGAAGTACTTGAGTTCTCCATCCAAAGACATCTCAAATCTCTTGGTCATCAGCTTGCTAAACTCTTCACTCATGGAACGGTTAGTACTACAAAATATTATGTCATCGACATATATTTGGCACACAAATAATTCTTTTCCATTTTTTTAGTGAATAGAGTTGTATCAACTAAGCCCATTTTAAATCCATTGCTGATTAGAAATTCTTTCAATGTATCATACCATGCTCTTGGTGCTTGTTTTAAACCATAGAGTGCTTTGTGCAATTTATAGACATGGTATGGTTTCTTGTCATTTTCAAAACCAGGTGGCTGCTCAACATATACAAGTTCAGAAAGTTTACCATTTAGAAATGCTGACTTGACGTCCATTTGGTAAAGCTTGATGTTGTGATGAGCAGCATATGCTAAAAGGATTCTGATGGCTTCAAGTCTTGCCACTGGGGCAAATGTTTCTCCAAAGTCCAGACCTTCTACTTGTGTAAACCCTTGAGCCACAAGTCTGGCTTTGTTTCTTACCACCAGTCCATTTGTGTCTTGCTTGTTCCTGCAGACCCATTTGGTTCCAATCACATTGTGATCTTTAGGTCTTTCCACCAGTGACCATACTTCATTTCTTTCAAACTGGTTGAGCTCTTCATGCATAGCATTGATCCAGTCAGCATCCTTTAGAGCTTCACCTATGGTCCTGGGTTCAACATTTGAGACAAAGGAGTAATGCTCACAAAAATTAGCAATTCGAGATCGAGTGGTCACTCCCCTATTAATGGCACCGATGATATTATCCACAGGGTGATCCTTCTGCAGCCGGCTGATCACAAGGGGATCTGGGTTAACTCCCTGTGTCACAGCTGATGGAGTTGCCTGTGACACCGGTAGTTCTTCCTATGTCACAGCTGGGTGCATGAAGGCTTCTGAGTCCAGTTGATCATTGGCTAGGTTGCACTCGAACTCTATATCTTGAACTCCATTGTCTTCAAGAATTGATGAAGTTGAGGGTTCTTGATCACTTGGTGAGGCAGGCTCCTCCTTGATGGTGGGTCTGATCTCACCGGTGGACTTCTTTAGAATATCCTCATTTCCTATATCAATAGCAACTTGCTCTCCTTGGGAGCCATAAGACTCATCAAAATCCACATATATAGATTCTTCAACAACCTGAGAGGAAGTGTTAAAGACTTTATAGGCATGGGAGTTAGTGGAATAACCAAGGAATATACCAACATCAGATTTAGCTTCAAACTTAGTTAGGCGTTTGCCTTTCCTAAGAATGTAGCACTTACAACCAAATACTCTGAAGTATGATATGTTAGGCTTGTTGTTGGTGAGCAGTTCATAAGGTGTTTTCTTGAGTAGTGGATGTAGATATATCCTGTTGATAGAGTGGCAGGCAGTATTGACAGCTTCAGCCCAAAATCTTGGTGAAGTCTTGTATTCATCTAGTAGAGTCCTTGTCATCTCTATCAGAGTTCTGTTCTTCCTTTCCACCACACCATTTTGTTGTGGAGCATATGGACCTGAGAATTCATGCTTGATTTCATGCTTGTCCAGAAATGCTTCCACCTTGGAGTTCTTGAATTCACTCCCATTGTCACTCCTGACCTTTACAAGATTCACCTTCCACTCATTTTGTACTCTGACAATAAGATGCTTGAATTTCTTGTACACCTGTGTCTTTTCCTTCAAAAAGAACACCCAAGTATACCTAGAGAAATCATCTACAATGACAAAGCCATATTTGTTACCTCCTAAGCTCTCATAGGTTGTTGGACCAAAGAGGTCAATGTGAATGAGCTCGAAGGGAGTGGAGGTTGTCATAATGTTCTTAGGTCGATGGGCAGCTCCAACTTGTTTGCCGGCTTGACATGCACTGCAGGGTTTGTCCTTTTCAAACTTCACCTTCTCCAAGCTTATAACATAGTCATGTTTACTCAGCTTGTTCAGGAGCTTCATCCCAGCATGTCCTAGCCACCTGTGCCACAGCCATCCAGCACTGGTCTTAGCCATTAGACACCATGGAGCTGCTGCAGGCTGTTCATAGAAATTAATAGTGTATAGCTTACCAGACCTGCATCCTTCATATACTTGAGAATCATCAGATAGTTTAGAAGCTATAACCTTTTCAGGATAGAAAGTAACTTTCATGCCTGTGTCACACAGCTGTGACACAGACATCAGACTACAGCCTATCTGATCAACAAGCATTACATTAGATAAGGAGTGATTATCAGAAATGGCAACTTTACCAATGCCATTTACCTTTCCTTTAGAGTTGTCTGCATAGATCACATGTTTACTTGGAAGATTTTCACTGGTGATCTCTACAAACTCCTCTCTGCCTCCAGTCATATGTTGTGTACATCCACTGTCCACAATCCAATCAGTTCCACTGGAGACAGTTTTCTGCAAGATTAGTGATGACACTTAGGGACCCAAACATGTTTGGTTCCCTTTGCAGTTTTATCATAAGCAGAAGTAGCAGATGTATATATAGCATATTTGTGTTTAAGGTTAACAGCATCAGCAACAGATGATATGACTTTGATCCTCTTTGGCTGGCAGTCACCTGCAACCTTAGACACATGGGTTAGTGGCCTGTTAGATCTGTCTGTGACACAGGTGAGTACACAGCTGTGTAAGCCACCGGTGACACCGACAAGAGTAGCCTTAGGCACCCAGATGGCAGACAACCATTTCGTCAGGCGTCTGCGACCTACATACTTGGCCACTATTTTTTCCTTCATGTTCTTCTGCAAAACATAGCCTGGGTTAGAAGGAATGCTTGCTTCATTCCTCTTTCTCTGCTCATGACCAACACTCTTGTTGTCATTAGTTCCTGCCTGTTTCACAAATTTGGCTGCAAGACAAGTGTTAGTGGCAGCAGGCAGTTTATCTTTAGCAGTAGAGGTAGAGTAACCCAAGCCTCTTCGGTTTTCATTCTTTCTCAACATTTCAGCTCTAATAAGCTGATAGTTTTGCATGCCAATGTTGGCACTGCAGAGACCTTTTCTCATGAGTCTCTTAAGCTCTTCTAGCTCCTCCTTGAGCTTATTGTGCTCAGCTGCATCTAAAGAGTTAGTAACATTAGAGGTTGAGGCCTCTTTAGAGTTGTCTACCACTCCACATGTAGATGTTAGAATGTTGATTCTGCTGGCACAGTTTAAACATGATTCAATGACAGTAGGAGCAGGTAAAGGCATAGCTTCAGCAATATTATCAGAAATATCAATGCATAAGGCATGCTTTGCCTTTAACTCTTCATGCTCCTTCAGGAGAAGCTCATGTGCTGATCTGAGCTTCTCATGAGCTATCTCCAGGTTCTCATGATTCAGCCTGAGATCCTCCCTGTCATCTGTGACTTCATCACAGGTCTCTCTCAGCTCCCTCAGCTTATCCCTAAGGGATATGTTCTCCTTCCTCTCCCTGTAGTATCCCTTCTCTGTTCTCTCTAAGATATCCATTAGTTCAGCATAATCAGGGAAATCATCTTCAGTCAATACCTTAGAGTCCTTAGCCATGAGGCATAAGGGAGCAGGAGTGGATGAAGTTTGATCAGCTTTGGAGTTCAACTTGGAGCTGTGTGACTTGGCTGTGACACAGCTGGGTGTGTCAGCCATGGAGATTGCTATCCCAGTGACCTGAACTTCTTCTTCTTCTGATTCTTCATCTGAACCAGAGTCATCTGAAACCCAGGCTTGCCCTATATAGGCTCTTGCAGTAGCCTTGTTCTTGGAATGAGAAGGATGCTTGCTGAAGGTCCTCTTCTTGTTATAGAAGTCCTTCTTCTTCCCTTTGTCCTTCTTTTTGCTGGGGCAATCAGCTACGAAGTGGCCTTCCTTGCCACATTCAAAACACTTGTTGTCCTTGGAGGGCTTCTTGCCTCTGAATCTATCAGTTGATCCAAACTACTTCTTCTTCCTATAGAATTTTCTGAAGTTCCTGGTAAGAAGGAGCAGCTCATTCTCTTCTCCACTTGACATGTCATCAGATAGATCTTTACTGCTATCACTGTCTGGTAGTGAGGCTTGAGCAGTGGTCTTTAGTGCAATATTCTTCTTGGGTCCTAAGGAGGAGCTGTGCTTGCCCTCTTGCTTGAGCTCCATCTCATGAGTGAGGATTCTTCCCAGCACTTCTGTAGGCTTCATCCTACTGAAACCCTCTTTCTCCTTGAGCATCAAGACCAAGGTTCTGTAAGGCTTGAACAGCACAGATAAGAATTTCTTGATGACATCTTCATCCTCAACTCTGTTGGAACCCAAAGCCTTCAGTTGGTTGGTGATGAGAGTCAATCTTGAGTATAGAGAATTTATGTCTTCTCCATGTTCATGTTCAAATCTCTCCAGAGTTGATTCCAGCAGTCCTCTCTTGGACTTCTTCAGGGTGTCACTGCCCTCATATATCTGCTGTAAAGTATCCCAAATCTCCTTAGCAGACTTCATTGTGCTGACTCTGTTAAAGTCATGTTCTTGCAAGCCCATGAAGATGGCAGTGGCAGCTTTGGCATTATTCTGGATATTTTTCTTGTCGTTGATTGTGAGAGCTTTAGTGTTCTCCACTTTATAACCTGTATCAACAACATCCCACACATCTGGATCGATAGCGGTAAGATGCATCTGCATCTTCCTCTTCCAAAAAGCATAGTTAGCTCCAGAAAAGACAGGTATTTTACCCTCATAGCCCAACATCCTTTACTCTGACGGTTAAGCCAATTCAAAGAGCAACCTGGCTCTGATACCAATTGAAAGGACCGAGATGCCGACTAGAGGGGGTGAATAGTTGGCTTATAAAATTTCCCTCTTTTAACCTTTTGATTATGTTGTCAGATTAACTTCACAAGTTAATAGTGGACAGCTGTGACACAGGTGAGTGGGACAGGTGGAAACTATGTGTAAATTAACACACAGCTGTCACACAGGTGGAAGACACCGGTGAAGAGTTAACCTAACACAGGTGCTCTACTTAGACTGCCTGTGATACAGGTGCTGATACAGGTGAATACACGTGAATGAAGCAACTGTGTAACAGATGAACACACACAGGTATAAAGGTAATCTAGCACAGGTGAAAAGGTAAACTTAGCAGATCAAGTCTAAGAGACACAAGCAAGCAAGGATAAACAGATATGCATGCAATACAAGGAAGTAAAGGAGACTCAGAGGTTTTTCACCGAAGTTCCCAACTCTTTGCAGAGAAGATACATCTCCGTTAGAGAGACCACTCCTAAGAGCTGGCCAGCACTAAAACGTGCTTCTTCTCCGAGTACCTGATCCTTCAGGACTCTTCCTTTTGCTTGTGGAGATCCTTTTGCCTTGTAGCAGGTAGATCTCAGAACACCTTTACAAACTACTGGTTCAGCCCACACAAGCTTGGGTGATACCAGCAACTCCTACACCCGTCTAGGAGTAGACAAACTCCAAGAGTAACAGATGATGCAGCAGCAATCTCTTGGAGGAATTTTTGCTCGTGCTCTAGCTCACAAACCCACTCGAACTAACCCTTAGGCTCTTGGCTCTTGTGGAGTGGTTGGAGGCTTTGCAACGGTTGTATGTGAATCACTGATTTGAGCAAGGTTGAGGACAGAGTCCTCCCCTAGTCCCCTATATATAGGGTCCACAGGCACCCGACCGTTACCCTGTTGCCACGTAGGATTAAGTGAGCCACCGGTGTCAACCACCGGTGACACAGCTACACACTACGCCCAACTGTACCCGGCTCAGGCAGACCGACACCTGTGTCACCGGCGGTGCACACAGGTGAACCCTTAGCTGATAGCAGCACTACTCAGCCCGGTCCTGGCACATGACATGCCCTCAGCATACTTCAGACTCTAATACCTACAAGGAGAGAACCTCCGACAGACTTCTGACACATCAGACCGCCTATCGCAGTGCAGGTACCTTAGCATTTACAAGCTCTCCCCTGGTATAGAGATGTACCTGAGTCATAGAGCGGAAGACCACCTGTGACACAGCTGCGTCACACAGGTGCCTAAAACTCTAGGGTTTTCACTGTTAGTACTGCAGAGCACTAACACAAAACAGCTACATACTTTTGTGCAAAGCTATTGACACAGGGCAATTGGCCTCAAAGCACCAATCCCCTTGACCAACACTCTGAGCAATGAGTAAGGTTCCCTTAGACAACTGCTACTGTTTCATCCCTCTTGATAGTACGGGTGATTCCTATGGACTCAAAAAAACTAGCAAATCTAGGCTTTACCTGCCACCAACTGATGTCACGGCCCTTGACGCATCAAGCCACCATCACCCTACTTGCAGCTCCCTGCACAGCACCGGCTTCTTCTCAGCTGTGGCACAGCTGCCTAGCACAGCCATCTCTTTGTTCTTGAACCACCTTGTACCCTTTTTGGTGGCCATCCTTCTCTGGATAACCCTTCTTCATGGAATCTGTAAACTCTGCTTACACTCAATGTAAACATTAGATTCCAGTTTAGGTTTCCATTAACCATCAAAACCATATTAGGGCCTAGATGATCTTTCAGGTGTCCTAATCAATTCCGTCCTCCCACGTGACAAGTCCCGTTAGCTGTTGGCTTGGCAAGGTATGGAACGGACTGACACCCTTTTGACTTTGGGGCTCACCACCACGCGCCTCGGCGCATACCTTCTGTCCCTGGTCAGTAGGGCCAGGGTAGTTGCGGCATGGTCCACGTCAGAGGGCGGTCCGAGAAGTCTTCATCTTCTGACCCAACCATGTCATGATGACCCAGATTCCAACCGCGGCGTGACAGGCACTATTCCGCTACAGCAATCCTCAACCGTCGGCGTGGGTCGCCCACGCCCTATCCGTCAGCAACGGTGCTACTACAGTGTTTTTGCCTTTCAGCCATTGTGGTGACCCCTGCGTATATAAGGGGAGAACCAAGGCCATGAGAGGGAGGAGATAGACAAAAGGAGAGGATCGATCAAAGAAAGAAGAGAGGAAGAACACATGTGTTTCCAGGCTGATTGTAATCATCCAAATATTCATATATACACAAAAACCAGGACGTAGGGTTTTACACCAAGAAGGTGGCCCGAACCTGGGTAAATCACTGTCTCCATCCTAGCATCCCTGCCACTCAAGATTAACGTAGCTTCTGTTCTTGCGCCTCCCCGGCTGAATCCCAAATGGGGTCCATCTGGACCACCGACCCCGGCGTTTAGACGTCGACAGGCACCAAAGCCATTTCCTCAAATTACGTCCCAGATCTTGTTCCATTGTGTAACAACCCATTTCTATAGCCGTGCTGTTTTTGTATGGTGTTCTTTGCTTCTTTGTTTCTTTTCTCTTTAGAAAAAAATGGTGGAGCATGGCACTTGTTTTTTCTCACCACCTCTGTCTTTTTTCGAATCCAAATTCCAGATCCAATAATCTGTTATACACTTTTGTTTTTTATTTATTCCCAATTATTGGGAATTCATGTCCCATAACCTCCCGTAAATCTTTTTCAACCTCTAAACTTCTGAGAAAAATTCAAGAATATTTTTAGAGCATCTCATGACCTCATATAATCTCTACACCTCAGAAAAATCTGAAATTTGGCAGACGGCATCGCAGGGTCAAGATGACCATTTCACTCCATTGATACTTCTCTATATGAACAGTGCAACCCCAAGTTCCAAGCATCAAAAACCTTGCCAAATCCTTGATGTCATGCATTCTACTACCTTTGGTTGGTTGCTCTCGACCTCTACCTTCCTCTCCCTTAACTCTTTTCTGGGCACCCATGGACCAACTTACCACTCATCCGCACGTGCAGCATAGCCGAAACACGGCTGGCATGGCTAGAGCATGCGCCCGACGGGTCTAGAGCATGGGCAGCATGTCCAAACATGCATGCTGCTACAGAGACGCTCTAGAGGTTGCAGCCTCGTGCCGACCGGCAATGCATGATCTCAAAGGGCCACTACCACCACAAAGACCTAGCACAGTGCTGCCGAAGGCCACAACTTTGCGCCAGTCCGAGCACCACGCGCCTGCCCGAACGGCGGCCTGGTGGCCGTGATGCCACCCATTGGGCATGAACCATGACCTGAGCTATAAAACCCCATGTCGAGGCTGCTCTCCCACTCCACAACACTTCTCCAATTTCTCTTGATCCCTCAAGCGTAGCAACTCATCTCAAGGAGCCCTTCTTCCCCGCCTCTATCGAGAAGGTTCGCCATCGCCTCTCGGATAAGTCTGAGAAGTCCCGTGGAGCTCCTTCCTTCTTCTTTTTCGTTTATACGCTTTTCCAATCTTCGTCTT
The DNA here is from genome assembly GCA_019208055.1 of Stipa capillata. NCBI lineage: Eukaryota > Viridiplantae > Streptophyta > Magnoliopsida > Poales > Poaceae > Stipa > Stipa capillata. The sequence goes on along the minus strand of JAGXJF010002632.1, from coordinate 175,257 downwards.
CTAAATCCGCATCTTAATTTCCTTGTTGTGGCACCAAGGAATAACTCCCCAATTCTGCCACCACCACCGCTGCCTTCAGACCTCGCCATCAACAATCTTCCGGTGTTCACCAATGATCGAGGACTCCACCAGAGGTTCACGCCACACTCTTGGGCTTGAATCTGTCATCGCTACTCTCTCTCTCTTCCTACCGTTCGCAATTAGCGAGTCGTTGGATGTCACTCCCTTGTTATGAGCCGTCGACATGCGGGCCCCACTGGCAGGCTACAAGCTCAACGGTTTAATAGGTGTGAGTCAGTGACATCCACAAATCGGTTTTCCTTTTAAATTAAATCCTAGTACCCTTTTAGTTCTGATTCTCTATTGAAAATCGTATTTTAGCTTTACACTTCCGATGTCATACATAGAAACTCGAACCCTTCTATTTTGTGGCTGTCCACTCTATGGCTTACCTTCGGGCGGCTATATCTCCATTGTTTTTAATCCTTTTAATCCATTCTTTTTGTCAGGACCCCGAGTTCATAACCAACTTTGGCTACGATATGAGATCTGAATACCCGAGAAACCGCCCAGCACACCATACGCTTAGCAAACGTCGTATGCTTTCACTGCTGGATGATCCGACACCTAACCAAGCCACCATACGCTTACCAGACGTCGTATGCACTCACAGTTGGTTAAGCCGGGCAAGAACGCACTTATCGCAAGACAGAGTTGACAACGAATCCAAGGTCCGGTAAAGAACTAACCTAGCCCAAAGGCCAGCAGGTCGCTCGGAAGCCTGGTACGATTGCCCACACCCTGCCTAGCCAGCACTACATCTCAGGTAGTGGGTCACTCAACTGAGAACACCTCACGGGGTGAACTTCAAGAGAAAGCATCACTTCTTTACGATCGATTCCCATATACTTCAATCATACACGCACGGTATATGGAACGATCACAATTAACAACTCCATATCACACTTCAAACTCTACTGAGAAAGAGTTAAAGGGTACATAAGTTACCTCTCACCCAAAAGGGGGTTCTACAACATGTAGCTTACAACTTGAAGGCTGATTACAGGTCTTCGAAGTTCAATAACAGCAATGAACACAAAAATTAAAACCCTGAGATGGCAACTCCGCCATCTCCATATGCATAAACGCAACCCACATTGTTACGACCAAAAGGATAACACAAAACTAAGCATCGGTATCAAGATTCTCCACGTCGTAATACTCACTGATATTGGGATCACCTGCAACAGTTTTGGAATTGAATTCCGTAAGTACTTTTGTACTTGCAAGCTACATTTGTAGGCTCATCCCAATTCAATTTCAGCATAGCATGTGATAAGAGAAACACTAATACCTCATGGTGGCATCAACAGTTAAGCATGACATGAACATAACGAATAAAATAATATCCGCACGTACCATCATACCCAAGTTAAATTTCAGATTTGAACATATAGCAATTCAAACAAGAATTCTATTGAACCAATATGTGAGCATTCGAAATTAGATAAAATTTCAGAGCTCTTCAACCCATCAAACCAAACAAGGCAATTTAATTACGGTTGCACCAAACAAGGCTCAACCAATTGTGTAGTCAGGCAAGATGAACATAACTTGCCCGACGCGAGAGATGAATTGAAAAGGTGTAAGTACAGGGTTGGCCAACCGTGACTTCCCACCATCCTCAATTCAGCCCCGTCGTGGGTGACGGGTAAAACCCCACGACACCGGTATCGGATCAGGTTGGCAGCCTACCGATCCATCAGTAGGTGACGGTATCCCAGCTCTAACAACTTTCCAATTAGGGTTCCATATTTGTTAGTCCATTTAAAAGATCATGGTGATCTTACAACCAAGTCATCCTACCATGGTAATGATGCGTCATCACATGACATACCATTAACATGAACATCTCATCAAGTATTTCACCTCAATCTCAAGCATAGCATGAAAAGAATTAGGGAATCTTAGCAAGCTTTTTATACTTGGCTTGCTGCAAGTGATCAAATTCACTATAAGACTCGGCTTCGGTAAGCTCCTGGTTGCTCGGTTCTATCAAAATCAAACCCCGAATACCGAATAAGACAATAAAGAACTTTGATTAAAACCAGCAAATATAAAATCCAAGAATGCATGATATGCACCTTAATATGTAGAGAGTTTCTATATGCAACTAACGCAATTGCTTTTGTCAAAATTGGAGGCCTAGGGTTAAGGTTATGGTTTTCCGTAGGTGGATATATCGATGTTAGGGTTTCATTGAGTTATGCGTCAATTTAAATACATGGGGTAACGTACAAGAGGTATTAGAAATTCAGAGCATGGAGTACTGATTATGTTACCATCTGGTATAATTTTGATTATTCTTACAATTGAGAATAATTCATATGGTTCATTTGTTTATACTAGAGGATTAGGGCATTTTGGACATTTCAAAGTTTGAAAATAGGGTGACATGAACCAAGAAGTACAACCTATTATTCTACAGACCAAAAGCAAAATAATAAAACAAGAATTACTGAATTTGGAGTCGGTATGCAATAGATATGAATTTGTTTTGAAATTTGATTAGCCTTTAGCTCTTTTCTAACAGTTTTTGAAATTCTTCCCATAGTAAACCTTGTTTACACAGCTTGAACCAACCATAGCCTATGACCAGCAGACCCACGGCCCAGCCCTTTTCTTTTTCTCCCTTCCTTTTTCTCTGATTCCTCTTTAGTCTATTACACCTGGACCCCACATGGCAGGTTATCGTCCTCCCTTCCCCCCCTTTTTTTTGTTTCTTTAAACTGATGGGCTCAGCTCAGGGGCTTCGGCTGCCGGGGTTCCAAACAACAGAGAGGGGTGGCGGAGGGCTACATAGGGGGAGAAGCAAGGAAAAGGATACCAACTAGTAGAGGGGCTCACCCTGGTCTCGTTTTGGTGCTCAACAGCGGCAAAAGGAGGCGGAGTAGAGTGTGCTGTCGGCAATGGCGGCGGTGACGGCGATTGTTTGATGACAAAAGGTCACAGAGCGGTTTGAACGGAACTGAAACATCAGGGAGAGGGAGTGAGGGTCCGTGGAGTAGATTAGGGCATTAGGGGAAGTCAGATCTCACCGTGGGTGAGGAATTTCCCGTTGGCGGTGGAGCGACCAATGATGACAAGGAGGATGATTCCGAGGGCCTCAATACAAGAAAGTCCAATTAACGCGAGAAGTGAGTTCACAGATTGATGGGGAACTTATTTGGCAAAGAACGAGAGGAGAAACAGCCTCACCGGACCGGGGACAGAATTGATGCCAATGAATGCCCGCCGGACTCGGGGAAGACGAACCCGCACGTTGGTTGGGCTGCATCAAAAAAAATTAAACAGGTCAGTGACTTCTCGGTGAGATGATGAGGCTAATGGGCAAGGTTAGAGCGAAGGACTTTGTCACCGGGCACAGGGACGGGGCGATGCCGGTCTTGGAATGTCGCCGGAGCTTGCAGTGCTGAGCTCGTCCCAGTGTCTCGTCCGTTTGTGGGCTCGTCCTTGAGCTCAGGCGGGTGTGGCGAAGAGCGCAGAGCCGAGCGGCGTGGTTAGGGAAGCTTAGAAGTGGGAGGAGGGACCGAGGTGCAGCACTGGCGTACTGGAGAAGGTCGGGCACGACGAGGTAGTACGCCTGGTAGGGAGTCGGCGATGCGTGGACTGAGTCGCCTGTCAGTGGGACCAGAGCGTCAGCGAGAGAAGAGAGAAACGGAAGGGAAAGGAGGCGCCAAGCAGAGAAGAAAACGAAAAAGAGAAAATGCGCTTTCGGGCGCAGGCGCTGAAGTGGATGGGCTCGGCCCAGAAAAATGGAGGGGGGAGAAGGGGCTGGCCGCAGCCCAACTAGCAACTAGGTTCTCTTCTTTTATTCTTTCATTTTTCTGTTGCTAATTTGGGGATCGTCTTGGACAGTTGAATCCTTGGAGGGTTCAAAATAAGATTTCAAAATATGTACAAATAACAGCAAAGCTTTAAAAGAGATCTCACCACTAGTGTGTTTGTGGTACTAATTAAAAATAGGTGTATCACTTATTTTGACTAAATTGCAAATATGGTTCAATCTAGACTAGAATTATAGCTATACAAAATGTTGTCTGGAATTTTTAGGAAATGTTATTTGGAGTTTAGGAAGATAATTAGAATTTGGTTGTAAATTTTTGTAAAGATTAGATAAGCAATATTTCCTCAAGTAGTAGTTTACTTTTTGGCATCGTTTTGTCTATTAAACAATTGTCCCCAATTCTGAGAGTTAACCTCAGTTTCTAATCCTTTAAATGTGTGAGGAGATCATTTACACTGATTGTGAACCTGGGAATGCAGTAAAGTTTCTTGGCTGCCATTAGTTCCTTCATATAATTGTGGTTAAACTTTAAGTCTTGTGTTCAATGTTTCAAGCGTATGTGAATTGTAATTGATCTATATGACGGCAAGTGATGCAAAACTCCAGCTCCATTCCTTTAAAACTTTGAGAGCTCTAAATGCATGCTTACCAGCAGTGGGTCATTACACTTTTTCCTAAATTCCTAAAATTTCAAACTCTATCCAACAGTGCCATTTTCATAATTTTCTAAATTTGTTGGATTTTTAGTTATTTTTTTCTGATATATTTTGCTTTCCCTCTATTAGCAAACGACAACCCGGTGCTGCTCATGATTTTATTTAGTATGCAAACATCTCATATATGCCATGTCATTTCATGTGCATTCCATATTGTGGTGTTGTTCCTTAATTACATCATGTAGCCATGAAATATATTATGTGCTAATTGATGAAAGAACCATGAACATAAATTAAAATGTAGTTACATGCTCACATGTACCTTACATGAAATGATGGCTCAAATGTTTAAGCTACTTGCTATGTAGCTCATGTACATGGATATATGATGATGTCACTTTGGGAGAGGTTGCTCCCCGTTCCCGTCAGTTTATGACCTGATGGTAATCATGATGAGATGAGATCTAAGCTAATGATGCTCGTATGACATAAGAAACTGAAACCACTCTATCTCCTGAGTCGGCTATAGATCGAGTCATAGTGCCACCTATCCAAACTACCATTCGTACATCCACATGTCCTCTGTGGGGAGGACTTGGCTTAATAAGTTGTCTAACTTTCCATCAACACCCATCCCTAGAGTAGATTAGGAGGTCATTGCAAGGTATTGCACACCGCCTAGCTAGTTTATTAGAGAATGAACATGTGTTGTCATACCTTGTTCATACAAGTGATTTGTTGTGAATGTTCATGGCCTCTCTCGTGGTAGATTCTCGGAGTTAATGTGAACCAATGCCCGAGAAAGTTGCTACAAAATGATGTGATGGAAAGGTGGGGCAATGTAACAGCCTCCTTGAAATACCCTTGCCTGTACACGAATGGGAGTGTGCTATTGGATCTAGGCACAAGGGGGTTATTTCATAGTGTTGGGTAAAGTTGTACAACATCTACAGAGTGTAAATCTATTCAAATAGCCATGCCCACAATCATGGATATAAGTGACATATGGTCACGCTATACGATCATGATCTGACTAAGCGGAGACTAACTTATAAACTTTTCAATGGATGCACACTTGAGCAAACATATGCTATGAATACTTTTCCAGACATGATATGTGGTCAAGTTATCTGGTCCTTACTTATATCTTGAGATCCATTCATTTGGTCCTTCTTCCTATTTTTATCCAGTTATCTAGTCTTCCTTTATTTACCTATATATCCAGTTATCTATTCCTTTCTCTATTACCTTTACGATCTAGTCATCTGGTCCTATACTTATCCTTGAGATCTAGTTACCTGGTCCTTTCTTATTTGTTTATACCTTGAGATCCAGTTACCTGGTACTCATCCAAACGATTATCTGGTCCTTACTTTACTACTTATATGCTTAAACTTAATTCTGCTTTATAGTCAAGTTTATTTTATCCCACTATTCATGTTGCCATGAGCAACTAGCATGTTAGGGATGAATGCATGCATGTGTCCTCTATTTCTTAGACCTCTTCCATGTACTCACTTAGTTTGTTGATTTTGTCAAGAACAGGTACAAACCCCGACCCCACCAACTACTTTGTTTGCAAGGTCAAGCCCTACGACGTAGTCCCAGTTGGTTTTCTATGGGCTTGGAGCTGCATCAAGCCGAGTTATCTTTAAACTTTCGGTTGCTAGCCTTGTGCTTTATCTATCCCTTAGGGCGTAGTTTGGACCTTTATGGCCATGTATCTCATGTAAGTTTTGTATCATATGTTTATATGAATGTGGTGCCAAGTTTATTTGTGCTTCACTGGTAAGTTGATCTTAGATTGGTAATAGATACACAAAGGGTGTCTGGCCTTAAAAACCATGTACTCACGCATTGTCACTGGCCAGTAGCAGTTGGGGATAGCATAGCAACTATGTGATTTAACTGTCCTGATGCAATCTCGTGCAACCAAGTAAGGTCACCGCTCTGAAAAAAAAGGAATGAATTTGTAGTTGAAACTTTAAGCATATGGTGAGAAAACCATAAATTTGCTACTTGGACTTAATTGCATGGAGGTTGCACGCACTACCGGAAAACTGATGTTTGCCGTGTGCACACTAATTTGCCGAGTGTTTTATCTCGGGCACTCGGCAAAGACACCCTAAACCGAGTGCCCCACGGATAACACTCGGCAAACATCTAACACTCGGCAAACAAGCCGTTTGCCGAGAGCCTTCATCTTGACACTCGGTAAAGAACATTTTTGCCGAGTGCCCCGCGGGTAACACTCGGCAAATATAGAGACACGTGCCATTTCTCCCCGCGGTTGACGGAGGGGCGACGGCATGGTTTCTTTACCGAGTGTTTTTCGTCGGGGCACTCGGCAAACAGCTGGCCCCGTTAGCACTGTTCATGTTTACCGAGTGTCGTGGTTAGGGCACTCGGCAAACCTTGTTTTTTTCATGTTTTCTTAGTTTCAATTATAAAATTATTACTTATATAGTGGTCTTGAAACTTTTTGTACAGTGAACATACACCAATACATGTATCATGTCAAACTTTGGCATTTTCCAGGGTCCGGTTGCTATATTTAAGCGATTAAATGCATTTCTATGCATTTAATGGATATAATTCAAATTTCAGCTGCAGGTACATAAAATAATCGTCATAAATGGGTAAAAAAATCTTATTGGTGGTCTTTAATGTATGCTTAGGCCTTATGTAAGGAAAGAAGAGGAGGCCCAGACACCAGGTGGCCGAGACTCGGGCAGCAACATGGTGGTTATTGCCATTTTAATTCTCAAAAATTCAAACGAAACCCAAAAATCACGAAACTTGGCATGGTGTCATGATATGACCCCTGAAAGCTGTGGTAAAAAATTGAAAATGTTTCACAAAAGTTGTCACGTAGACTGCTTACAAACAGGACCATCTCCGAGAAAGAAACTAGGTTTCGAGAGGGAACAGGTCAGGTTTGCATGCGAAGCGACCGCTGCTTCATCGGTTGGACTTGAAAACTTTTCCACAGTCAACATACACCATTACATGTGACATGTCAAAATTTGGCATTTTTCCGGGTACGTTTGCTATATTTAAGCCATTAAGTGTATTTCTAGGCATTTAAAATTTATAAAATATTAAATCAATTCAAAAATTATGGAAACTCATACAAAACAACTTATATGTAGTATATTACATGTAAAAAATGTATTGAGGTATATAAGATAAAAAAGTATTAGGTATACAAGTGTTGCATTTGGGCAAGTCATATGGAAGGTCTTTGCCGAGTGTTACACTCGGCAAACAGGTAGTTTGCCGAGTGTCCACTTTCTGACACTCGGCAAACGAGGAGACACGTGGCAAGCTGTGTGTATGTGAGATCAGTTTGCCGAGTGTCCATTTTACGACACTCGGCAAATAAGCTGTTCGCCGAGTGTCCAGTTGCTGACACTCGGCAAAGAAGGCTAGACGTGGCAACTTGTATGTTTGCCGAGTGTTCGTGGTCGGACACTCGGCAAACCCGGGCACTCGGCAAAATATGTTTATTAGGGCCAGATCTAATCCCCGCCCGCGCGCGTCCAGATCTAATCCCCGCCCGCCCGCCGCCGCACCGATTCGGCCCGCCGCCGCCGCCGCTTCGCCCCGCCGCGCCGCCGCCCGTGCCCTCGCCTCCCGTCGCCGCCGCCGCCGCCCCGAGGCCGCCTCCTGCCGCCGCCGCCCCGCAGCCCCCGGCCGCCACCGCCCCGCAGCCCCCGGCCGCCACCGCCCCGTAGCCCCCGGCCGCCGCCCCGCAGCGCACCGCCGCCACCTCGACCACCGCCGCCATCGCCGCCGGCTTCCCCGGAGGCTGTCGCCGCCCCTCGCTGCCCCACTACCGCAGCCCGGCCGGCCCTCGCCGCCCCACTGCCACAGCCGGCCGCCCCTCGCCGCCGCTCTCCTGCACCCCGCCACCACCGGCCGCCTCCCCCTCTGCCCCTCAACGCCGGCCACCGCAAGCTCACCGCCGGCCCCCTCTGCCCCTCAACGCCGGCTTTGATGAATTTGAAGCAGCAGTAGTAAGTTTTGAGTTCATCATATGCATCTTTTAGGTCCTCTGTTACTGAATGGAGTCCCTGAATAGTTCCTCTTTTCTCCATAGACCATATTCACACACACAATAGCACTCACAAGTTTTTTCATGTAGGAATAGGACAGAGTTTGCACTTGGCAGGAAGTTGAAGATCCATTATCATCCAGAGATTGAAAAGACTCACAAGGTATGCAATCGCAGCTCTCATAGAGTTAGAATTGTATGCCATAGAGTAGAATAGCTGGCCCTGTTCATGTGATATTGTCATTTTAGATTATTTATCTAAGGCCCTGTTCGATTCACAATTAATTTAACTAGGTTAGCTAATTTTAATTCGGGTAGAAGTTTAACCTTAATTTTATGTTTGATAGTTAACTCGATTAACTCAAATTACTATTTGGCTAGATTAAGGGGTTAACAATACAAAAATCGAATTTAGGAATACTGATTGTATTGGGTTAAGTTAACCCCATTATATGTTGGTCAGTTGTTGCATTTTCTTGTTTATTTAGCCAATCATTCACATTAGATGTTTGATTAGCATTTCCTGCTTTAGTATTGTAATGTTAATAATTTCTCAACTTACTACGTCAGTTAAGCAGTTGTAAATCTGTGTCCTCACCGTTATTGCTTGTGGTATTTTTCTAATTCATTTTCATTCCTTTGCTTGTGGTCTTGTAAATGTTACTATTTTGATATAAGTGTAGAGAATAATTTGATGAAATGATTTGAATTGCATCGCAAATTAGACCTCTAGTTAATAACGTATTATATAGGCTAGCAGGTTACAGAGCTGAAGTCCTCCTACAGATTGACAGGAAAAAGGCTAGTATTGTTTCGGTTTAAGCCATCTACCTCTCAGACCTACCATATGATTAGGCTACAAATCTTTAATCAAATAAAGTCACGTAACCTAGGCGTCTCCCGTTCGAAGGAGTTATGGTTATAAATATGCAAGTCTTTGCATATCTATAACCGTAACTGCTTCGAATTGTCCACGTTTTTTTGGACAGCCCGAGGATGTGTAGACTGGGTTTGTTTCCATGCTCTACTCCGATCCGAGACAGAGTTTCGGTAGCGTCTCCCCTTTGTTCTCCGGATACACATTCTCTTGGTTTGTTGCCGAGACGTGTATTTGGAGAACAGCGGGGAGGTGCTGCCGAAATTCTGTCTCGGATCGGAGTAGAGCATGGAAACGGCCCAATCTACACATCCTCGAGTGGGATTAGGACCTATCTTTACCTAGTAGATAGCTGATGCATGTCTATTCCGAAAATATCAGAGGATGGATGACCGTGAGTGGATGTACACGGGCCGCTCTAGTCAGGGTTCTTTGACCGATGAATGGATTCAGAAGACCGACGCATTCTTGGAAGTAGCATTTGCAAGGGCTAAGGGACCTCGTGGCACTTGGTGTCCCTGCAGTATTTGCGGAAACTCGCGTCGACAAACAAAGGAGGTCATGGGCCAACACCTTTGCAAGAATGGGTTTATGCCAGAGTATACCCGGTGGATCTACCATGGTGAGTCCGAACGTGCCAGAGAGGAGGTGGTGCGACAACGCACGGACGACTATGATGCCGGAATCGGAGACATGCTAGATGACTTTGATGAAGCACATGTGCGACCTATGGAGGAAGTGCCGGAGCCCCTCCTCCTCAACCTGCTCCAAATACTCCGGTAACTTTATAACTTTCTAATCACTCATTCTAGTTTCTGAAATACCAAACTGATCTATATTCTCTCTTTTCTGCAGAATCAGTCAGCGGCATCGAATGAGCCCGGAGTTGGATATTCGCAGCACCAATGGGAGCCGTGGTCACATTGACTCCGGTTAGTGTTTGCTTCTGACTCGCTACCTTCTGTGAACTCTGTATGTTCGTGCTTCTGAATTTTCTGTTTACTTTCATATGCATACTTCTTACTTTTAACTACATGTTTCTGCTTCTTGATTGATGCAGATTAAGGTGCTAATCAAGTCTGGAGTATTCGGCCGTCTGAAGGTGCTTTGGTGTTATGACATTTGTGACATTTGTGCTTTGGAGTATTCCGCTTGATTGACTATGTCTTTGTTGTTTTCGTACCTTGTGATATTCTGTTGATCAAACTGATATGTGATTATGTGATGTATTGTTTATGTGATGTATGTTTATGTGACGTATGTGATGTATGTGATGTGTATGTGATATGGGGTGCTGGGGATATGGGGATATGGGAATATATAAATTGTTTTGAATTGCAGGGATTTCTGGAAATGAAAACAAAAAAAAATTAATGCACATTTTGCCGAGTGTTACACTCGGCAAACCAGTCTTTGCCGAGTGTAACACTCGGCAAAGGTGACACGTGGCGCAAGCCTGTGCAAACTGACATTTTTTGTTGCCATTTGGTACGATGTTTGCCGAGTGTCACTACCACGGCACTCGGCAAATAGCATGGGGTTTGCCGAGTGTCCCTCCGCGGCACTCGGCAAACAGTAGGGGTGTTTGCCGAGTGTCCCTCCACGACACTCGGCAAACAGTAGGGGTGTTTGCCGAGTGTCCCTCCACGGCACTCGGCAAAGAGGAGAAGTCTTTGCCGAGTGTCCTCACAATGCACTCGGCAAAGAGTAGAAGTGTTTGCCGAGTGTCCTCACAATGCACTCGGCAAAGAGGCCGTTAGGGCGCTCCTTCCGTTTAGTTACTTTTTTTTGCCGAGTGTCGGATTTGACTCTCGACAAACTTGTTTGCCGAGTGCCCGATATAAAACACTCGGCAAACAGGGCTTTGCCGGCAGGGCGTACGCCGAGCGGTGTTTGCCGAGTGTTACACTCGGCAAACACTTTGCCGAGAGCATTTCGTGCTTCGCCGTGTGCCCTGGGCACACGGCAAAGGTCGAAAATCCGGTAGTGACGTCTCGGCCCTATAATGCTCTCCCTTTTTTACTTTTTTGAGTTATCAAGGTCTTCGGATATAACTTAGACCATTACTTTATACAACTTTATATCGACATGTGCCACTAAAATTGTAGAAATATGTTTAACAACAAATCTAATTATATGATTTTAACACCAATTTAGATAGATGTGAATCTATTTATGGACCGCATGGATTTTAGGACATCAAGTACTTCCTCAAGTTCTCTAAAACCTGTCATTTGGACATCAGCGAACACAACTTTGACTCCCTAAATTCTATTATAATATATTATAAAACCTAAGAAAATTATGCATTGTGAAACTACTTTTCGAGATATTTAAGCATATGATTTTCAAGTAATCTAACTATTTCTTACATGTATCGGTAGTTAAAAGTTCAAAAGTTTAATTCTATCTATGTCGAGAATGACAGCTTCTAGAGAACTGGGGAGAGTAAGAAACGAAAGGAGTAACAACGTTGCTGGAATGCAGAAATTCGATCGAAATTGCATACGAAGAAAGATCACTCAATTGCTACATATAGGAATACGAGAAAATTCCCTCTTCCGAAATGTTAAGAAAATTTTTGTTTCAAAAGAAACCATATTTAGTTTGTAAATTATTTTACGTACATAGAAACTATTTTGTGATCTTCTAAGTCCTCATTTGGATCGCTGGAATTAAGTAGGTTTGGAGGAATTACTTTTAGAGTGTTTGTACAAACTCTTACGAATCCATCTGAACTTCCTGAGGCCTTAAGTGACAAATCCTTGCAGTCTTACTGGTATATATGAGTAACATGGGTCTGGATTTTCTACACCCAGATTAAATTATAAAATGAGGACGTGCCACAGTGATAAAATACCTGGATCTCTGCTAGCACAAATTGACGTTAGTCATATTTGGGCAAAACCGAACCATACTACTGAACCCAGTAATCAGGAAAAAAAAATATCAATTACGCAAGTTAGTACACAAAAGCTCCCTCTCTAGACAAAACAAAAGGTGGCCATCAGAATTTAATTAATCAAAGCTAAAGCAAAGACTTGCAACCATCTGGTCCTGTTAATTGTATAGAGATGATATACTGCCCTAGTATCCCTACTTTTGTCAAAGAGTACTCATGCATCACGCTCTACCCTCGTGACCCCAAATAAAGTAGCGTGCATGCAATCCCTTCTATAAATCCATCACACCGGCTGTCCCATGTCATATGCATCATATATCTTCTACCACTAGCCACACTCCTGAGGCATATAAGACTAGCTCCATCTTGCCAGAGAAAGACATTATCGTGTCTCCAATACCAACCAAGCTAGCAGAGATCGATGAATCGTGTGGTACCGGCCATGGTGGCCGTGGTGGTGGTGGTGTGCTTCCGGCTGCCGGCGGTGGCCCGTGGACAGCTGCAGGTGGGGTTCTACAACACGAGCTGCCCCAACGCAGAGTCGCTGGTCCGGCAGGCCGTGGCGAACGCCTTCGCCAACGACTCCGGCATCGCCGCGGGCCTCATCCGCCTACATTTCCATGACTGCTTCGTCAGGGTACGTATGAATGCAGCTCCTAGATCCGTTTCGTTCTTACACTCTCGATGGATCGACCATGCCTTCCTAGCTCCCTTGGAACTTTTGTCGGTTTTCCCCTAGTAAACCTGTCTGACTTGCTTTTATCTTGGAGCGGAAAAGAATTTATTCATCTTCCAAATGTAGCAATTCTCACTGATTAATAATGCATTTTTGGGAACAAACTGAATTTCTTGTATCTTTACTTATATGAAAAAAAAATACAAGTTGATGATGATGGTCTATGTATTCATAACTTCACTTGTAAGAGGCAAACCAACCGTCCGATCTGCTGCCAATAGTTGAGATTGATGTTGAATTGCGCGTCACCCACTTAACTCTGTATTGTACCTCATTCTAACGTGAATTTTCGCGGTTACAATAAGCGGCACCTCAATTCAATAATGTATGGATTTGCGATTTCTCGATCTCATGAAAAAAAAATTATTTCTCAATTGATCAAGTCACACATCATCAAGTCTAAAATTATATAAAAAAGTCATGTGTAACTTTAGGTTTAGGATATACTCCTGAAATACGCATTTACCCAGTTATTGTTAGATCAAAATCCTAGGACTCACATCTTTGACCAAGACTTAATAAAATCTGGGTGGACTGAGCCTTAGACACTGCCGTAACATAAACAATGTTGTGAATATGTTGTATGCAACGCACGGCTCCTTGCCGGTGAGTTCGATAAATGAGAGTGGTTTGCATGTACATCCTCTTGCCATCGATCGATTCAGTGTAACAAGGCCTTGCCCATCACCCGTGCACGCAGGAAGCGTAAAAGACGTCTCGTATAGCTACGAAGTTGAAAGTAGAAGTGAAAGGGCCTCTTGCTGCTCTATAGCTGGAAAGTTGAAAGTAAAGATCTTTTTAGAACACACGATTCTCAAAACACAGGAATAGAAAAAAGTAAGAATAAAATGTCATGACTTGTGGAATCTTACAGAAAACAAAAACACATGAAGATGCAAAACCAACTCTTTGGATGCTCCATAGGAATTTTGCATTAATCCAAAGAGAGAGAAGGTTCATGTAAGACACAAGGAATTTTTTTTATGAGATCTAAATTCATGTTAGAATTCCTCCAAAATTGCTAAGGATTAAGCCATTTTATAGGAATTTTATATAATTGCTATGACTTTATTCCTGCGATCTAAAGGATCTCCATAAAAAAAATTATAAATTTAAATATTATAAAATTTATTTAAAAGTCCTTCAATCTAAAGAGGCCCTAAAAGAAAGGACCTCTTGCTGCACCTCCTGAAGAGTAGGCAACAGCTAAAAGAAAAGGAGAAGATCCGACCGAAGCAGCATATATACCGTTACTTTTGCGCTACCAAAGTACTATGTAGTGGAATACCTTTTTTCCGCGACTTTTCAGATTTCAATGACTGCATCCTTCGTGTCCACATGCATGCTCTGTCTTGTCGTGTACTGTGCGGCCTGACAAAAAAAAAGATTAGCTGAAATGGTGGTGGTACAACACCGTGGGTGGGAGACAGAAAGCCAGACAGATCCGTGCTATCATGGTTTGCTTGCACAGGTTCTTGATAGATGACTCCTCAGAGAGAGGAAGGAAATGCCGGTGTATTATTGCATTTTTATGTCTAGTCACATTGCAAATTGCAACACTAGAGCAGCTAATGTTTAGTACTTCTTACGTTTAATTACTCTGCTCGTTCGCAGGGCTGTGACGCGTCCGTGCTGCTCGTGTCCGCCAACGGCACGGCGGAGCGCGACGCGCCGCCGAACAAGCCGAGCCTCCGCGGCTTCCAGGTGATCGACGCCGCCAAGGCCGCAGTGGAGAAGAGCTGCCCGCGCACCGTCTCCTGCGCCGACATCGTGGCATTCGCGGCCCGCGACAGCATCAACCTGACCGGGCGGGCCGCGTACCAGGTCCCCTCGGGCCGCCGCGACGGCAACGTCTCCGTCGCCAGCCAGGCCACCGCCAACCTGCCGCCGCCCACCTTCACTGCGAAGCAGCTCGTCGACCGCTTCGCCAACAAGACCCTCACCGCCGAGGAGATGGTCATCCTCTCCGGCGCCCACACTGTCGGCCGCTCCTTCTGCTCCTCCTTCCTCCCCCGCATCTGGAACAACACCACCCCCATCGTGCGTCCCTCACCCATAGATCTTCGCGTCTCACGCATCGTCGCATGCATCCATGATCCATCCATGACCATGCATATAACGTAAAACTGTTGTGTGCGTGCAGGTGGACGCGGGGCTGAGCCCAGCGTACGCGGCGCTGCTGCAGGCGCTGTGCCCGTCGAACGCGAACGCGTCGACGACGACGGCGATCGACCCGAGCACGCCGGCGGTCCTAGACAACAACTACTACAAGCTGCTGCCGCTCAACCTGGGGCTCTTCTTCTCCGACAACCAGCTGCGGACCAACGCCACGCTCAACGCGTCCGTCAACAACTTCGCGGCGAACGAGACGCTGTGGAAGCAGAAGTTCGTGGCGGCCATGGTGAAGATGGGGAACATTGAGGTGCTCACGGGCACCCAGGGGGAGGTCCGGCTCAACTGCAGCGTCGTCAACAACAGGTCGTCGGTGGCGGCCGCAGGAAGCGCGTACTACTCCGGATCCACCGCGTCCATTGACGAGATCGCGACGAGCTAATGAGATATTATGTACTTCCATCGTTAGGTTAAGATCACTACGTATGTGTTGCATGTGTTTGTCCATGTGGTTTTCATGACGATGGAGCTGTGCCTCTGTTTTTCGTACACGTGAATAAAACCGCGGATTTGCTAGTGACTGCTTTCTTCTTCTTCTGCTCCAACGGTGAAGGCGACCGTGGACTGTTGGGTTTTAGCCCAAGGATCGATCACATGAAACAAATCATAAAACACACAATAATAAATACTTTGTCCAAGGCACCTCGCGTACTCTTGTTTCTCTTTATTTTTTCTCACAACTCTCCTTTTTGTTATATTTGACCCTTACAACCTGCCTCCTTTATATAAGTGCAAAATATCATACAAACTAACTAGAACTAGGAGTCATAATTCTACTCCTAATCCCTCTCCTAATCCAACTAGGACTCGAACAAGTTTTGATTATTCCATCAATCACCCCTTAATCTAAACTTGGTTGTAGCTTCACGCCACGACTTCACCGACGTGTACACGCACTTTCTCGCATCAACGGCATCGCACCATCCGTCTTGTAGCAGCATCTCACTGAATACAATGTGATCAAGTCAGCATCGCACCAACTCCTCTTACGACGATGATCTCACACCACCGCCGCCGGCCTCTCACCGAATCACACTAGCCTCACACCAAGACCTTACTCCATGAGAATATGAACGCACACACCGAATCTCACGCACAGACGCATGATGACTCGACTCCTGGTACAACTCTCATGTGCACCAACCAAAACTGACCAAAGGATTGACTCAATCCAAAACCACCGAACTCTTTTTACTGTTTTTATGGCTTTTTACTGGTTAATGTATCGATGATGGCATCCAGGACTCACGTAACCTTCCTCAATTCCCGTGATGGTTCTTTTCTTTTCACCAATCGCTCTGCTACACTCGTTCACCGACAGCTTCAGCAAAAAAAAATCGCTTTCTCTACCTAGCTCGCCCGCCTGCCACTCGCCTGCGCTCCACGTTGCTGCTCAACCAACATAGCCTGCTGCTTCTCCATTCAACTACAATGGCCTGCCCCGAGGCACAACAGGGGTTGCCGCTCCCCGGGGCAAGAGCAGTTTCAATCTTCCTTGCTCTGATACCAATTGTTGGGTTTTAGCCCAAGGATCGATCACATGAAACAAATCGCAAAACACACAATAATGAATACTTTGCCCAAGGCACCTCACGTGCTCTTGTTTCTCTTTATTTCTTCTCACAACTCTCCTTTTTGTTGTGTTTGACCCTTACAACCTGCCCCCTTTATATAGGTGCAAAACATGATACAAACTAACTAGAACTAGGAGTCCTAATCCTACTCCTAATCCCTCTCCTAATCCAACTAGGACTCGAACAAGTTTTAATTATTCCATCATGGACCACGACGGTGAGATTAGGGTTAAGGTGGAAAAACTATAACTAGACTAGGGTTTAATGGAATTGCACAGCTCTAAGGGCCGGCACTCTTCCTTTTATAAGCCGTACAAGGCGAGATCAACATGATCAATTTACAAATAAAATTGGTTAGGATCACAACTGATCACCAACCGTATACAGTTAACTTGATACATAAGCTATCTATTTTTAGACCTTCCCTCGATCTCGACCGGTGGACTAAGGTTGAGATTGCTTTTACAGTTTGTGAACAACTGTGTAGAGAATGGTTTTGGCGAAGATGTCAGTAATTTGATCTTTGTTAGAGAACTTGATCTGAAGATGCTTTTGAGCTACCCTTTCCCGAATAAAATGGAAATCGACTTCAATCATGCTTGGTGTGGGCATGAAAAACTGGATTAGCAAATATGTACGTGGCACCTAGGTTGTCACACCAAAAAACAGGGAGTAGATCTTGAGAAGCACTGAGCTCTGAGAGAAGTGATTGAACCCAAATAAGTTCAGCCCTGGTGTTAGCTAAGGACTTGTATTCCGATCCGGTGTTCGGTCGTGACATCGTTGCTTGCTTGCAAGCACTCCAGGCACTCAAATTAGCACCAAAGAAAATGGCAATACCCGCTAGGCAACTGACGATCATCAACATTGCCCGCCCAATTGGCATTGGAAAATGCTAACAGAAGTGTCGAGACGAGCTGCTTAGCAAGAATCCATGAGAAACTATAGACCGGATGTATCTCAAAATATGTTTGCCATCCATCCAATGTGGTAACTGAGGTTCATGGAGAAATTGATATACTTTATTCACTGCAAAAGAGAGATCTGGCCCTTGTGATTGTGAAACAATAGTTGAGAGACTTTTCATGTTCGTAGTGGAGTATAGTAAGGAAAAACTACTTGACCGAATCAAGGTCAAGATAACTAATGTGATTCCTACATTGGAAAAATTGAGGATATGTAAGGAATAGAGAAATTCCACCTGTCTAAGTTTCCCCCCAAAAAATACACCTCGTCCAAACGCCCCCTTGAGGGGATTTTGAGGAGCACGTGGGATACCCTTGTCTCGACGTGGGAGATTGGTCCCAGCAAGGATATCATCCCTATTGCCATTTAGCGAATAGGGCAGGAAATCCTAGGTCCTCAAATAGCGTAGAAAATTGAGTAGAAAAAAAGGAGGAAAACAACACATTCAAGTCAAGAAATATTAAAAAATATCAAATTTGATGCAAAGAACAAACCCAGTTCTCAATTTATTTGCTAGTAGAAAAGATCTTAGGATTGTGGTCGACTTCAACACCAAGCACCGTCATCATTGATGAGAATGACTACAACCGATTTAAGGACTTGCCTTCTTCGGAAAACTTGACGTGTGAGAAAGAAAATCATAATAAGCAAGCTAGGTACACCTGCAATGTTCATTATGAAGGGCTCATTTTCAAAGGAAATAAGCAATTCTTGTAATTAATGGAATGACCACATTTACTTTAAAGCCATCGCCTCCTCCTGTCTGTCAGACCCGCTGTTGGCTCCTCAAATACACCAGGCCACTGTATCTTCCTCCGTGCCTCTTCCTTCTTGCCGGTCCCGCCGCCTCCATGGTCATCCTTGTCGTCTGCTGCCTCATCGTCCGCGCTGGCCACAACTTCTTTCTCCGAGTCAGCCGCCCCCATCGCAGCTTGCCAATAGCTGCATCCTTGTCACACTGACAGGAAAGGTTATGTCCTCCACCTTGTATGGATGTGAGATGATGATATGTATGGACTATTAGGGTTAGGCATAGGGTTTTGGTTCATTATTGTGGATGTGAGATGAAATGCATGTATGGATAAGGGCCAGATTTGTTTGTGTTGCAAAATAATTATAAAACATTGTAATTTGTGAATATGCTCCAAATGAAAGTCATGATATATCGTCCTTAGTTTCAGATTGGGGTCATTTTCCCAAATTGTATTTCCATTTTAGGTGGGATGTTAGTTTTTAGTGATGTGCTGTCAAATCCTCAAAAATGTTTCATTTATGCTAATTTTAATGATATTGTCTTGGCCTGGATCTTGCTTAAGTTGACTAGTGTTATTTTTACCTAGTTTTGTGTGATGTATGCTAGGTTTTATCTAGACAACTTGTCATCATTAGTGTGAGGACCTGAGAGTAACTCTCAAACCCCCTATATACTCTTCATCAGTCCCGGGACATGCTAACAACACACAGACGAATTGATAACGTAACGCACATCACGTAGTTTATTACAAGTAAATGTCCATAAAATAAACCCACGGGGCTAATATGATAACTAGGACTTATGTCCTTGAAAATTCAGAAATACAATAGAAAATATAAAGATAGCGTAGGTGTCTTCATCATAGCCACAGGCAGTCGACGAAGTCCAGCATAACTCTACTCCTCAACATCATCATAGTAATAATCCCCATATTCTTTAGCTTCATCTTCATAAATACATGATATGTCTAAAAACAAACATGTTCGATGAGTACTTCATGTACTCAGCGTGCCCTCTCTTCAGGGAAACCTAACGCTACATGCAGGCTTTAAAAAATAAAGGCTTAATTGTTGGCTTAGTTTTGCGTAAAAGCATTTTTAACAGTTGAAGTACTTTATTAGATTTAAAGGCAGTTTTAAGATTAAATACTTTTTAATCAAGGGTATTATCGATGATTGGTAAACCGTCGATCTTACAATAGTCATGATAAGAGAGATTTGTAGTTAGGTAGGGACCACTGGGGCCGTCATCTAGCAGTACTGGGACACAGAAGATAGCGATTTTATACAGGTTCGGGCCTCCCTCAGGATAATAATCCTACGTACTATTGGTATATATTTAATATCAAGTTCATACTTGTCAATTTGTATATGCTTGATTTTAATCGATGTTTGTTAGCGTCAAGGATGGTCCATTGACAACAAGAGCCATCTAGACGAAACCGAACTCAAGCGCAATCGAGAGAGTTTTGCTTTCTTCATCAATACCTAGATCATAAACCCCAAAGGCTAGTTCTGCGGTGAGGTGTAGGAAAATAGTTCAATTAGAAAAACAATTGTGTTTCAAGCTTGTCGATATATAGTAAAATTTGTGATGTGTAATTATATTTGAATTTGTTTAGTCTATTTATGACTAAAATCTATCACTGTGAGATTGAATTTCAATTGTTAAGTCTATTTATGGCAGATATATGTTAAATTTATGTTGTGCTGTATGATATTTGTGTGCAATCTATCATTTTTCAGAGGGCGTGGCTAGCAGTTCCTGAGAGTAGCAAAAAAAAGAAAAAATATCATCTGGAATCCACCATCTCAGACTAGTGAAAGACGTAAAGCCGTTTATGATGAGCCAACATCACAGATGGGTGACCAAGGTTAGCCGTCTTGGATGACCTATCATCATAGCCGGGTGAAAGGTTTGAACAATCTATGATAACTATGCTATCACAAACGGTTCAATATAGTCACTTGCTACTATAATATGTTATTAGATAAGATTACATGAATCATCTGAGATAACATGTATGATCGAAAATAGATTTTTTTTCATACAGGTGGACTGAAAACCAGATGCAGAAGCGATGGAGGTGCTAGAGGCGAGGCTACCTATTATAATCGCGCTAGATAGGAAGAGACAGGAGAATCAATCGCGCTAGATAGGAAGAGACAGGAGAATCTCTCCGCGCATCAAGAGGAGTTGTTTTTTTCATCCCGATGATTTGATCGGGAAGGGCAGGGATTAACCATTCCCGCATGTCGTCCAAATAGTCCAGTGGCTGGCCTCGGGACAAGTAGCCACGGTGAGAGTTTTCCAGGGATTGGACAGAGATCCATGCCATTTTCCTGGCTGCCAAATGAGTCCTTAGAGAGAGGTCTCTGCAAAGTTGGGGAGTTCGTACGGTCGCCTCACGCGCGACTGGCACGTACGAGCTGGCCACTTTCCGTGTGAATCCTACGTCTACAGGCAGGACTTCGTCAAATTTCCTGCCGCAGTGGGAACTCAGGAGGTAGTACCGTTGATCCAGACCACGTCAGGTACGTTGCCTTATTCCAGAGACCGGCCAGCTCAACGAAAACTCGTACCTTCCCTTAAAAAACGTACTGTTCCTCTTCTCCTGCCTGTGTAGCTAGCCAGTACTGCTGCTGTTATAGAGTAGGGATTTTGTGCACACGGGTTATTTATCCCCATTGTGCAAAACCCAATTTTTAAAATATACATATAAGTTTCAAAAAAATCTGAAAAAATTCATACCGATTTATGATAGAATCAGTAAATTTTCATAAAATAATATACTCATTTGTGAACTGGTAAAAAAAAATCTATACACTATTCATGCATGTCTACTATTTAGTACTGTTCACAACCTCAATGTGTTTTCTTTTTTTTTGCACAGGTCATAAATAGGTATATTATTTTACAAAAATTTAACCGTGTATACCTCACTCCATGATATACATGTATAAATTTTTTTTAAAATTTTTTAAAAATTAAATATATAATTTTTAAAATTTTAAATAATGAGGGCACATGCACCGTGTGCACGCTGTCCTTTTCCTTGCTGTTATACGACTAGTCAAACGAAGCACCGGACAAACAAACCCCTGGCCTCTCTATAAATACGACCCGTAAGCCAGCGAGTTAAGCAAGCTAGTGCCTGCTCATTATTGTGCAGTTGACGCTAATTATATTTGTGCCGTCCTGGTGAGGGTTGAGCTAGCTTTACTAGAGTACTAGCTACTGCTAGCTAAGCCATGGCGAGCAGCAGCAGCAGCATGACCGGCCTGGCGGTGCTGGCCGTCACCGCCGTGCTGTGCCTGCAACTCCCGGCGGCGTGCCGCGCGCAGCTGCAGGTGGGGTTCTACAACACCACCTGCCCCAACGCCGAGGCGCTCGTCCGGCAGGCCGTCACGGCGGCTGTCGCCAACAACTCCGGCCTCGCCGCCGGCCTCATCCGCCTCCATTTCCACGACTGCTTCGTCAGGGTACGTACGATGTAAAATAACCAGCTGCAGATCGATGCTTCTTTTGTATCCTACTTTTTACATATCACATCAAGCATCTATTTTGCGGCTGCATGTATATTTGCTTCTTTTTCTCATATGTAGTGCAGGAAATTTGTTGGAAACGTATAACATCTTATTCGTTTTTTTCCCTTTTTTTTCCCGAGAACATGCTATACACATTAGTCGTATGAAATAGATGAGAAAACTTCAGTCTATATTAAAAAGATAGACATCAAAAGGGCATCTTTTGGGTCAAATGGTAACTAGAAAATTTCCAAGGAACAGCTCTACATGTATGTCAGTGCTTCACATTAATTATCTTTATCCTCCATTAGTTGGGTCGAGTAATTTACAACAGTAATTGGATATCATAATTAAGTCAAATCCCTCACCTAAGTCAAATAAATATATGGAACTTTAACATCAGTGTTTAGTGGTTAATGGGGGATTTTGTTTTCCGATGGTAATATATTCCTTCGCTCGTAAATAGATGACATTTTATACATGAGCACAATTTTAAACATGCAACATACCTTTTCATATGGATATGTTTAGTAAAATTATGATACTATGATTTTCATAATTAATGATATTATTATCACTTGATCAATCTATATAATGTTTACATATTGATAGTCAAAGTTAAAAAGGTTTGGCCCCATATTTTCTAGGACGTGGTCTATTTCCAAACCTGCACACTTTTTAGAATGTCGTCTATTTCCGAACTAAAGTAGTATTAACCAAGTTATATATGTATATATTTTGAAAGTATTTATTGTTACAGTATAATTGTAGTATTTCATGATATGATCAACCTAAATATTATTGAGTACATAACAAATGTGAAAGTTAAGAAAGTCTGACCACTCAAATTTTAAAGCCTCGGATATATATTTCCAAATGGAGTAACAAACGATGAATATCACTATAGTTTCACCACCAGTTTAGAGTGCTGAACAATATTTTGATCATTAGTTTCCCTTATATTTGGGATTATTTGTACTCCCTTCCTTTGAGTTACTTGCCATGGGTTACAACTCTATCACACATAAAACGGCATGAGTTAATATTTTAGTTTTTGTCATATACTTTGGCCCTATAGATTAAGTGTAAGCTATAATGTCCTACATTTGGTCGAAAATGTAGCATTGAGAACCGAAAACAACAACTATATGTTGTAGTACAAAACATAACCAACCTCCTAATTAAAATGTCATCTGTTTCGGACTAGAGGGACTACTAAACCATCGCAAAATTTGACTATGTTCACAGCATATGCTTCCTAATTCCAAGATGCTTCGTGGAAACAACACCTGTGCATTTAATTAATTAGTAAACAGTACTCCCTCCGTTTTACAATACTTGTCATCCTGACTTTTAAATTTTGTTCCACAATACATGTCATTCTACTATCTTAAGGTGAGTTTTCACCATTTTTTCCTTCTATACCCCTCCTCATCATTAATGCGGTGCTATTATGATTTACTTTCCGCCAAGCACAATTAGGCACGGCATTGGTTGCATATAGCCTGCATGCATGATTCTAGAAATACAATAGTACATTGATTAGACTAATTAATAAATTAATTGAGGGCAGTTTAGTCCTTTTAATAGGTCGAAGTGTAAAATGTCAGGATGACAAGTATTATAGAATGGAGGGAGTACAGATCTAAAATTAATTCTTGATGAATTTTTTTTAACCTTTTCTTCGAATAGAGGTAGGTACATAAGATTCTAAATGAATGAGAAATACGTGCTAAAACGTGTATGTATAGATAATTAACTTGGAAGATAACGATTTTGAATTGACGAAGGCGATGGTGATTTGCACAAGCCTAGGGGTTTGGTAGTACTATTCAACTTCTATTGTTTGGGCCACTACGAGTGTACATATCACACGCGTTGATGTGTCACCAGTGATTTGCACAAGCCTAGGGGTTAGGTAATACTATTCAACTTCTATTGTTTGGACCACTACGAGTTTACATATCACACACGTTGATGTGTCACCGCTAGCCCATACTTTCATATAAATGTGAACTATTCAATGAGATAAATAACTGGCTTGTCTTTGCGTGCTTGTTGCGCTGTCTACATGTATACTTGATGAAGTATAAGTACATGCAACTACTAACTACGAATAACCAAACATGCATGATATACTTGTAGATATAGTTGCATCATGCTACCTACTATGTCGTGGACGTAGGGTTAAGAAAATGTCTTAGTTCAGTACGTTTGACTCCTTCCATGTACCTGCCTGCCTACGATCGAAGTTGAGGAATGATAGGACGTCTACGGCATAGTTGACTGTATGTTTCTTACCATATCCGTTTGAAAATGTCTTAAAATAGTGTAGTCATACTTCTCTAAATTTGACTATTAATATATAAAAAATAGTTTGGAGTGATCAAGTAAAAATATATCATTAATTTTTCATAAAAATATTTTATAATATTATAATTATTTACTAACACATTCATATGAAAACAATCAAAGTTGCATACTGAAAACTATGCCAAAACCTAAAACAACATGCATTATTGAATACAATGAGTAAAACACAATCAACTTTGTCAGCCATTAGATGGCGATCCAATACCATCCAGATTGCATTCACATCTCGTATAAAAGACAAAAAAGACATAAATTTTTCTTTGAAATACAAATAAAAGATTAGCGGAATAGTGTGCCCTACATAAAATAGAAAGCCAAAAAATACTAAATATGCAAAGTTGCACATGATTAATGAAATAATTACATGCATAATAATCTGCAATTTCAGTACAAAATTCAGCAACTACGGACTGTGTTTTACGAAGAAAAACCAAGCAATTGTTTTAACACACCTGATAGAAACGTTTTGCAAGAACGGCATCGCGTTAGGTTAAGCGGCATCACATTAGGTTAACACAAAGTATTGATTACGAATAGGACATTTTAGTGCATATCATGCATCAAATAGTACAAGTTAGTCAGTATCAGTCACCTCTATTTTTTTCATATACATGATCGGATGTATGCTTGACTCTAGGGCTGTGATGCCTCCGTCCCTCCTGTCCGTGAACCCCGGCGGCGGCCGGACGGAGCGCCAGGCGGGACCGAACTTCCCAAGCCTCCGCGGCTTCGACGTGATCGACGCCGCCAAGGCCGCCGTGGAGCGGAGCTGCCCGCGTACCGTCTCGTGCGCCGACATCCTCGCCTTCGCCGCCCGCGACAGCGTCAACCTCACCGGCAGCAACGCCTTCTACCAGGTCCCCGCCGGCCGCCGCGACGGGAACATCTCGCTCGAGCAGACTGCGCTGGACGACCTCCCCGGGCCGAACCTGACGGCGCAGCTCCTCATCGACGGCTTCAAGAAGAAGAACCTCACCGCCGAGGAGATGGTCATCCTCTCCGGCTCCCACACCATCGGCCGCTCCCACTGCGACTCCTTCCTCTTCAAGAACCGCGAGAGGCTGGTGCGTACATTGCACACAAACATACGTACGTACATACGCACATGCGTATATTTAGACAGAGTATCACGAATACGCATACGTATTGTGTGCAGGCGAGTGGGACGATCAGCCCGGCGTACCAGGCGCTGCTGGAGGCGCTGTGCCCGCCGAATACGGGCCCGCTCACGCTGGTGAGGACGGAGATCGACCTGAGCACGCCGACGGTGCTGGACAACAACTACTACAAGCTGCTCCCGCTCAACCTGGGCCTGCACTTCTCCGACGACCAGCTCATCCGCAATGCTACGCTCAACGCCTCCGTCAACGCCTTCGCCGCCAACGAGACGCTCTGGAAGGAGCGCTTCATCGCCGCCATGATCAAGATGGGCAACATCGAGCCCAAGACCGGCGCGCAGGGAGAGGTGCGCCTCAACTGCAGCGTCGTCAACGCGCCGTCGTCGTCGTCGTCCGCCGGGATGATCGAGATGCTCCTCCCGGCCGGCTCCGATATCCCCGACGAAGACGATGAGGTCGCCTCGAGCTGATCGACGCATATATACGCAAAGTATAAAGTATGTACACGTACGTGCATGCATGCGTACGTGCGTGTACGTACAGTCGTTGTGGCATGTAGGTACGTCCGTGAGGCTTTTGTTTGCACGGGTACGTGTACGTCGACATGTACTGGTTTCATGTGTATTTGCATGCACATACATGATGCATGGGTGTGGTGTACGTACTGGTCGGTCGGTGTTTTGCATGAATAAAAGTTGCGTGCTTTGGGGTGCCGCATGTGTCATGGAAACGCTCGATCTGGTCCAACACATCACTAGTACGTAATAGCGCGCAGCAGTGACCCATTATTTGCAAGTAGTCGTCCGTTACCTTTTGCATAAATATCTTGTCCTCTTTCTGCAGTTGACATAAATGATCGGGCCGGGCTGGTCGCTCTTTGTCAGGAACTGTCTGGACACGTATATAACGTAACCCAATTCTCGTGGTAGAATTGACCGCATGCATACATGATGAATTGATATCGAAAGAAAATCTCTTGCTTATCCTATTTTTGTCTCGAAAGAAATAAAGGAACGGACAAACATCCCCATTGAAAAATTTCGCCTTTCGTGATTCGTGCTCCGGCGCGAGGGTTCGAGGCGGCGGTGTCGTTGCCGGTCACAGAACGGAGGAGGGTGGTGCGCAACGATAGTAGGCCTCTAGAGATGGGTAAGAGGCGGAGTGAAGTGAAGGTGAGGGTGGTGGCCGTAAGGCAGAAGAGGGGCCGGTGTGCGTTTCATTAGGGTCGGGGGCTAGCTCCTGTAGCCATGCCATGCCATGAGGTGTCACCGACGACTTGCCGATAGGGGTGTCAGCGCGGTGGGTGAGGTATGCAGGGTGATGTCGGGGTGGGGGCACATGAGGTTAAGTCGGGGGAAGGTAGGTTTACACGAGGAATGGAGAGGAAATGATGAAGTTTAATTAAGTTATCTATTAGTCTAGAGTCAGTTGTTGATGTGTTGTTTTCAGATGTTAAAAATAACTCATGTAATAGATTATCTTTTAAATTAACTCTACACAAAGAGTTAACACTAAATTAGTGTAGCGGTATACAAAGATAATAAGATCAACTCTATAGCTTCAAGTCAGTTTTATTCTTTGTTTCTTCACATTAGCAACAATAATTATTCCATGTAACAGGAGGAAGAGTTAGCTCGTCACGTCTTTATATACAAATGACCTTATATATATACTTACTAGGTGATGACCATGCTCCAAGTAGTCTTAAGGAATGGTATTTTTTTTCGCCAACCCTCTTCTTCTCCTTCCGATCTCACTTCACCTCCTCCCGCTTCACCGGTAGCACACCTCCGTTGTCATTGTCACACATCTCCCATCACCAACCCGCCTCGCCGGCTCCACCCTCTGGTCGTCCACCGCCTTGTCTCACCGCCACCACTGGTCGGGCAGGCACCTCCAACAGCCATCACTCTAAGCCCGAGGCATTGGTGGACCTGTCTAGCTACGGTGAGTGCTACTCAACCCCTCCCCCTCCCCTCCCCTTCCTCCTCCCAGTAAGTAAGCTTCGATCTAGAGGTGTGAGCGCCTCACATCCTGCTCCTCCTCCCTCTTCCTTCTTAAAGTGATTTGCATGATCTTAAGTGTTATCATGTATGCATATATATTCAAATATCGATTTCCAGGCAAAAGAAAACACATGTTCTTATTTTATTTTCTGAAGCTACTCCAATTAATTTACGCTGAAGGGACTGGGTTTCTTCTGTAGCTGTGCTCAATTCAACGGAAGTAACCAAGGAGGTACATTGGAAGGTGTGATTCCTCATTTTTCCGGATGACTTGATAACTCTAGGTTGCTGGCTTCCGCTACATAATATATTTTCTGTGCTTCTTAGTAGTTGGAATCAGCCATTTATTAAGTATCTTAATAAGGATCGATGCTGATTGATTACTATTTAAATATGTCTTGCAGACACATTCTCATATTGTTCTTAGTTCGTAGGTCATTGTCTGGTTCATAACAGTGATATATATTACATTCTACAAATTTTCATCAAATTACTCGCTCGAAGCTATCAGAATGTAGGAAGCACTTCTCTTAAGTCATAAGTAAAGAATGCTAAAGAATGATATTTGCTTCTTAGGAAACAGAACAATTTCCTTAAAATAGAACCTATGTTCTGACATTGGCCCTATGTATTCAATCTAAGTTTATGCTCAGCTAGTCCCATCTATGAACTTTCAAGGCTATGGAACTGTAAATTATATAGTCGCGTCGACGCTACAATATCAGCCATTGCAATCTCTCGAGACATGTTGCTGTAAATTATATTGCTTAACACACATGAAATCTGGATACATGATCTAAGTACTCAAATTACCAATTATTTATGGATGGACATGGCAACGTGGGCTTCTACGTTCTAGTGCACTTGAAAAACAGAGGAAACAATTTGGTGCCACGTCGTCGTGTTTGACTCTCCATGATTATATTGTACCTTTTTAGTTTAGCTTTCCAATCAAAACACCATGCATGCACGAATCTATAGGCATGTTTAGATGTCACCCACACTTTACTACATTGTTTTATGTGGCAAGTGTGTACCACAATTTGCTAGATGGACAAATCGTCAGCCACAACTTCAAAGCTTGTAAGATCTGTTTACCAAAATTTTGAAGAGTGAGAAAATTAATATATAAAAAATAAGTCGCTAAGACGCATGTTCTAGTGAGAAAAATGTTAGACGCCCTAACTAATTGGTGGCAACCAAAATCTTGTGAGATTTGCTTACCAAAAATTTGACCAAGTGTGGCAGCAAGCCAAACGTCCCCTAAATATTCTGCTCCCACGTCAGCGGGAGACGAGGATAGACATGCCTAGCTGCCGTGCACACGACTCAAGGTATCACGTGGAAATATTGGACGGCCAAGGAATGATTAAGAAAAAGTTAGGTCGCCACATCGCCTAGGTTTAGCACTGATTCTACTTTGGGTTTTTCAGTTCAAGGCTGCTTAAGTTCCAACGGCAATTAATTAACGTTGCTGCGCTCAAATATTCCACACCGCCCATATCGACCCATTTGTCAGGGTGCATCTATTGGACAATTTCTGGGGATTAGGTGGATAACTCCACGAGTTCAACTGATCGATAACATGTCGAGAGGTTTGAATACTTTGTGTCCCTGCATGCAATAACATGTCGCTGTTAACTTCCAAACGATCAGACTATATTTCTTGTGCTTACTACTTTGACTGAACTTGAGCTCCTACTTTTCTCCCCATCTATCGACGTGAGCGCGCCATACGTCAACATCTCCCAATTAGTGTTGGATCTCTATTCATGCCACCTTTGCCTCTACCAATTAATAGCTGTAGGCCACTTTAAAAGGATTGTGGGGTGTTTCCTTTTGCGGTGGTAATCAAGGTGGTTAGGTGATGGAGAGCTTCCTTGATCAGTTAATTAAAACGTGTCGGCATGAGCAGACAACGTTTGCCTCTTCTTGACGTGATGGAAAACTATTATTATATATCACGCTGTAGTACAAGTAGATATTTCCACGTACCAGATGGACTTTCGAATTTAGGGCAAATATATTGCAAACAGGTACTTGTAATCTGAAGTTTTCGCAAATACATATAACAAGAGGGGCTTTTATGCAAATGTAAAAAGAGCAAATGCAAAATTGAATAATTTGAACATCTGATAACTCCAAAGTTGATGGTTTCCAAGCGCCAAAGGCTCGGAGTCAGAGATGCCACTCTTCTTTGTCTACAGGATGGGGTGAGATAGATGGTTAAGCAAAGAACATTCGGTTTAGACATCTCTTTTGGCTTTTCGCATAGCATAACACATGCATGTCTAGTCTTTTCACACACAAAAAGAAAGAATGATAGAATTAAAATAAAAAGAACATTAAGAAGTTAAGAGGATCTTTATAAAAAGCTAAAGGAGGTGAACCCATGCATGCAAAGCAAAGTGGCAGATGCTGCTCAACTTTGCTAGATACAACTGGTTCAGTTGTTTACGCACGTAGTTGAGTGTAGGTAACGTGCCGTATAGCTTGTTTTATCTACCTAGATCAACATGATCAACCTTCTGAACTATAAGCAGAGACTCCATATACAGGATGATGGTTACTGAACAAGATAGAGGCTCAGACACGGTTAAGTACTCCATTCATGTAGAAGAACCAATAGAAGTGGTAACAATACTAATCAAACATAAAACCTGCTAAATTCCAAGGTAGGAACAGTACATGTCCATCAAGAGTCCAAAGAACAGGATCCCTATTCCCTCAAGCTTGACAACATCTCATCTCTGTTTGTGGAACAACTCGTCAAGAGTCCAAAGAACAGCATGCATGATTGTTCTCTCAGTGCCACCTACCATGCTTTGAAAATAACCTGTATCAGCTGACAGATATAACAAACCACACTAGTTATTGTTAACTAGCCCCAAGCCTGAAGCTGCACAGATCCTCTCATCAACTCGTATAAAACTCAAATATTTTTTTCCCTTGGGGACCGGGAAATTGCATATTGCTCTGAGGTCACAAAGGCAAGTACAACTAGTGATCACAGCCTAGTTGTAGGGAAAGCTTTAATCACACATGGGCCTGACTGGTTATAGCATGACAGGGAGCATGTACGTATGGTCACAAAGAAGAAAAAAGCAAACCAAATGGCACCACTTATGCAGCACTAGCTTTTACACCTGTTTGACAAACTTGCACTTCCACTTCTAGTGCAAGACCACTCCAGTATGCTGCTATATAAGCCCAAGAACTAGGACAAAAGAGAGAGACACAAGACCTAGCCAGCTAGCAAAAGAACCAAAGCAGGCCACTGAAATGAGTTCCCTGACCATGAAGTTGCTGCTCTTCACAACAGCAGCTGCGGCCCTTGCCCGTTTCCCCATTGCCGCTGTTGGCGCTGGCCTGAAGGTCGGGTTCTACAGCAAGACCTGCCCATCAGCAGAGAACCTGGTGCAGCAGGCAGTGGCTGCTGCTTTCAAGAACAACAATGGCATTGCTGCTGGCCTCATCCGGTTGCACTTCCATGACTGCTTCGTCAGAGTATGTACATGATACGCTCTGTATTTCGCTTATATACCTGCAGTGTTCAAATGTAAGGAAAACCTGAGTGTAAATTCATCGTCACAACCAGTAGGATTTTTTCTTTGAACCTCTAAGAATGATAAACAAAGTAATCATTAATATTTGCTATTTGTCACATACCATTGTAGAATTACATTTTACACAGACAGTATTTAAACATTCTTTTCCCAGCAAGAAACATAATATCATTTTTTTATCAACACAAGTACATAGCATACAACTACAACGTATTGAACTGTGCTATCAATATAAGTATCACTTTCAGTTAGTGGCAACTGCAAGCTGAATACCATTTACTTATTTTGTATCGTTGACTAGTTTGTGCCGACACCAAAGCACTTCAGTTGCATCTCAGAGGTATGAGGTATTGCTGGTCCAAGACATGTGGGTGTGGATAGAGAGATCCTTAGCTGAAAAGTGCAGTGTCATCTACATCTACTTTTAACTAAAACCATCAAAGACAGACAGATGTTGTGTTGATCAGCCAACACTGCTTTTGCATATACCAGAAAAAACTTGCATTTTTACAAGCAAAAGAGGAACAAGCAGTTCATGCTCAACAAACATGTGCGCATAAAGACTAAAAAGGTTGTCCAATGTCATCAAACGCTGCTACTTTGCCTACAGGGTTGCGACGGCTCAGTCCTGATCGACTCAACCGCAAACAACACTGCTGAGAAAGATGCAATCCCCAACAAACCCAGCCTCCGTGGGTTCGAGGTCATCGATGCCGCAAAGAAGGCAATCGAGGCGCAATGCCCCAAGACAGTCTCATGCTCGGACATCCTCGCCTTCGCCGCCCGAGACAGCATCGCACTATCAGGTAATGTTACTTATAAAGTACCTGCGGGGCGGCGCGATGGCAGGATATCCACTGACCAGGACGCCCTCAACAACCTCCCCTCGCCACTCTCAACGGCATCTCAGCTGGTCGGCAACTTCACCCTCAAGAACCTCACAGCTGAGGACATGGTCGTCCTCTCTGGTGCCCACACCTTAGGTGTCTCGCACTGCTCATCCTTCACGAACAGGCTATATGGCTTCAGCAACACCAGTCAGGTATAATGGTGTTCACAACTACAGCTCGATTTCAGACATTTTCTTTTGGAACTATGGTATGCATCTAGTCTTTCTTCTTGTAAATGATTGCTCTACTAACAGGTTGATCCTACAATAAGCTCTGGCTACGCCTTCCTGCTTAAGAACATATGCCCTGCCAACAGCAGCCAGTTCTTCCCGAACACCACGACCGATATGGACATCATCACCCCGACGGTGCTCGACAACAAGTATTATGTGGGTCTCACAAACAACCTAGGCCTGTTCACATCAGACCAGGCATTGCTCACGAACTCGACTCTCAAAGCATCAGTTGACGAATTTGTGAAGAGTGAGAAAAGATGGAAGAGCAAGTTTGTCAAGTCCATGGTTAAGATGGGGGACATCGAGGTGCTGACGGGGACAAAGGGAGAGATTAGGCTCAACTGCAGGGTCATAAACAAAGGGAGTGCTGGTCTTGAATTTAAGACTGGCTCCAACTCTGGTGAATTCGCTAAAATAGCAACAAGCTAGTGGATGTTGTGGACTGTGGTCTCGAGTACTTCAATAAGTTCTACGCTTAGGTTGTTGCTTTGACAAGAATAAAAGAAAACAAGCATACAAAAGACCTGAAGGAAAAGAAAATATTGTTATGTTTTTTATTTTGTCTCATGTATGGATTATATGTTGTAAGTTGTAACAATGCCAGAAAGAATTTCCAACAAAATGTTGTGTACCGGATAATGTGTTTTGAATTTAAGCAAGATAGAAAAGGACTAGGTTGTTCCTTATAGTATCTATTTCCAAATTCTGGCAATAAAAAGGATGTTTGGGACAAAGCTACATTCATATAGTATCGACTAAACAGTAGTCCATACTGAAATGACATAACTAATGGTCGAGATATGAGCCAATTTTGATCTACTCGACTTTCACAATTGTACATGGTTCTAATCCAGCAAAACAGTCAATATTTGGTGCTCAGTAACAAGAATAACTTATGAATAGATTTGTTGTATTGTTTGGGACAAAGCTATATTCATACAGTATCGACTAAACTGTAGTCCATACTGAAATGACTAATTAATGGTTGAGATATGGGCCAATTTTGATCTACTCAACTTTCACAATTGAACATGGTTATAATCCAGCAAAACAGTCATTATTTGATGCTCAGTAACAAGAATAAGTTATGAATAGACTTGTTGTTGTTAGGGAAATAGAACTTGATCTATTGCACAGCCCAATAGGCAAATATATAGTACAAGAGTCTTGGAATACAAGGCAAGAGGAGGAATCCTAATCCAATACAAACACAATATGGAATATGGAAACTACCAATCCTACTATATCTCTAACACTCAAACTCATGGTGGATCAACAACACTGAGTTTGGAGAGATAGAATCCGTGCTGTGCGCGAGTTTGTGCCTTCGTGAAGAAATCTGCTAACTGTAACTCAGACGGCACGTACTAGAGAGCAATCACCTGATCCTGCACACAAGAGCGCACAAAGGAAGCATCGACACCAATATGCTTGGTGAGCTCATGCTTCACAGGGTCACGCGCAATGCTGATAGCACCTGTACTGTCGGACAAGAGAGGAGTGGGTGCAGTGACAGAAACACCAAAATCCTCAAGCAACCACCGTAGTCAAGTCACCTCTGCTGTCAAAAGAGCCATAACGCGCAACTCAGCCTCGGCACTCGAACGTGAAACTGCAGTCTGTTTCTTGTCTTCCAGGCAATGAGAGAACCACCAAGAAAAACACAATAAGCAGAAAGCGACCGACGATCCGAAGGATCACTAGCCCAAGTAGCATCCGAGTAGGCCTGAAGCTGTAACGAACTGGAGCATGGAAAGAAAAGACGGCGAGAGATAGTCCCACGAAGATATCGTAGAACGCGAAGGAAGTGACTGTAGTGAACTGAAGTGGGAGCAGAGATGAACTGACTCAGAAGGTGAACGGGATATGAGATATCCGGACGAGTGACAGCGAGATAGACAAGACTCCCAACAAGATGACGATAGCGTGTCGGATCAGACAGAGGCTCACCATCAGAAACTCGAAGGTGAACATTGAGCTCCATCGGAGTCTCAACAGTGCGCTCATCAGTAAGAGCAGCATAAGCAAGAAGATCATGAATGTACTTCTCTTGGGATATAAAAACCCATCAGAGGTAGAAGAAACCTCAATGCCAAGAAAGTAGCGAAGAGGACCAAGATCAGACATAAGGAACTGCTCACTAAGACGAGCCTTTACGAAGGCAATATACTCAGAGTCATCGCCAGTGATGATCATGTCATCGACATATAGAAGGAGAAGAGTCCGACCACGGGACGAAAGGTGGACAAAGAGCACGGGATCATGATCACTTGCCGAGAAACCAGCAGCAGTGACCACGGAGGCAAAACGCTCAAACCAGGCACGAGGGGCTTGCTTAAGGCCATAAAGAGAACGACGAAGACGGCATACCATGCCATCAAGAACAGAATACCCAGGTGGTGGCTGCATGTAGACCTCCTCACGCAACTCGCCATTAAGAAAGACATTCTTAACATCAAGCTGAGAGAGACCGACCAGTGGCGAACAGAAGCCACAGCAAGAAGGGTGCGAACAGTGGTCATGTGGGCCACAGGAGCAAACGTCTCGTCGTAGTCACGACCATGCTCCTGCTGAAAACCACGGGCCACAAGACGAGCCTTGTAGCGCTCAAGAGAACCATCAGAGCGAGTCTTAACCTTGTAGACCCACTTACAAGTGATGGGACGAACACGGGGAGAAAGGGAAACAAGATCCCACGTGCCAATGCGCTCAAGAGCAGCAAGCTCCTCGGCCATCGCATGCTACCATTCGGGATGAACAACAGCATCACGATAAGAAGACGGCTCGAGAAGAGCAGCGCCAAAAAACTATAGCGATCAACGACCGGACGCGGACGGGCGCGCAAGCCATAGGAAGGAGGAGGCGGGGCATCACCAGTGGAAGAAGACAAAACCGATCGAGGAAGATGGCTCATCAGGAGAAGAGGACTCATGAGGAGAAGAGGACTCATCAGGAGAGGATGACACGTCAGGAGAAGACGACACAGCAGGATCTGCAACATGCGGACGACGAGTATAGTAGAAAGGTAAGGAGGGAACCACCGGGGGAGCCTCAGGTGACAAATGAGGTGGAGACGGCGGCGTGGTGTCCACAACCGGAGGACGTGCAGGCATAGTGGGAGGGGTGGACGAGGGCAAAACACTGGTGATAGGTGTCAGGAAAAGTCAGAAAAGAAGTATCCTCAACAGAGGAAACCGAAGGAGAAGAGGAGCGCGGATAGAAAGGACGAGACTCATCAAAAGTCACATCCCGAGATCCTCATTCGACGACCGACAGGATCCCAACACCAATAGCCCTTGTGCTCAGTACTGTATCCTAAGAAGACACTCAACGGACTGAGCAGTCAGTTTGGTGCGTTCACGGGGGGCGAGAAGAACATAGCAAACACAACCAAACAAACGAACCACAGAGTAGTCAGGAGAAAGACCAAAAAGATGCTCGAGAGGGATGCCACCCTGCAGAGCAGAAGAAGGCTGAATGTTGATGAGATAAGTGGAAGTGGAAACAGCCTCAGCCCAAAAGTGAGGGGGAAGAGAGCCGTCTCAAGAAGGTGACGGTGCTTGCGCTCCGCAACACCATTCTGAGCATGAGCACCAGGACAAGAGAACTGAGCAAGTGTGCCCTGCTCAGCAAGAAAACCGGGCAACGAACGGGAGATATACTCACTAGCAGAATCAGCACGAAAGACACGAATAGGAGTGGAAAACTGGGTATGAACCACAGCAGCAAACTGCTGATAGATAGAGAGAACCTTACTGCGAGAAGACATAAAACATATCCAAGTGTAGCGAGAGAAATCATCTATAAAAATAATATAGTATCGATAACCCCCTTTCGAAACGAAAGGAGCCGGGCCCCAAACATCTGAATGAACAAGATCAAAAGGACGCTGAGACACTGACTGACTATGAGGATAAGGTAACTGAATCTGTTTACCAAGCTTACAACCCTGACAATCTAAAGAGGCATCTCTTGAGACAGACCCTAAAAGACCATGACGAACTAAAGATGACAGGCGAGAGCCACACAAATGACCGAGACGATGATGCCACTGCCGAAAAGAGCCTGTAGACAGGGAGACGGGGGCAGAAACACTGGCGACGGTGGCAGCGGAAGGAACATGAAGCCAGTCAAGCTCCCAAAAGGGTCTGTGAGTCACGGCGGCGAGGGCCAGCCCCAACCAGAGCTCCCGTGTGTCGGTCCTGAACACAACAAGAATCGACGTCAAGAATGACACGACAACCAGAGTCAGTAATCTGACTAGCAGAAAGGAGCTGCATGGTAAGCCGAGGAACATGAGCAACAGAAGAAACATGAAAGGATGAAGTGCTAAAAGTGCCTCGACTTGCAACAGGAAGAGAAGTACCATCAACAGTAAGGACATGAAGAGGAGAATCTAAAGATCGAATAGATGACAAGGTAGAGGAATCAGAGGTCATATGAAAAGATGCTCCAGAATCCAGAATCCACGGGGATGTACCTGACTGCGAAGAGGGTGGTCTCTCATTGCCAGAAGGGGCAGTAGCAGAACCTGCAGAACCTGTCAAGGAAGAGCTAGAAGCCGCAAGCAGACGTTTAAGGCGCGTAATATCCTGCTCAGTCAGGGACACAGCGGAAGAGGTCGAGGTAGAAACACCAGTCCCGGTAGAAGAGCCGCGTGAAAGGTGCCACTTCCGCTTGTAGCAGGTAGACTCCACGTGACTGTCCTTGTTGCAGTAGGTGCAATGAGGACGACCACCACCAGAAGAACGGCCTCCACTGCCTGTGGGAGCTGGTAGAGGAGGCGAAGCCGTAAAGCGGGAAGTAGCCGGTGCAGCAGTCGATGTAGCAGGTGAATGAGCAGCGAGCACTGAGGGAAGCTCCAGTAGACCAGCACCACGCAGACGAGTCTCCTCAGCGCGGATCTCAGTGAGTGCCTCGAGAAGAGAGACACGAGGCACGTGCGCAAAGAGCTGGGCGCGCCGCGGCTCAAACTCCTTACGAAGCCGAGACAAGAACTCATAAACGCGCTGAAACTCCAAGTCCGAACGAACAGCCTGACAACATGGACAGGAGCCACAACCAGCAGTGCGGAGAGAATCGAGCTGACGCCAGATAGCAGAACTCTGAGCGTAAAACTCGTCGACAGTGGCATCACCCTGCTGAAGTGCGTGCTCCTGGCGAACCACAGACAGGTACAGAGCATCACCGGATGGCTGATAACGCTGACGAAGATGAGTCCACATCTGAAAGGCCGTAGAGAAGCCCACAATCTCAGAAGAAAACTGGGACAGGACACTGGCACAGAGGACGGCAGCAGACCGGGCATCATCATCAAGCCACTGAGTATAGGCGGTGAGCTCATCACGATAAGTGTCGAGAGCCACCTGGTAGTCCGAAACCTGCTGATCGTAGAGAGCAACAGCAGCATCATCAGCAACCTTGGCAGCATCGACATCAGCCTGAGGGGCACCCAGGACAGGAGCCAACGGTGCCGGCGGTGAAGGCTCAACAGGGGCAATAGGCCACGGCGGACAGGAAACCTCGCCGGAGAGAACACCCCAAAGGCGAAGACCACGCATGTGAATACGCATGTGGGCGACGAACTCGGTGTAGTTAACACCGTCGAAGACCATCAGGCAACAAGGGATGGAAACGAAGCCCGAAGACGAAGACATTGTACCTGGTTTTTTTTCTTTCTTTTCTTTTCTTTTCCTGTTTGCTGCTTACGGGAGACGCGTTGCTCTATTCGCTCAGAACAGAGCACGCGGGAGGGGCAGCGGCGCCCGGAAGCCGGCGAAGGGCGGCGGGTGACGGCGGCCGGCGGGGGGAGCTGGCGAAGGGCGGCGGCCCAACCTCAGCCGGCGGCGAGCCCGGGCAGCGGAGCCAGAGAGGCCGAAGGGCGGCGGGGCCGACGGGGGCGCCTGGGAGGGCAGCGGGCGGCCGGGGTCGGGCAGACGGGAAGAGCGGCGGGCGGGGAGGCGAGGAGGCCGGCGGGCAGCCGGGGGAGGCCGGCGAGCGACCTGGGAGGCAGGTGGTCGGCCGGAGAGGCCGGCGGGCAGCCGGAGTGCGGGATCGGCTGCGGCGGTGGAACAGCAGGTAGGAAAAAAAAACTAAAACCCTAATAGCTCTGATACCATGTTAGGGAAATAGAACTTGATCTATTGCACAGCCCAATAGGCAAATATATAGTACAAGAGTCTTGGAATACAAGGTAAGAGGAGGAATCCTAATCCAATACAAACACAATATGGAATATGGAAACTACCAATCCTACTATATCTCTAACAGTTGTATTGTTATGGCCCTGTGGGGAAATATTTATATACACAGTACAAGGAGGGAAATAGACGGAGAACCCCTACAAGAAATAGATACACTGTCTACTCTAAGACAATTACAGAATTACTTGAAGAACAGTAATAAAAAAACATCTCTGGGAATTGTTTCTTGATGTTTGATACTGTAGAGAATGATAATGCTTGATCTGACAGCTTCATTCATTTTCTATTCTGATACCTATAGGTTGGGTTTTCAAGTTCTAACCAACAGTCCATGCCTCTATGACAACCGATCAACGAGCTAAATTGTCCAAATTGATCAATTCAAGTCTGTCAACCCAAATGCAAACAAGATTGTAAGTCCATCGAGATATCCCATATCAACATCTCTTTGCTGTCAATTACGTATGACATAGCAAAAGGAGGGGTAATGTCAATGCCGACAATTCCAAATAAAGCTATTTTCGTCATCATTCTTAGAGAATTTCAGCAGAAACATGTGACACGTAATGCTGAATTTTCTGCTGTGATTGTGGTCCAAGCTTGCTATGCGCTGCACACGACTATCTCCAGTTTCCCAGGCGTGTTCACTTCCAAATCTTTGAGAAGTACTGTTCATCTGACACCTTTGACTTCCATCAGCATGTTCAGCTTTATTTTTGGAACAATAAACAAATATGCCCCACTATATGGATCTGTTAAGTTTATGCTAAATCAAATTATTAAAATGCATCTGAATTGTTGTTTTATGAAAATATGTTAGTAAAAATGTATCTTCAAACCCTAAGATCAAACAACAGTACACTACACTTAATTATTAACAGCAGAGGAGTTTCTTCATAGGGTATTATTTTTGCAAGTCAGACCTTGTGGATAGACAAAATTGATCTTTTCAGCAGCAACTTTTGTAAGCTGACACCAGTCAATGGCACAATAAATAATAGTTGATGGGTTTATTAAGAAGTATCAGTTCTAAATTTCAAAAAGAAAAACAGTATCAGTTCAACTCTGCACACCGAAAACAAAACTGCTAGCATTTGACTACTACAACACACTACAAAAACTAATGATTGGGGCATTAGTTATTGATTTATTGTAAATTGAGCGGAGAAAAACACCAAGTATGGAAAATGAGGGAATACAATACTAGCCATTTACCGTGATACCCGGACTAGAGTATGTAATAAATACAAGAAGATTACAGTTACTATTGATCCAAGTAATGTAGTGCTCACAGCTCACTTAACCAAATATTTGTTGGAAATGGTATGTGATATAACCAATGTAAATCAATCAGAAAGCCAATTATCCTAACAAAGAACATGAACTAAAATAAATGGAGAAAGATCTTCCGTAAGATAAAATATGGAGAATCTAAACTCGGTGGGAGAAGTCCAAATAATTTTTTTCTAAACCAGCTGAGACCTACCAATGTGCATAACTACAATAAGTGGTTGGCTAGTCTTCGAGGTGGTTTACCAATGTGCACAATAGGAACACCACCTAATGTTCCATAACTAACGGATGACACACCAGGTTGAATCTTTATACGAATACTCATAGAAAATAAACAGGAAGGAAGATATGGAACGCCATTTTGCCATTTCAACAAGATAACAAACAGAAAGCACTGGTTAGAAGAATGAGCATACTTAGAGCAAGATTGCAGTGGTTGAGGTCATGGATTCAAGCCTTTAGTCTCCAAATAAAGAGTAAAGTGTATTTTTCACCCCTTAACTATTGCCTGTGGGCACATTTCACCCCACAACTTCAAAACCGGATAAAACTTCACCCATAACTGTTTAAAACCGGATAAATTACACCCCTACAGCGGTTTTGACGATTTCAAAAATGGTTTTGTGAATAAAAAATCATAAAAACCCCCTAAAAATTAGAAAAAATCAGAAAAATTCCAAAAATTCAGAAAAATCATAAAAACTCCCATAAAATCAGAAAAATCCAGGAAAATTCAAAAAAATTCAGAAAAATTCAAAAAAATATCAAAAAATAGAAAAAATAGAAATTTTTTGAAAAATCTAAAAAATCCAAAAAAATCATTTAAAACCCAGAAAAATCATAAAAAATATTTCTACTTTTTATTAGGAAAAATAGAATTTTTTTTAGAAAAAATACAACTATATGTTATAAACTGATATTTATCATTTATCTTTGAAATAAATTTACATATGTACTTGCGTTGATCTTTGACAAAAAATATTATTGAACTATCATGGAGTACCACCACCGAGTATTGGAGAGAATTTATTTTTTGTCAAAGATCAATACAAGTACATATGTAAATATTTGTCAAAGATAAATGATAAATATCAGTTTATAACATATAGTTGCATTTTTTCTAAAAAAAAATTTCCTGATAAAAAGTAGAAATATTTTTTATGATTTTTATGATTTTTCAAATGATTTTTTTGGATTTTTCAGATTTTTTATGATTTTAAATAATTTTTTACATTTTTTGGATTTTTTTTTCTATTTTTTGATTTTTTTTTGAATTTTCTATTATTTTTTGAATTTTCCTGAATTTTTTCTGATTTTATGGGAGTTTTTATGATTTTTTTTTGAATTTTTGGAATTTTTCTGATTTTTTCTAATTTTGGGGGGGTTTTTTAATGATTTTTTATTCACAAAAACCGTTTTTAAAATCGTCAAAACCGCTGTAGGGGTGTAATTTATCTGGTTTTAATAGTTATGGGTGAAGTTTACCCGGTTTTGAAGTTGTGGGGTGAAATGTGCCCGCAGGCAATACTTGAGGGGTGAAAAATACACTTTACTCCCAAATAAAAGATACACAGTTCTTTGCTTTAAAGAGTAATAGGACTTTGAACCCCACAACGACAACAACCACGACCCTTAAATCAAATCGAAAATTACATAATAACAGCCAAGAACAAGTCTTACACAGATACATGATACATAGGCACATCACTTCTAAAACAACACAACACAATACTACAACTAGAGCAAGCCAGAAGCTAGCTTAGTAGCTTACACTACTACAACAGTAGCACTTAGCTCTAACGAGCACAGCCTTAATCCCTTAAACCCTAAACTACCAAGACAGGCGTGAGACACCCACTAACCAACCACATCACGGCTTGGCAGCACCGTGAATGCCGACCACGCCACCGCCACTGGGCACCAAAGGCGAGCCACCGACGCCAGGGAAAGAACTAGAGCCCGGCATCCCGCCGAAGCCGACCTGCGGAGTGACACCGTTTGGTCCCGGGAAGACCCAGTTGACCGATGGGCCAGGGTAGAAGCCACCGAACCCGAAGACGTTCTGGGGCCGGTAGGGCTTGGGCTCAGCTCCTGGGATACCCCTCGCACCATTGCACGCGAGGGTGGTGGCCAGCAGGAGGCCAAGAACAAGGCTCACACTGATGCTGTTACCTCTCTCCATTGTTGCTACTTGCTACTGCTTTTGCTTGTGGAGTTGGTGGATTGGCCTGCCAAGAGGCTCAGCACCATCCTTTATAAGTAGTAGTGCACTGTGCATGGGTGGTGTTGGACCCACCTGTCAGTGGTGGTAATTCCACCAATGGCTACAAAGGTTTTGACTACGGTCAAACCAAAGTACAAAAGATGGACCACAGTTCTCCATGGGACCATACATGCCTTACCCTGTTAGCACACGTGTGGCTTAAATAAAGACCATAAAGCTAAGACTTGACCTACTTAAAATGACTTATGCAAGGGTTTGGACTGTAATCTTTATGCAGGGTTAATAGTGGCCGGGTGCACATATCGAGGGATCTAAGGAGAGGAAGAAATGAGATCACAGACAGCAGTAGATGAGAGCATTCATATCAGGGCAATAACAGAAAGCAGGCTCCAATTTACTTTTCATCCACAGCTACCCAACTACCAACATTTAAGCTAACATGATCCATGTCAGTTCTGCAGCATATCGAATCAGAATTTAAGGCATCCTCAGCTTTGTGGCAGAACAAGCCAATAGAAAATCGACAGGAAACAGTGTTAGAGATATTTTTTAGAGCAGATTTTTAGGAAATCGGCAGGAAACACTTCTCCAATAAAGAATAGGTTTTAGAGCAGATTTTTTATTCAAGAGATAGATTACTACTGTCCCGAGGATTGTCAGCTCAGCAAGAAACAATTTATCAGAATAGTGCTCTAGTAGAATAACGTAGGGAATATGGCTGGTTTGTAGAGAAAGATCACAGGCTCAAATTTTCTTAGTGTTGATCAGATTTGGTTGACATGAATTTGGATAGGGACAAAAAAAATTGGTGGAATCTATCCACATTAGCATTGTATTTCATTTTCTAGACATATTTTGGCCAAAACTGGGCAACCAAAAATGTAAGGGAAAATAACAGTAAGAAGCCAACGCCATCTCCGGAAGGTACCAAAATAAAGCTATCCAAGCTTCGGCTTCATTAGAACGTCAAAGCTAGTAATATATAGCAATATGCTAGCGCAAGCGAAAAGATTCGACAAAATTTGAAGCTTTTACTCACCCATGGAATTTACAACATTATATTGCCTATATTATGTATTCTGTAATCTTTAGCACTGCTGACAAAAAGTCGAGACACGCCACTAAAATATTTAACTCGATATAAAGAAGAGGCGATTACCACTACTGGAAGCACCTAGTGGCAGATTTTGAGAAAACCATCTTCTGTTCCAACTACAAACAATCTTGACAAAGGAAGCACAGAAATAGTCGAAAGAACAGACATATTTTTGTATTTTACTCCTCTGTCAGCTGAATACAAGTTCTGAAGTACGAGCTGCTGATGTCCAATCTGCATGGAAATTTTTGACAATGTAACAACAGTTACTTCAGCAGGAACCAAGTGGACTTACAATTAATATCATATGTAAATTCTAAAAGGGGCTGCACTACTGTTCCAAATAGCAAAGTTTTCAAGCTCACATTGTGGACCATGTGGTGAAGAGGAGAAAATATATACCTCACTTGTTGGTCTCGAAAGGGAAGTAAGTGCAATTTTGTTTCTTGAAACTGATACCAAGTCCTGACCCCAAACAGAAAAGTTAAAGATGCCATCTGAATGGCTTCTGAAAATGTTTGACTGGGTTGCTAGGTTCCTGTCACATTTCCGACGAAAGATCTTTAAGAAACTATGGAAGTTCAAATTGGAAAGAACTCATAAGCAATAAGATATACACGTATTGTATAATCCAAAGTTGAAGAGCACACTGCTCCTTGTGTGAAATTGTGAATTCAGTGCTACAATATGATCTTATCAATGTCACTATGGTCCAAACAAGATAGTCATACATCAAGAACAATTCAGGAAAACAAATGGCACAAGAAAATATTGTACATCTCTTATGTCTTTATCCTCATATATGTTATTATACTAATACAATAAGGTAAAGAACATGTCAAACCAAAATAGGCAATAGAATCGATGGATGAATTGTTGCATTGACAGAATAATACCTTCTTAGGTCCCAAATTCGAAGAGTCTTGTCAAGGGAGCTTGATACAATTAAGTGATCCTCTGGTGCTGCCAGCTTTATGCGCAAGTAGAAAATGAATCAATCAGATAGCAGAATAACAATTGTCTCGTGGTTTTGCCCTTAGATTTGACCATACCCTAGTAAGGGCATTGACATACCTTCGTAATGTGACCATCATGTGCTCGCCAAACTGCAACGATTTTTCCACTACGTTCATCGAGCAATCGACAATAACCAGAGCTTAGACCTGCTGCTATCCAGGATGATGAGGCCACTGGGCTTCCATTCCTCGGCTTGTCCGAGCCACATGCGCAAATAGCTGACACAAGTGATGAGAACGAGATTTCAGCCGAATCACTCTTCCATAAATGTAGCTTCTGATCCCGAGAAATGTCAATAAATCTGCATTAACTCAATCAATGTGCAATACAACAATTAGCAGACAAATTCTGGGGTAGTAAGGTAGAAATAGAGTGAAATAACAATGAGTTGCAGCGAGAAAGTAACAGGTTCTCAACTTTGCATTACTAATTCTACAAGAAACATAAACAAACAATGCTTCCATACTCACATAATGACCACCTGGTTAAGTGAAGTTAATTTTCTCCCTATTTTGTTACTGACGTGCCTATCAAACGTAGTCAAAATTATGTACATGTGTAACCTAGAGGTTCTGATCATGCATGCATTTACCCCCAGCAGAATAGGAGGAAAGATATTTCGAATATATGTTTAAAACAGATGACCAAATCCAACAAACA
Source organism: Stipa capillata (assembly GCA_019208055.1). Lineage (NCBI taxonomy): Eukaryota > Viridiplantae > Streptophyta > Magnoliopsida > Poales > Poaceae > Stipa > Stipa capillata. The sequence goes on along the minus strand of JAGXJF010002632.1, from coordinate 130,507 downwards.
GATGACAAAAGTGCAATACCTGATAGATCCATTTCCCATACCAGCAACAAGTTTATCTTCAGATTCCATATAATGCATGGTCGTATACAAACTACCACGAAATGCATTCGATAATATTCCACCTGAGAGTGCATCCTGATTAAGCATGCTTGCCTGTTCAACAGATGAAGTTTGCAGTGGAAAGCTTGTCGATGACTCAGTATGAGCTGCTATGAGCTTTCCTGTCTGCCCATTCCAAATATGAATCGTGCCATCACAAGAAGCTACTTTTCCAGTGATTGACAGGATGCAGATGGAATTGACAACCTATGTAAATATATAATTAGAAAATGAACTGTTTGAACCTAAAGACAATGCGTTATATCTATGGGGTGGATTAAATTTACAAAGAGTGTATCAATGAGTTCAACATACAACAAATGGAAGTCAGATCAAGCAATATAATGTATAACATAATCATATAGAACAGTTGAGCTACAAGTCTACAACATTTACTGAAAGAACATGGCAATCAGGCCATGACACTAAACAAAGGCACGGACTGCCCACATCTTCCACGCGGAGCGCTCAGACGTGGTCAAGCCTATCGAGCACCATCAACGCAGAGGCAGGATTGTGGGCGCAGGCTGGGGCTGCCGAGCTGCAATTGGTGCTGCCTAGGATGATAATCGAGCCATAATGTAGTCGTGCATGGGTTAAAATTGGACTAATATTAGGCTTGTATATATACATTTCTTTCTATCAATGCATCGAGACGCAATGCTTTGCATTTTCTCGGAAAAAAATTGTCTCATGTTTTGACGTTTTGTACAGCTTGAGTTTTAAACAATGAAATATTTTATGATGCCTTGGAATATTAATTAATTCTTTGCGCAGCAATGGTTGACCAAATGTCTTCTTAAACATTAACCTTTCCATCTGTGAGTTGGGAACAAGTAGGAAAAGTCAAAGTCGTGTATTTCGCATTCTACCTTACCATTTGGTTATTTATCTTCTTCAATTAGGCTATCACTAGTGCAAAATCAGGTCATCAGTCATCGCAACAGACATAACTACAACAAGACCAGAGCACCATAATTCAGTCAAGAAGTCAAACATCGGTACAAGATGTGTACAGACTACAGTTAGCTCAGAAAATAAGAACCATCCAACTATAATAGCAAAGAAGAAAGCCATATGAAGGGAATAAGACAAACTGACCTCTTCATGCCCATAATATCCAGATGTGCAATTCATGTTTGGCAACTCCCACCTCTGTATACTTCCTTTAAAACCAGGACCAACTCCCCCAGTGAAAACTGTGCACTCATCATCATGGACTGCTAATGACCTGAGAGCCCCAGGGTGTGCACGGGCTGAGTAAAGAACTGAAGCTTTGATCTTCCATGGAAGTTCATCCTTCAAACCACCACTACGTCCAAGAAAATCTGGTGCCCCCCCAACTACTGTCAGGACTAGGGAACCAAAACCATGGTTCATTTCCAGAACTTGAGGCAGACAAATGGTCACTAGATGTTCCATGCTCAAGCCTAGATCCTTGCTTGGAAGCTGCCACATTCCAACCAGTTTTAGCAATTTCTGATTGAGGCACAGACCACCCTGCGCCATTAAAAACAAGTTTTGTTGGAACAACCTCAGATGAGGTGTAGTTGCCAGGCTGAAACCTTTGATCTTTCACGTTTTCGGCACTTTTAGAACAGTCACTGAAAGGCTCCAACTGAAAAAGAAAAAAAAGCACCGACGGTCAAATAAGAAAGACAACACAAATCTCAACAGTCGACAAGAGCAAAAGCAGCTTTTACATACCTTCCAATTGTACGACTTTTGAAGAGCTTGCTCCAATAGAAACCATGTAGAGCAACATTCACGGAGCTTCTCTATTCCAACTAGTGATGCCAAGAAGGGATATAGCAACAACCTACAATAGTTTACTAGTAAATATCATGAAGCGTGTACAGTTACTTATATCAAAAGTTGAAAACACAGTAAATAAACATGTTTCTACTTACATGAGATCAATTCTAGACTCCATTTTAATTGTCTCACTTTTGTTTCCTTCGGAGATTTTTAACCCTTTCGTAGGAAGGCTAAGACCAGAAGACTCATGAGAAAAGGCCAACTCAGCAAAAAGCTCTTTCAGATGTGGCAAAACATATATGACAGTATTATCTGGTCCAATCCGTTGACAAAGGTCAACGAGTGCCGTAGCTGCCACCTAATTAATAGAAAGCAAATAAATTAACTCGATATATTTTGATGCCAATGATTTGAAGGTGTGTTAATGGAAGAGAGAACTAGTAAGAGAAAAGTAATGTCAGTGAAGAGTAATTGCCTGAATCACACGAAGATCCAAATGAATCAGCATAAGAACCTTTATATGAAGACAGACTTGGTCCTGTAAATGTGGTCAAGGTAGGAGTGAGTACACATTTAAGGCTGACAATGACAAGGATAAGGTTCCATTTGACATATATGAATAATTTCCCAGCCAAGTCACATTCTTTATCCAAATTAGTACCAGAATTCAATAAGATGTTAGATGATTTCCGCATCTAAACTTATAACTAACAAAATGATACATTTGCATAACCCAAATTAAAATATATCGATGGTGGGATATCTTGTGCAAATCCATTCAAGTTTTGTAATGTGTTGATTTCTTACTGTAATTTTTTTTTACATCATATTGAGGTGTAAACTTGTAGATCACCCAAAAAATTAGCAAAGCGATCAGTAGATAGCAGTCCTAATTAAGTAAAATATGATCGATATCTGGTAATCATCAAATTAGTACTTAAAGTAGAGTGATATCTGAATTTGATCTGAGCTCACTTTTGATAATATAGATTCTAATTTAGCATAGCTCCAACAGAATTCAAAATCTGTCCATTTTCAACACTGATTATATTTATTCCCAAACTTAGTTTTTGCCACCAAAATACCTGAAGAAACTCCCTGAGAACTGCGTTAACTGGAAGAACTGATATAAGGCCTTCCAAAGCAGATAAGCCATCGATCAGAGCAAAAGAGTTCCAGCTATGCTGTGGCTCTGGCTTAATCACCTTGGAGGAATCGATACATGAGTGTATAACATTCCTAAGCAAGGGGAGAATTTGCTTGATAGTAAAACTTTCTCCAAGAAGTCCACCTATGATGAATAAGGTCAAGCACCGACCAAAGAACAAACATTTTCATCACAAGGAGACAGTGTTAACTGGGATACCTATCCTGACCAAAGTTTCAATTCCATCAGCGCATAAACCTTTGCCAAAACAGTGGATTAGTGGTAAAATTGTCTGCATAAAGTGGACACGTTAATCAGTACAGTTGGTATCAGCACGGTACACCCAAAAAAAAAGTTTCCATTAAGACTTGCCTGATGAACAGTTATTGGTATTCCTAGTTCCTCGCTTGAACCAATTAAAACAACAGACGCAGCAGAGGCAGTGATCTTGTTAGGTGAAATGTATAAGTTTGTGATGACCAAGGGATGCACTTTCTCAATATAAGTCGGTTTTCCCAATTTTTTCCACAACTCTCGAACAAAAGAATCTTGAAGAAGAGAAACCTTCAGATGTGAATACTCCGGTGCCTGTAGCAACAACCAGTAAAAATGACTCATCAGAACGAAGACCCGTTATGTTCCAAAGATCAAAACTTAGAAAATGAAAGAAAACTACAAGTGAATATTTTCCCACTGATGTGTCTTAACCGGCCTGTAAGATCTTCTGAATGATGGGCAGAATAAGTTCCTTAGTTGCTTGGACATTCAAGCACATTAAAAACTCTTTTAGTAGAGACAAGGCGAACTCAGTGTCAACATCTGACAAAGATGATGAAACAAAAGGTAGGCAGTAAGGTGCACACATTTCAGCAGCAAATTCTCCCATAGCTTTAAGTATCCCTTCACTTGCAAGCTTGGCAACATACTTCAGGCGATCTCCCGATGTACACAGAAGTTGAAGTGGAGCAAGAAACATGTATGCAGATCGAACTGATGGAGGAAAATATGGTGACTCCAAAAGGTGTTTTGCCGATGGCCTCCTGCAAAAGATCACAAAATTCAAAAAAGTTCAATAGTTTCTTCTTTTAAATTTAAGAAAAAACATTGCCAACGTGGTGGGGTATTGAAGTATAAATTATAAACATCAGATATCATTGTTTAAGTTACCTTTTCCATTCCCTTTGGATGCATGACTCAACAAGCACACTGACATGAACAGGCAATTCATGAAGTGCTCCTGGCAGCATGCCAGTTTCTTTATATGCAGCTAGCAAGGAAGCATCAAAAAGTGGTCTGTGCTGATAGATTTCTGCTAACATGCACCCAATAGAAAATATATCATTTGCATGATGCTCAGTAACTGAACAAGACCTTTGCTTCCAGCGCAACAGCTCTTGATAACCCATAGGAGAACCACCGTCAGATTCAAAGCATTCAAGATAGGAACCAAAATCAAAACAAGGCACCACTGATAATACACTCTCAGGTTGCAAGATCTCCTGATCTGACTTGGGATATTTGACTGACGAGCAACAACAAGCAGAAGTGTCAGCGTAACTGTATATTGGATTTAAATGATGTTGAAGCTCCATAAATAATGTTGCTTGCTCAAACTCTTCCAAATAGTCAATATGCGAAATATTTGGAGGAACAAAGCCATTTAACATTACATCAGTAGTTGAGTTGCTTCCTTTCCCTTGGCATCTTGCACAAGATTCCATTTTATTGTGGTAGGATGAGTGAGGTGTGCTAATAAGTCGCTTAGGATGCGGTTTCGTAAAAAGTTGCCGTCGCCCAATTGATTTAGGCCTTGATGGATCACTAGGAGGCAGCATGACATTCTTGGCTTCAACAGATGCCTCCCCAGCAAGTTTATAGCCAAAGGTTATGTCAATCCAATGATGCAGTTGTTGTGAGACTCGATCACTCTCTAAAGCATCCCTGTGAAGACAAATGAATTCCTCTGAAGATGTCACCCAGGAAGGCAAAGCCAAATCACTCATTTCAGAATGAAGAGAGACAAAAATCCGAGGATCACTATAGAAGTCTGGGATGCATTCATCTGGAGTCCATTGATAAAGCCTTTGCATACTAGATGGGTACTCGTTGGGCTCATAGACAGAGCGGACAGCTGACCTCAAGATGGTCTTTGATAGTCTTCTTGCTTTGTAACTGCAAACTGCTAGCTCTGAGAGACACTCATCAGAAACATGATGTGGAACTTCAGATGATGAGTAAGTAAAATCCAATTGTTCATCACCTTTTGCCAACCGCCATTTACTTTTGGTGAGGTCCCTCCAACCAATATCAGAATTTTCGTCAGGCCTCACCGTGAAATCTATTACCCAAGGCATCACCGGGTGAAAAGCTGGATCACCCCATCTTCTACCAGCTAACTTGTTCAAGACAAGAAGGTACTCATAATTGCTCAATTCACCCATCCACCATCGCTTAAAGTGAGACGACCAATCTAAGGATGACGGAAGATTGAAACTAGCATAAATGGGTTTTGAAGAACAATCCTTCACAAAACAGCATGAATTAGGTGTTGAACCTTTAGGCCCCCCAAAACCCCAATTCTGTTTTACAGGACAGATATCACTTATGCTCAGGTAAGGCCATAAAGAATCTGACATCAAGATGGTTGATGGTTTCAGATTGCCATGATGAGCTCCGAAATCATGAAGATATGCCAAGGCAGATATTATCTGGTAGATGAAAAATCTGATGTGCCAGTCTGAGCACAATGCCTCTGGACTGTAGTGCATGATGTTTTCCAAAGTGTATGGAGCCTTTGGTTGCAACATGTAGCAACAGTCATATGATTCTACAACACCTAACACAGGTAAGATGTTAGGGTGCCGCACACATCCAGAAGGATGTGTATCATCGAATGCTGTAAATCCAACAAAATTGAGAAAATCTAAACCAGCTGATCCACTAATTTTGTTTTCACACAACAGATTTAGCGAATTAATCACATTCTCTTCAACTGACAAATTCATATAACTTGCGATAAGCTCTCTAATTTCTGAAGTGGAGACTCTGCCCAGATAGTAAACAGGAGTTAACTTGGTAATTGTTTTTACGATTAGTTGCTGCTTATTGGAGCTGGAAGAACTTTGAAGATCTTCAGTATATTCAATACGAGAAGAGGAATCTGCTTGCACAGCACATCGGTTATCATCATTATATATGATTGGTTGCTCCAAGGGGTTGCTCTCACTGCCGGGAAGGAGAATGTGGAGAATATTATATATCAAACATGGAAGCCTTTTGGACATAAAAGATAATGTGTGATAAGAAATTTTACCATTTTTTAATATCCAACAACGCCTTACCACCACTTAGTCCCACTAATACAAAATAACCACAGATCTTCTGGCTGCAAGATATACAGCGTCACTTTTCAATAAAAAATAAACAAACTATAAGAAAGCGGAAACTGAATTTAGTTACGGAAAGAGCAGAGATCAATGAGCCTTGAATGCACTAACTCTGATGGACACGAACTGCACAGAGGTGCTAAGGGTTAATTCGCTTTAGCTACAGTTTTGTTTTGTATGAGTGTGTAATTATTTACATCTATGATTGAAATACAATATTGTACACATGATTAAGTTGGCTGGTTTCGCAGCTACCTTCCATTGAAGATAATTTCTTATGAGTCTTGTTTCAAGAACTATAATGTTTGTCAACAGTGTCAAAACTTGGTTCTGTACTACATTGTTATATTCCATGTATCCCACATAAACTCTCAACATGTGCTTCTACAAAATTCTAAATTAGAACTCCTTGTATTGAAATGATTATAACAGTTTAAGAAAACTCATTTTACTTGAAAACGTATAGAAGTATGTTTTCATTACTCACTCAATCTAACTAAGTATAAAGTTGTGTTCTTATAACAAGGTAATAAGATACACAGCTACATTTCTATCTTATAATACAACTATATCCACATAAAATGTATAAATACGAAAGTAAGCCAAGAATGCCTAGTCTTACCTCCCATTAAGTTCCTCGGGTCCATCAGATGCTATCTGCAGTGAAGAGAAAACGAGCATTATGTCATATACAACAACTAGCCCTTCCACAAGCTTACATGGACCAAACTATAACACGTTTCTCACAATAAATTTTAAAAGAACAGAAAGGGAGCATGTAACACTTGAGGTCTTCAATCTTTGAACGACCACGTCTCCTGAGCCGCCCAGAGACAACTCAGGAGGCGAACCCACAGCCAGCCGAGCGAGCAGCCCACTGCCGCCGGCTGCCAGCCATCCGATGGCTGCGACAAGCCCCTCCGCTGTAGCTTGGCGCTCATCTTGCTCCTCTCCACTAGCCTCTCCCCAAATTTGTCATCACCTTCATGCTCCCGTCCAATTCGATGGTGGCTCCTCCGTCTTCTTCGCCACACTTCGATGCTCGCCTGGCCCTTGCTAGCTCACTGGTGGTCGGCGACCCACAGATCTCAGTCAGATCTAGTGGTCTCCACCGGGCATCCTGCCTGGTGGGCTGGTGCACGTGGCCATTGCGCCTGAGGACGGCGGTGCTGGCCCACCGGTGCTAGCCCGCCAGTGCTGGTGTTGCACCCTTCTTGTTCCCTTTTCGTCGGCATGAAGTCTCCACGTCCATCCTCTCCGTGGGGTTGTGGGTGTCGCCTTCCTCTTCACCCAGCCATTGGCCTGCAGCGGGCGCCGCATCCGTTGGGGTTGATAGATTCCATGGCTTTGCACATGGCGACAATGGAGGTGGCGTGCTCCTACATGGGGGCGACTATGGTTGGGTGTGGAGCCCACCCACTATTTGGCTGCCCGCAATGACGGGCATTGTTCCGCTCGTGCTGACGAGCTCCATGGCTCTATAGATGGCAGCCATGGTTGCGGCGCCCTTCTGATGTGGGAGGGTCCATGCCGAGGGCGGTGGCTTCTCCCTGCCTCCTTACATGTTGCCTGCATCCAACACAGATTCCTACCGAGGCTGTCTAGACATGTTTGGCATGGGCGGTGTTCGCTATGTGGTCTCGGCTAGCGACGCCCTTCGGTTGCTCCAATGGCTCACCTCAGCCTATGCTGCCAGCGCGAGGTTGGGTCTTCGGTGTGGCCTCGGCTAATCTATGCCCTTCGGCTGCCAGCGACATTCCACACTGTGGCAAGGGCGTGCCATGTTCTCTAGTGTGGCCTCAATTGCGTAATGCCCTTCAGGTACGCCAGTGGCACAAGAGATGTCGTGGTGTGGTCTCGGCCTGCGTGTGGCCTTTCGACTACGCTGGCGACACGTGTTGTGGTGTGGTCTCAGCTACGTGTGGCCTTTCAACTACGCCGGCAACACATGTTATGGTGTGGTCTCGGCTGACCAATGTCCTTTGGCTACGCGGGTGATTTCTCCTCACCGTGCCATGTTCAAACCGCTGGCATGTCCTTTCAGTCCTCGTGGTGGTTTGTGCTTGTGTTGTGGTGAGGCCAGTGTTGCGGCGTGGTCTTGGCTGAGCAAAGCCCTTCGACTGTGCCGCAGTTTGCGTGGCGCGGTCTCGGTGGAGCAATGCTTTTCGATGGCACCGTCAGTGCCCCTCATCGGGCAAATGGTTCGGAGAATCCTCGGAGTGTCCTTCCTTGCTTGTGCGTTTTTGAGTGTGTTGTGCGTGAGTCGTTTGGTTGTGTCTCTTCTCTCATCCCTTGTGCTATCTCGTGCTCTTGAACCAAATCTTGTAACGGGCTGCAAAGCCTCATAGGCAAAAACGAATGAAATTCAGGTGGGGATTCTCTTCCCCCGGGTGACTATTAGAAAAGAAAAACAGAAAGGGTTTATTGAACTGCGCAGGAAAATTGAAGCTAACTAAAATCTGTCTAGGAGAGAGCACGTAGCTCGAACTGGATGCGAACTTCACGGACGATCCATCCAGGAGAATACCGAGAGACTAAGATAGAGTGGGGGACGGACCTGCACGACAGCGGAGGAGGCGAAGGGGAGCGGGGAGTCGGAAAGGCCGTGGACGAAGGAGAGGCCGGAACCTGCGAAGTCGGACCGGACGCGCCGCTCCAGGCACTCCGGGCACATCGCCGCCGTCTCCGGCGAGTGGGCCATCGCCGCCGGCGAGGCCGTCCCGGATCGAAGGAGCAATAGGTGGCACCGCTTCCCTGCTTTGGCCGGACAGGGGCGACCGGGCGCGGCGCAGTGTATTCCGGTCGACGGCGCCGCCGGGTGAAAACAGGGAGAGAGGCAGGTGCCTCGTTCCTCTGTGCGTCAACTCGTTTGGATCGAACAGATACTTACTGTGGTAGAGCAAAGATGTGAAAGGAAAGGAATGGGTCATGTTTCCATTGAAAGCTTTTTTTTCCCGTAAGGAATACAACTACGCTCTAAGGTATACACCCGAGCATCCGTTACGTGGTATATACCTCCTCTGATTGTAGATCGCCATGGCATACGAATAGTCAGTTTTTTAAAATTTTAACCACTAATAGGTATAAAAATATATTTTATATATTTTATAAAAATAATATATTTAGATTCGTCTTGCAAAATTCTTTCATTCTATACACTTCTTATGATTTTTATAATATATTATGAATAAAAATTATAATCAAAGCCTTGTACTAGAGACTGTGAAAAATTAAAACAGCTTATATTTACGATTGGAGAGAGTATTACCCTATTGTCTATTGTCTACCAATTAAAAAGTATCAGTTTAGATGGGATATCTTGATCCAAACCATCCAAAATCATTAATTCATTTTTATAATTCTGATCTGATGACCGTGGACAAGAGTTAGAGCTCCCCTTACTGTTGCCGTACTAATTGTTCCCAACTAGCACTTGACCCCCCACTAACGCCTAAGGGTATAATCGGATCGAATACGATCGGATACTTCATAAACCATATTTGTTTTCATATTTTTACTCGAATACGATATTGGAGCGGATAGTGTCGGATACGAATATGGACATGAATAATATCGGTAACAAATACGATACAAATACCTATCAAATTTGGTACGGTAGCGAATATTTTGTCGGATATCGCATGAAGATAGAATTCATATAACACGCATATAAAAACATAGCACAACCAACCATACAGGCTGATATATTACAGAATAACAAAAGATAAGTTCAAAAAGTGCTTTAAACAATATATAACTATTTCACCCAGAATGACAAAAAGACAGTTCCATATGATCATGAGTGGCAACGACACGAAAAAAATTGTTGTAGTTCTTTACATGATCGCTTCTTTACAAGCCACTCAATTGCTCCCCTCCTTGGACTAACTCATCACCTCGTCCTTAGGTTTTGAGTTGGACTTTTCTTATTAACACTTATAATTAAAGAGTTGCATACATGTTAAATCATAAGGGGCATACTAGCCTAGTGGTATGTGAGCTTAGACCATGGGCTATTCCTATTGGGCCGGTTGCAACCGGATACTATCCGGATTAGTATTCGGATAATAACCGGATATATACGGACAGTATCAGATACTATCCAAACCGTATTCGTATCCGTATCTGGTATATACTATCCGTATCCGATACCGTATTCGACGGATATCCGAAAAATCTATCCGAAAAGCTATCCGAACATTTCAGTCCGGATACTATCCGAACCGATTGCACCCTTACTGACGCCTCCCTCCCCACCATGGCCTCCTCCCTTCACATGATGCCCGTCTCCATCCTCCTCCTCCACCTAATCTCCACCACGCTGTGACGCCCCCCTGCGACTCGCCACCTCCTTCTCCACGCCCTCATCTCTATCGCACGCCAATGCCCTTACTGTGACACAGCCTTCCTCCTCCTCGCCCTCGCCTCCACCGCGCTCCGTCGCCCTCGCTGTCACGCAGCCCTCCTCCTCCTCGCCCTCATCTCCACCGGCCGTCATCGGCCACCATGTTGTGGATTCGGGTAAGGCGTCGATTGGTTAGCTAGGTTATGCTCGTGTGAGAAAAAAAAATTGTACCAGGAATGAACCGCGAGGAGATAAATAAGAATGCGTAGAAGAAGAGAAACATGAGCATGGTTCCTATTTCACATCCTACATCATGAGTTGATTATGCCGAGCATATAGATATCAGCGACATCCCAGGCTCTGTAAGTTCGTAGTTGCTCATGACTTCTTCTCTGCATTGCGTGTTGATTCTTGCCAATGTGCAATGGGCTCATGCCTTTTCCTTTGTGAAAACTGCCTGAAAATTGTTGCTCGTAGGCCACCTGTGGCTACAGATGAGCAGCCCGTGCTTGACAATCTGCAGGAATCGGCAGTTCTCTTGTAGCTGAAGCAATTCTTGATGATGAACAAGCTGGAAAATATGGCCTTAAGAGTGGGTAGCGATATAATGAGGTGAGCTCATGTAACACCAGGTGTAACGCTCTACGTGTACTTCGCATTGTGTGGCTGTGGGCTTAAGGCCTTCTAATCATGGTTAAACAAAGTACTGGGTCGTGGCCCAAACTGGAGGGTGATAGAGTGACAAAGAGGAAATGAATGATCTCTCGTCTTCGTCCTTGTGTGGCTGTACTGATTGATCTATCGAGGAAAGGAATTGATCTCTCGTCTTCGTCCTTGTTGTCTCCTTCTCTCTCACGTCTATCCGTTCCTCACCAAATCCGCGGTCATCCACCTCGCCAGTGGCAGTCATACTGTCGAGATCGAGGAAATTATACTTGGTATCTGAGACTCTTTGTGGTTTGGATTGCACTTCACACGCTCGACACTGACCCAGTAACATCGACCGATCTATTGGGATCACTTCATGGTGCAAAGGAAGCAGCAACGGCATCGTCCAAGCCTTCTGCACATACAACGTACGTCTTGGACAACATGGATAATCTGAAAGCGGCGTTGTTCGGATGCCTTGATGCCAAAGATGCAAGGTTCGCAGTGGTGGAGAACTTTTAGGCGCAGCTAGAGCAGATAGACCAAAAGTTGGCGCAGCACACAATCAGTTTGGAGCAGATGCAAGTGAAAGTAGATCTCTCAATGGATTCACTCAGGAAGGTATAGAAACAGCAGAATAAGGTTTCAAGCTCTATCAAAGGGTCGGGGCTTCCACCGCTGGCAATTCCATGTCGTGAGGGGCCAAGCATCATGGGAATGCATCCAAACGGAAGACCACAGGTTGCGATTGTGGTGAATTAAAGGATTAAGATGTCGGCCTAGAGGGGAAGGGTGAATAGGCGACTAAATAAATTTATTACAAAGTTAATCAATTCTTTCCCTTTTGCGGAATTAAGCTTGATTGATTAGGAAAGATGGCTATATTTAATACGAGTGATCAAATATACTAAGCAAGGTAAATATGAGCAATATAAAAGTACTTGCAAAGTAAGTGCGAAATTGAATGAGCAAGAGAGACAAAGATTTGTTGCCGAAGTTCAGATCCTTGGGGGAATCCTACGTCTCTGTTTGGGAAGCTCGATCACACGTGATCAAGAGCCGGCTCCCTCTTAAGCCTTTATCCCTCGAGGATGCTCTTGCGTCTCTTTGACTTCTTCTTGGTGATTCTTTCCTCGCGGAGGCGAATCCCGGTCTTCACAAACTTCTTGAGGCTCACCACAAGAATGAGAGCTCTCAAGGACTCCTAACCGTCTAGGAGACCCCAATGTCCAAGAGAAATGAGCTTGATGAACACTTGGAGATGAACTCAACGCTTCGCTTGGATTGCTTCTCAAATCACTCAAGTTTTTCTCTTCCTCTCAAAGTCTCTCTCTTGGTGCTTGGAGGAGTGGAGAAATGCTCTAAAGAGTGCTAGAAATGAAGTGGGCAAAGAGTTCCCCTTGCTTTGGGCAAGGGGGCTTATATAGAGGCTCCCTCAAAAACTAGCCGTTTGAAGGAATCTGGTAAAATTCGGACTATCCGGATTTGGCCCGGCCTGTCCGGATTTTCAAATCCAACGGCTATCAGTCGAGGTGGTAGAGGCCCAGACTGTCCGGATTTTGTCAGGACCCTCTGGGCGCCCGGACTGTCCGGGCTGAGGTCCGGGCAGTCCAGTACTGATCCGGACCCTCGGCTGGACTGTCCGGGCTGAGGTCCGGATTTCCTCTGGACAGGCCAGACCCCCATCCGGACTGTCCGGGCTGAGGTCCGGATTTCGGTAGAGAGGTAGGGTTAGGGTTTTATAGGAGCTTTTTTCGGCGACAACGGCTTTTGTTCGGCGAAGGTTCTCCTCGACCATGTTCATCAAGCCCCCTCTTAATAGTACAATGTTCCTAGATTCAATGTGACTTTCGTCACTTAAATACTAAAAACCTCATCTAAGAGATTTACCACCTTCTTCTTCTCCCTTTTTCTTTTGCGGGGTCGTCGATGCTCTTTTATTTCATCCTTTGAGGACTAAACCTATTTACATGCTTACAAGCGGTCATTAGTCCTCTAATCATTTGTCATTAATCACCAAAACATATTTAAAGGCCTAGATGCACTTTCATGAATTCCACAGGGCCAAAGGTAACACTGCCACCTCCCACACCTACTCCTTTGTTTGCGAAAATACTTTATCCATCTCAACCTGAAGGGGGTGTCATTAGCGCTATTCCCGGATGCCTAAGATGGACTTTCCAAAGTTTGATGGCACCAATGTGCGCATTTGGACGGACACTTGAAATACTTTTTTCACCTCTATAACATTGCAGAGGGGTTCAAGGTGTCGGTAGCAACAACGTATATGAGGGACAACACCGCACTAGCACCAGGCATAATTGGCCTACGTTAAGTGAAGTGGTGATCTTGGAATTTGAGGGCAATGCACAACATGATAAATTTTGTGCACAGTTAGCTTTGAAACAAATGGGCACAATGGAAGAATACAAGTGGCAGTCTGATATCCGGGTGTATCAGATTTGATTGTATGAGGCCTATGTTGGGGGGGATGATGTTACTACAACTACTTATCCTGGGCTTGAAAGAGGAACTGTGTGCAGTTGTGGAGGTGCAATTGCCCGACAGTGTTGCTAAAGCAGCCACTTATGCAGTTGTTAAACAGTGGAGTAGCAAGAGTGGCACCAAACGCTTTGTCTTTGTAACACATAAAGGAGAGGGATGTAGTCCACCACCTGCTACAACTAAATTTGATAAAGAGGAATTTTGGAAAGCCAAATAGCTTAAGGACTTCAAAAGGACCAATGACCTATGTTTTAAATGTGGAAATATGCACCCAAACATCAACGTGTTGTTCCTGTGCTGGCCCAAGTTAAAGCTCTCCAAGTTTTAGAAGTGTTGTCTGATGAGGTTTTGGATACCTTGGTATCAGAAGAGCCTGAAGAGCCCAAGTATCATGTCTCACTGAATGCTATCTCTAGGGCTGCACAACCTTGTACTATTCAATCGAGAGCATTGGTAGGCAACCAAGTTATGCTCTTATTGGTTGACTCAGGTAGTTATCATAGTTTTGTGGATTAGAACTTGGTAGACAGGCTCTATTTCCCCACAGTGGTTATCTCTGACACCATTGTCAAGGTGGCAAATGGCGATACTTGTTGTGTTCTAGTATGATCCCTAGTCTCTTGGTGGATCTAGGGATATACCTTCTCTCATGAAAGGAAGATATTGACTCTTGGGGGTTACGATGCCATATTGGAGGTTGATTGGTTCTCAAAGTGGGGTAATATGAATTGTAATTGGGGGTAGCTATGAAGAGTTCCCTTATCGACAATAGATGGTTAAGTTGTAGGGCATCAACTCTTCTGTTCAGCAAGAGTTACAGGCCACATATGTAGAACAGTTCCTTAAAAGCCTCGACGGTAATGACATCCAAGCAATAGATGAATTGTTTCACTTATTTAATGGCTCAAAGGATGTGGTTGCAAATGTTTCCCAGAACTGTAACTTATTAGACGGCTCAAAGGATGTGGTTGCAAATGTTTCCCGTCCTACAGTTCTAGCTTTATTGGATCCATTTGTTCATGTTTTCCTGACACCTCTTAAGCTGCCACCTCACAGGGAATTTGACCATGCCATTCATCTTGTATTTGGAGCTTCTCCTGTCAACACAAGGCCGCACAGGTATTCTCTTTTACAAAAAGATGAAATTGAGAAGCATGTTACAGCTATGCTTAAGGATGGCACAATCACTCCTAGCATGAGTCCCTATGCTTCTCTTGTCTTGCTAGTTAAGAAAAAAGGTGGAGGAATTGTTGGATGAGTTAGCTGGTACTAAAGTATTTTCCAAGTTAGATCTTAGGGTTGGATACCATTAAATTAGAATGGTTCTAGAGGATGAAATCAAGGCAGCTTTAAAAATACATCATGGCCAATTTCAATTTAGAGTGATGCCATTTGGGCTCACTAATGCCCCTACTACTTTTCAATATGTCAAGAACTCGGTTTTTGTAGCTTTTGTGAGGAAATTTGTATTAGTCTTTATGGATGACATCTTGGTGTATAGTAAAGAGTTGTCAGAACATATTCACCACCTCACTTTGGTTCTGCTCATCAAATGTATGCTAAACTAACTAAATGTTCCTTTGCCAAATCTCAGTTGGAGTATTCGGGGCATATCATCTCTGATAAGGGAGTAGCTATTGATTAGGACAAGACTAAAGTGATGTTAGTTTGGCCTATTCCCACTAACTTTATAGAATTGAGAGGTTTCTTGGGCCTCGTATTACAGGAAATTTGTCAAAAGATATGGATTATTGGCCAAACCTTTAACATATATTCTTCAGAAAAGCCTTTTCTTTGGTCTCTTGAAGCTCCATTAGCACGGGACAATCTTAAGGCAGCTATGAGTCAGACTCCTGTGTTAACTCTTCATGAATTCAACAAGTAGTTAACAGTGGAAACAAATGCATGTGCTTCTGGAATTGGAGCTGTGTTAATTCAAGAAGGTCATCCAATTGCCTATTATAGCAAAGCTCTTGGTTGCTCCGATAAAAATCTTTCAATTATGAAAAGGAAATTTTGGCTATTATGATGGCTATGGATAAGTGGAGGCCATATCTTTCCAGAGGACCTTTTTTCATTAAGATACACCATAAGAGTTTGTGCCATCTTGAGGATCAAGTTCTCACCTCTAACGTGTAGAAGAAAGCAATGACCAACTTGGTAGGTGTCCAATTTTGGTTTCAGTACTTCAATTGCAGATTCTCTTTCCAGAGTTGGCCACGTGTTCTCTCTTCATGCCATATCTGGAGGTCAACCCTTATGGATCCAAGAAATCCTAAATTCTAATGTTGTGCATAATCAAGCTCAACGGTTGCTCACTCAGTTAGCTGTCACTAGGAGTATTGCCGATGGGTATACCTTACATGATGGTCTTATCTGATTATATGGAAAGTTTGGATATGTGCAAATGTGGTTCTGCAAACTAAGTTGATTTAGGCTATGCATGCTTTTCTAGTGGGGGGGACACTCTTCCATTCATGCCACATACAACAAGTTCAAGAAACTATTTGCTTGGGTAGGCATGAAGATAGCAGTAGAGGATTTTGTGAAACAGTGTGGAGTCCGTTAGCAAGCTAAACATGAACATTGCAAAACCCCTAGTATTTTGCAGCCTCTACCTATTCTACTGGTGCTTGGCTAGATATTTTTATGGATTTTATTGAGGGGGTTATCCAAATTTGAAGGGTATGATGTTACTTAGTTGTTGTGGATTGTTTTACTAAGTATGCCCATTTTAGTCCTTTGAAACATCCTTATACTTCTAGTGTGGTTGCTAAAGCATTCTTCAACATGTTTGGGAGATGATGTGGGTTGTCACCTCCATGCTTTATATGTTGTTCCGCTGCTGTTTTCATGGTTGTATTTAATGTAAATGACTTTTGAGTTGCGATTTATGAACGTTAAGTACTTATCTCGTGTACGGGGCATGTTTACTATCTTGTAAATCCTTTCCAGCAGAGTTTTGTTATGATATTTGAGTTATTATTATGGCTTCTCATACACCATGTGTGTATGAATTGACGTGTATGAAAAAAGCCATAAAGAATAAAGAGTCTCACTTGCTTCATTAAGTGTAGTGGATTCGGTTGAGTGACCTGCTAGCTGAGATGCTATGTCGGCTAGGCAGGGTGTGGGTGGATTATACCAAGCTTTTGAGCGACCCAGTAGCCATAGGGCTAGGTTAGGGTGAGGGTATGATCGCCGGGCTCCTCCAAAATTAATGCATCTACCGGACTTGAGAGCGATCTTGGTTCTTTATGGGGTTTCAAAATTTCTTATAACTTATGTTGCGATGTGTTGTCTTTGCCTGGCTTGGCTAACAGTGATTGCATATGCCAAAGTGCGTATGATATGTTGGCCCAATGTCAGATCATCCAACAGTGATGGATACATACAATGAATGTGCGTATGGTATGTTGGGTGATTGCTCAGGTATTCAGACTTTGCATCACATACGAGTTGGTTGGAATTCCGGGGTCTTGACATTGAGTCATAATTTTATTAAACTCCTATTTACGCCCCTCTAATCGATATCCAAGATCTTTTTCACTTATAATAATTATGGGAACAATAATGAAGGTAAGAATTATTGTTCTCATAATGCTACTGATGTTGATACTTAGCTTAACTAATTTACCTCCATCCTAAGAGAGCAAAATATATTTTTTAATGAAAAAAGTTGGTGAACATAGCACTTGCTTATCCAAGTGACTCAAAAGTTTGGTTCTCTTACTCATGATGTTCAAATTTAGAGAGTAGAACAAAAAATATTGAATCTTCTATTGATAAAATAATAGATAGTCAATAAATTCTTATTGACATGTTTTCAGGAAAGCCGATCCAAATCCTAAAGAAAGTGTTAAAATAGTTCATCTAGTTGAAACTAATGATGATGCTCCTGTTATTTCTATTAATCATGTTATGGCTATTGATGATTGTCTGGACACGGAATTTACAATATGCTAGTCTCGACATGTCACAGACGAAGTACCTTCTCGCCAGTAACATATCTCACAGAGTAGCACGACTGAAGCATTGCAGTGGTCCATATATTACAAGCTTAATGTACAAACTGAAAAAACAACATAAAATATTACAACTGCTTCCCAAAAGTACAGGAAATTTAAAACCGTTTCCATCTGGTTACAGCAAAAGACTTTTCTACAACTCTCATCTACCTGACCTATTTTTTTCTACTCGGTTGCATTGTCGTCACGGTAGTCGTAGTAGTAGTCGACGCCTTCTTCCTCCTTCGTCGATGTCGGTTCTTCAGCTCCCTTTTCGTCGATCTCAACATAGACGACCTCCTGCTTTGCTGTCGGCTCACAGTCTAATCAAAGGAATTAAGATAGAGGGATGAGTATAGAAGGTACTCAACAAGTTCAGGAATAGTAAAGAGGTGTTTGATGCACTATCTACTGAGAACAGCAATGCTCTCCAAAAGCAATACAATTTTTGTGAGATAAGAGAGTCAAGTTTTAATTTAAGAGACTAATGATCTCCTGTTTCACAAGCTGCTAGGATCCCCGATTAATTCCTTTTTTGCCGGGTTCGCAGTTTCAACTAGGAACATGGAGTGATAATGCCACGATTCAATACACTCTACAGAGATGCACAACTGTACCTACAAACGAACTTGGTCATGTGTCTGAGTTTGCAAGGCTCATTCACATTTCCACGATAACAGAGCTGTTTTGCCGCCCGCTCGGTCATACTCCGCGTTGTAATCCATACAGGACTACCGGTCTCAAATCATAATATGAGTAGCCCGGCGGCCAATGTCACATTAACAAGAAGTGGGCAGCCCTACAGCTAATACCACTCTTAACCAAATGTGGGCAGCCCTACGGCCATTACCACTTTAACAAGATGTGGGCAGCCCTACGGCCAGTACCACCTTCCCGGTAGCCGATCCCACTACCAAGGTCTTGCGTTCCCAGGGGAGTATGAACCTAGGGCAAAAGTACTTTGGCTCAGCCCCGCCCATACAGGGCATGTGGTATGCACGATCACTATGGCCCTTGAACACAATCGATCATTGGTAATCCACCTTCCCAATGTGCCTCCGGCACCTTTCCAGGATCTCACCACCCACCATGCTCGCCCAAAAACCGGCGATCAACAACTCCAAGTTGATTCAATTTAGAAAATAATTTTTCCTTTGTGCCGGTTATAGACAAGAGGGAAATTTTGTAAAACATTCCCAACGGACATGAACAAGAAACTGGACTTGCCTGGTGACGGATAAGTAGTGGAGTTTAACTGGTCGGCTTGCTGAACTCCGGTTTCTGATAAAAAGCAATAAAGTCCAATAAGGACTTATCCAGAAAATTACAAGTATGAATGCAGATGAATGGCATTATATGCATGAGATGATGCATGTATCAAAATTATTAGTAAAGAGTCCCAACTTAAATCTTTTAGGCACTTCTTAAAGGTTTTAAACTCCTTAAAGAATTATTTCATATTTTTAACTTTCATGTTAATCTTTCCTATGTCGACATTAATCAATTTCATCTTGGTTTTACCTTGCTTAAACTTTAATATTCTTAATAAGTCCATTTTTGTTGACTTAAGAAATTAAAACTCTTAAGGATTTATCTTAAGTTGACTTTCTTTAATGGGAAGTTAATATGTTCTATTAAATCTTTAGATAAGCTTAATTTCTTTTCCAAAAGTTATATTAACTTACGTAATTTCTTCAAATTTTCAATTTACTCTTGTGAAGTCATCTTTATTTTTATCCATTTTCTTCATTTTCTATTTCCAAGAGACTAGGTTTATACATATATACATTTCTATTTCTACTCTCTTTTCTTTTTTAAACGAATTGCCAGCCTTTTTGTTGGCCCAATAGGCCCACTCGGCCGCTGCCTTACTCCTTCTACTCCTCTTCTCCCGGCCGACACCCCCAAGGCTCCTCTCCCTTACTCCTATGGGTGCGCCACTGCCTCCTCGCTAAGAACGTCGCCGCCGTCTAGGCCTACCGGCGCCTTGGCCCTCAGACTCCTCCACCACTCCCCTCACGGCTTCTCTTTCTGGCGCCGCCTACTGGGTCCTTGGCCACCCCCCGTCAACACAGAATCTCCCAAGCTCGCCACCGATGCCTCCCTGGTTATTCCTCTTGGCGTCGCTCTGGTCGCGAGCCCGGAGCTCGAGCTTAGCCCCGCCGGCCCCGCTCGGACCGCCGCTTCCTCACTCGGACACATCGCCCCCTTGGCTGCCCCACCGCGCCGCCCGAGGTGGCTTGCGGCTTGGTGTCGTAGCTCGCCGCCGGCGGTGCTCCGCCAGGCCCTCCCCTCGCCGGTGGCGTGGCGTGGTTGCTGCCGTTGCCTCCTCTAATGTGGGCAGCCCTACGGCCATTACCACTTTAACAAGATGTGGGCAGCCCTACGGCCAGTACCACCTTCCCGGTAGCCGATCCCACTACCGAGGTCTTGCGTTCCCAGGGGAGTATGAACCTAGGGCAAAAGTACTTTGGCTCAGCCCCGCCCATACAGGGCATGTGGTATGCACGATCACTATGGCCCTTGAACACAATCGATCATTGGTAATCCACCTTCCCAATGTGCCTCCGGCACCTTTCCAGGATCTCACCACCCACCATGCTCGCCCAAAAACCGGCGATCAACAACTCCAAGTTGATTCAATTTAGAAAATAATTTTTCCTTTGTGCCGGTTATAGACAAGAGGGAAATTTTGTAAAACATTCCCAACGGACATGAACAAGAAACTGGACTTGCCTGGTGACGGATAAGTAGTGGAGTTTAACTGGTCGGCTTGCTGAACTCCGGTTTCTGATAAAAAGCAATAAAGTCCAATAAGGACTTATCCAGAAAATTACAAGTATGAATGCAGATGAATGGCATTATATGCATGAGATGATGCATGTATCAAAATTATTAGTAAAGAGTCCCAACTTAAATCTTTTAGGCACTTCTTAAAGGTTTTAAACTCCTTAAAGAATTATTTCATATTTTTAACTTTCATGTTAATCTTTCCTATGTCGACATTAATCAATTTCATCTTGGTTTTACCTTGCTTAAACTTTAATATTCTTAATAAGTCCATTTTTGTTGACTTAAGAAATTAAAACTCTTAAGGATTTATCTTAAGTTGACTTTCTTTAATGGGAAGTTAATATGTTCTATTAAATCTTTAGATAAGCTTAATTTCTTTTCCAAAAGTTATATTAACTTACGTAATTTCTTCAAATTTTCAATTTACTCTTGTGAAGTCATCTTTATTTTTATCCATTTTCTTCATTTTCTATTTCCAAGAGACTAGGTTTATACATATATACATTTCTATTTCTACTCTCTTTTCTTTTTTTAAACGAATTGCCAGCCTTTTTGTTGGCCCAATAGGCCCACTCGGCCGCTGCCTTACTCCTTCTACTCCTCTTCTCCCGGCCGACACCCCCAAGGCTCCTCTCCCTTACTCCTATGGGTGCGCCACTGCCTCCTCGCTAAGAACGTCGCCGCCGTCTAGGCCTACCGGCGCCTTGGCCCTCAGACTCCTCCACCACTCCCCTCACGGCTTCTCTTTCTGGCGCCGCCTACTGGGTCCTTGGCCACCCCCCGTCAACACAGAATCTCCCAAGCTCGCCACCGATGCCTCCCTGGTTATTCCTCTTGGCGTCGCTCTGGTCGCGAGCCCGGAGCTCGAGCTTAGCCCCGCCGGCCCCGCTCGGACCGCCGCTTCCTCACTCGGACACATCGCCCCCTTGGCTGCCCCACCGCGCCGCCCGAGGTGGCTTGCGGCTTGGTGTCGTAGCTCGCCGCCGGCGGTGCTCCGCCAGGCCCTCCCCTCGCCGGTGGCGTGGCGTGGTTGCTGCCGTTGCCTCCTCTAATGTGGGCAGCCCTACGGCCATTACCACTTTAACAAGATGTGGGCAGCCCTACGGCCAGTACCACCTTCCCGGTAGCCGATCCCACTACCGAGGTCTTGCGTTCCCAGGGGAGTATGAACCTAGGGCAAAAGTACTTTGGCTCAGCCCCGCCCATACAGGGCATGTGGTATGCACGATCACTATGGCCCTTGAACACAATCGATCATTGGTAATCCACCTTCCCAATGTGCCTCCGGCACCTTTCCAGGATCTCACCACCCACCATGCTCGCCCAAAAACCGGCGATCAACAACTCCAAGTTGATTCAATTTAGAAAATAATTTTTCCTTTGTGCCGGTTATAGACAAGAGGGAAATTTTGTAAAACATTCCCAACGGACATGAACAAGAAACTGGACTTGCCTGGTGACGGATAAGTAGTGGAGTTTAACTGGTCGGCTTGCTGAACTCCGGTTTCTGATAAAAAGCAATAAAGTCCAATAAGGACTTATCCAGAAAATTACAAGTATGAATGCAGATGAATGGCATTATATGCATGAGATGATGCATGTATCAAAATTATTAGTAAAGAGTCCCAACTTAAATCTTTTAGGCACTTCTTAAAGGTTTTAAACTCCTTAAAGAATTATTTCATATTTTTAACTTTCATGTTAATCTTTCCTATGTCGACATTAATCAATTTCATCTTGGTTTTACCTTGCTTAAACTTTAATATTCTTAATAAGTCCATTTTTGTTGACTTAAGAAATTAAAACTCTTAAGGATTTATCTTAAGTTGACTTTCTTTAATGGGAAGTTAATATGTTCTATTAAATCTTTAGATAAGCTTAATTTCTTTTCCAAAAGTTATATTAACTTACGTAATTTCTTCAAATTTTCAATTTACTCTTGTGAAGTCATCTTTATTTTTATCCATTTTCTTCATTTTCTATTTCCAAGAGACTAGGTTTATACATATATACATTTCTATTTCTACTCTCTTTTCTTTTTTTAAACGAATTGCCAGCCTTTTTGTTGGCCCAATAGGCCCACTCGGCCGCTGCCTTACTCCTTCTACTCCTCTTCTCCCGGCCGACACCCCCAAGGCTCCTCTCCCTTACTCCTATGGGTGCGCCACTGCCTCCTCGCTAAGAACGTCGCCGCCGTCTAGGCCTACCGGCGCCTTGGCCCTCAGACTCCTCCACCACTCCCCTCACGGCTTCTCTTTCTGGCGCCGCCTACTGGGTCCTTGGCCACCCCCCGTCAACACAGAATCTCCCAAGCTCGCCACCGATGCCTCCCTGGTTATTCCTCTTGGCGTCGCTCTGGTCGCGAGCCCGGAGCTCGAGCTTAGCCCCGCCGGCCCCGCTCGGACCGCCGCTTCCTCACTCGGACACATCGCCCCCTTGGCTGCCCCACCGCGCCGCCCGAGGTGGCTTGCGGCTTGGTGTCGTAGCTCGCCGCCGGCGGTGCTCCGCCAGGCCCTCCCCTCGCCGGTGGCGTGGCGTGGTTGCTGCCGTTGCCTCCTCTACAGGTAAGGGCCCCGACTTCCCCTTCTATCTTCACCCGACATCCTCATATCTAGGGTTCCACTCTTGTGGCCCAACTGTGATGCTTGATTATTCATGATTCACATGATTTGGTTTGACTTAAACTCAACTGAGCATTAGATGGTCCGGTTGTTGTGCTTAATTGACATGATTTAGCCCGAGCTAGAGTATGTCGATCCCCTTATGATTATTGCTTTTAGATGCCCAACTCTTGCTATGCAAGATTGGTTCGGTTATCTCTTAACCATTGCTACACTATGGTTCTAATGCGTTATGATTTAGCTTAGTAGGGTTATTATGCGCCCTACGTGGGTTAGCTGAAGAACAGATGCTACACTTAGTTTATTTCTATGATGATTCCTTTATCTCAGAATTAAATTGAGAAGGGTATTCCTCTAACAGAAGCATACACTTTAGAATCTTAGCTGTTCTTTGTTTCCTTTCTTGTGCACAAACCTATGTCAGTTTGTTAACTGAGAAGAACAGATGCTGTGCTTGGCTTAGTTCCTCTCTATGATGGCTTTTATTATTCTGATAAGAACAGAACACTGCTATGCTACCTAATCGATGCCTTGGCTTATTATGATTATGTCTTTGAGACAAAAAAATCTGAGAAAAGTATTAGAATACTTTGATAAGAACATATTACTATGTATGTTGCCTTAGGTAAACTCTGTGATGCAATTAGAATCTGAGGGTCCTATCATCATGCTAATCCTTATGCATGGATAGATGTGTTATGTGTCCAGTGGTTCTTACCTTGTTTGATTTCAACAAGGGCAGGTTGGTTTCCTGGTAATCCTCCTCTTCCTACTCCTTCCTAGCTGGTGCTCCTCTTCACCTGCTATTCCTTATGATTTTGCTCCTCTTGGTGGTCTCCTACTTTTTGAGCTCTATATGGTGGCTGCTGCTGTTGGGGTTCTCGGTTACCTCCTGAAAATGCTGGTATCGCTAGTGTTTGTGGGTTGATACTGCTACTACACTATACCGTGGTCTAGCTTTTTCTACCGAGCTTATATATGACCTTTTTGGTGGAAGCTGCCACATCCTGCTTGCTCATCTTGGTTACGTGGACTGCTTCACTTGATATTTGGTTGCCTTATTCAGTAAGGAATTTGACTCTAGTCAATTCCTGTGGCTATTGGAATAATTCCTCCGGTGGATAAACTGCTTGTTGCCTGCTGCCTGTGGATGGACTGTTATGATTATCTCCCATTATTCGGTTGCCTTCCAGGTTAAGTAATTCTTAACCTTGGTCCCTACTATTTGCTGAAGGATAAGCCTCGGATGGATTGATGCCTACTGCACTATTTTTGGGTTTAAATAAAATCTTCTTTAAACAAAAAGAAAATTATGGAGGCAAAGTAGTATAGGAAAATAAAACATATTTTTCTACTTCTCACCTCTTTTCTCTCTAGTATAGATTACTGGATTGAATTGTCCGATGAGGGTCTTAGTCACGTGGCCCTCGGACACTTTCACAAACAAAATTGTTTTATAAAACTATTTTCAAAACTAAAAATTATTTAGGTCATCGGCACTATTTTGCCCCCGCAGCTAACCCTGCGGATGTCGGCGGAACTGTGCCGGTGAAACCACGTATTTCAAAATGCCGTTTTCGAAAATCTCAATTTTCAAAAACCCTTGCCTTCTACAGCAACGGCGTGACTCCAACGGTCACGAGTGCCTATATTTGACGACCTCGGATGACCGTCAACATTTCCAAAGATTTCCCCCCTCCGACTCTCGGTGTTCCTCTCTGACTTGAAGACTTCGAAGACTCGGAGATTAGGGTTTAGATGTTGTATAGGTAGAAATTGCAACATGTAATTTTTATTTCTTCTTCTTCTTTAGTTTATTTTGTAATCACATTATTGTATCATGACATTTGTATTATTCTATTGATTAATAAATTTTGAATTTCAATTGTATTCGATTATGTATGAGTACTAAATGCCATGAGTAATGCGGATGAATACGAATGCACAACAACTTCGCCCCTCACTCTCTAACTTCCGATGTTCCTCGGTAGAATTAGGTCAACTCAGCAGCGTGAGTTAATCGGACTTCCACCTCGCGCCACTTAACTCTAACTCTAAAACTAGGGTTCTCACATCAACCGTGTCCCCAACCATCAAGATATAAATACATCCTATGGTAGAGTGATACGGCCTCGAATAGCCTGGAACATCAACTAAGTCTCAAAGCTGGCAAATGAAAGCATCAACTTAAGTAGAGTGATGTAGTCTCCTCACTATTTCTAACCGAGCCAGAACATCAACTCCGAACTCGTCCTGACAACTTAATACACAACTGGAGTAGGGTGATATAGCTCCCAAGCTATCAACGAAAGAGTCGCTTCACAGTTATGATCACACTCGATAATTCCATATCACGAATCCCGAAACCCTACATACTCCATGTGATTTATAATCATATATGTAGAGCACATAAGGTAAGTTGGAACAAACAGGTATCACAACAGTAATTTTATAATAAAAAACTATAATAATACATAAAAAATTTAAACTAGTAATTTAACAACTTATTCACACAAGTGGTCACATGACCAAGTAATAAATACACAACAGAAAGTTATAAGCGACTTAGACAGCTGCAAGGTAGTGAAAGCCAAAAGTAGCAGCAGAACAAAGCCAAAGGGGGCGACCAAACCCTGGTACAAACCACTGTATGGGACCCCCACGACTACTCGTTATTAGCATCAATCTCTATAAAGAATTTCCTCTGCACAAAAATAACAATGATGCAAGGTGAGTACAAAGATACTCCCCAAGACTTACAAGGAGCAGTAATAGATGCATTAGGTTTCAATAAGGGCTATTTGTAAACTGGTTGTGTAAAGCCAAATTTTACTTTTCATTACTCTAGATAGATGAAAAGCGACTACCAGATCAAATTATAAGGGGGTAAGTAAGCATTGTTCCAAACTAATCTATTGCTTCTGTCATCATCAACTTATGACCAACTCGACTCTTTCACAAACCATCTATGACGAAATAGTGACTTACTTCTCTAAAGCAAAGTTGGCAATTTTAGAGTAACATTGAAGATGTGTAATTCGACGTAGAGAATCACCAAACTGCCCATAACCGTGGACACGACTATTCGAATAGTTCAACCCTGCAGGGGTGTAGATATTACCTACACCTATCGATCGATTTCTAATATTATGCAATTAGTACACTTCACGAGGTGTGCCGACGGAGCGTGATCGAACACAACTGTTACAATGCTTTTGACTTAACTATGATCCACCCCTATAGCCCAGTTTGTGTACACGAGTTCGGCGTTAACTCCAACATGGTACCATAAGTTGTGAATTAAAGTACATTCCTAGCCTTTCCAAGAGTGTCCACCCCACAATTATATTAAGATGTCACATCATATCATTGTTCACCTGCAAGGCAAATGGAAATAACAAACTAAAACAACTCATATACTAAGCCTAGGCAAATTATTAAGTCGTGAGTGGTTCCGTTATACCACCCGATTAGAAATACGCAAATCTTGGGTTAATGTACATCAAAACCGGCCTTGTGGGAAGACGAGACAACCCACCATGTTTCTACCCATAGCCTCTCGTTTAAGCCCAATAATTATTAGTCAAGTTATTTAATTACTTTCTAGTAGTCTATAAACAGCACCACATGTAACTTACCCATGATATACCGATTCATTGGACCATCTAAAGAATCATGGCTCGACAAGTCTAAGTATGACTAAGCATGTGATATTAAGTTAACTGGTTGCTAAGGACTCAGTAGCTCTCAATCATGCTACATTGGAAGATATTTCCATGGTATTAAGGTTGCAAGGTATTAAGTAGCAATTGAACGCACGTAATATTGAGTTGAACACAATAATAAGTTTTGGAATTAATAGACTTTATCAATATGGTCAAAGAGGGCTGCTGGCCATGTTGATCGGAAGCGGAGTACTGCTCGTAGTCTTGGTCGCTTACTTCATAACCTTTTGGTGCTATCGAGAAGATGAAGAAACATCGAAAAATCAATATGATAGTAATTACTACTATTGAAAATTCACCAGCATGATTATGATATGAAATGCATGGCATGAAATAGTACCTCCAAAATAAGGACTAACACAAGTTGAATCAAGTTAATCTGAACTCGGATGCTTAAGATATTACATTTCAAAGAACCTTCGGCAAGAGGAAAATGACTAGATTCACGTTTTTACTCATTCTGATTTTTTTACTATATAAGCATGCATGAACATAACATAAATATGTAGCATTCATTTTCCTAAATATTTTGGTATATTATTCATATTTTTCTGACTTAATATGAATTATCTAACCATTTTAAAGGTTTTTTGTAACTCTAGATAAATATTTTTAATTTAAATACAACAATATTTTTGTTACTCAATAGAGTACCGGCCATAGTCATTGATAGATGCGGCAAGAGATCATGTAAAGTAGCCTATCTATGTATATTATTCTAGATCGTGTACAACCCGAAACTCCTTTTCATGGCGCTCCACTGCTCTGATGATGGTTTCCGTCCTCATCGACGTTTATGGCTTCAGTTAGCTTCCTCTTCGAATAAAGATTTTTTCTTTGTAGTTGTAAAATTGGTCTTCTTGTTGGCCAATGTGTGAGGGGCATCTCTGGCCACTTTGTACTCTCTTCGAGCTCGTGCTGAACATCTTCTCTAGATCTACATCGCTACGCGGGAAAAAACTCCTGAAGTTAAAAACCTATGCATCTTACTTCTTCGGCGCGCTAAGAGTTTTGTTCGGATGGACCGATAGCTTAGTGCTGATCGCCGATGATCCCCGACGCCTCTCCCTCGACCTCTAAGAGATGGAGGCCAGTCTACGGAGGATATCAGCAGCGTGCCTGTAAAGCGTAGTCCCAGGCAGCATGACAAGGTGGTTCGTGCCGATGGCGGCAGCACTATTGTCTCAAGCATGATCATCTTTCTTATCCAAGGTCCTTCGTGCAAAAAGAAAGAGCTTATTTGTAATAATTTAATCTTTCAGTGTCCTTGCATAAGCGGTGCTGTAATCACTTTTGCTAAGTAGTACAGCTCTTCTGGGTCACTCGGGACCCTTCCGCCTTCAAATCAAAAAAAAAGAACTACTCGATGAAGGCAAAGCGTGCAACTAAGGGCCTGTTTGGTTGGGCTGTGGCTGTTGACAAAGCTGCTGTTGGCTAGCTATTTAGAAAAGCTGCTGTGCATGTGGGAAAGTGAACATATGGCTTTTGCTTGATCCAAACCATCTACAACATTTTAAAAAATGAGCACAGAAGCTTCAGCATATTGCAAAAAGCTAGCAGAAGGCAGCTTTTCCAAACAACTGAATTTGCACTGCAAAGCCCACAGCTACCGTTGGGAAAAGCTGCTGAAAAGCTAACCGTTTGGTTGGGCAGCAGCTTTTTCTAGTAAAAAGCTGCTGAAAAGCCCAACCAAACACCCCCTACGCAGTTAGTCGATTGAATAAACGTGTGGCCTCGAGCTTTTTAACAAAAATAATCTTGATGAACAGAACTATGCAAGATTTGCACATTGCATCCACCTGCAATGAAATCCTCAGATATTTCTTGGAAATAATTTGTTTCCATACAGGATTGGATCGCATAAAGACCAATGCAGAACAAACGATTATTTCTAAACAAATTCTACGCAACAAACGTCACATTTTAACAACCAGTTGAAATTTCAATTTCAACGAATCACTCTTCTAAAAGGCAGCCACACCGAATCACCGAATCACTGTACCCAATATATCAATGAAGGCGAAGATTAAAACTAACGTTCAACAATCAGCAAAACATCCCCTAATACAACAACACCGAAGAAAACAGCAGAAGCAAATGAGAATTGCACAAAATAACAGATTCACACAAATGTATGATTACCTCTCTTTCGACTAAAGCATACAAACATTCTAAATTCACATAGAACTAAATTCTAATCAAGGAACTGCCGATAATTCACGCCCAGTGGATAAACAACACTATGTACAAGATAGTAAACACACATCATCTGAGCAAGATTATCATTAGATGCTATGATTAACAACCTATGTATCTTACATAAGAAAGGAATATAGCATCAGAAAAAGAAAACAGTTATGCTGCAATCAGTAAGAATTACTCCCTGCAGTGACCAAAGATCTGAAAACTGTGCATATCTCCAGATCATATCAACATAACTTCAAAAAATAACCCCCAAGTACAAATTCAACATTACTTTATAAGGATTTAACTATGCCATTGTTTTGCTAACTAACATTGGAAGTTACTATTTTAACATTGGATGGCATCACAGGTACAGAACAGAAATGCTGTTCTATGTAATCAACGATAGATTGACACCACAATTTTAAATGACAGATTCAGTGCATAAAGGATAAAGACTATCTTACACCCTGAAACTAAACACCAGAACTAATTTCAGCGTGGCCAAAAACAACACGGTCCTATCGCGCACCCAACAGACGAAGATGATGTCAACTCCCCAACAGATATTACCGTTGCCATGGACAGCATAATGAATAAACGAGCAAGTCACCTTACATGCTGAGATCTACAAGCTACATAGAGCACGTCACCAATCAAACAACACGGTATATAACAAATATAACCATTTTGATGCACAATGCACGATAATCACTCCCATGGAATAAATAAAACCACTCAGACTACCGGGATCACATCAATAGAAGTATAGAACAGAACAAATAACTCAAAACATAATTCGAATTCAACAGCACTTAATAATATCCATCATGTCATGATATCAAAACGAAAAGTACGCACGCCATCACAGACGCAGGTGTTTCTGTTCCAGGAAGCTACTTCAATACGACAGACATAGAACTTAACATCTAACGAAAACTTTCTTTTTCTTCTTCTCCCGGAGAAGAGAAGAGCAGAGCAGCCTACGCCTTCTGGTTGTAGACGTAAGTGAGGCCACACTTACCGCAGTAGTGGCGGTCGAAGTGGTTGGCCATGAAGGTCCCCGCACCGCAGTCGGCGTTGGGGCACTCCTTGCGGAGGCGTGTGACCTTGCCGGTGGAGTCATCGACCTTGTAGAACTGGAGCACGGCGAGCTTCACCTTCTTGTGCTTGTGCTTTTGCTTCTTGGGCTTGGTGTAGGTCTTCTTCTTGCGCTTCTTGGCCCCACCCCTCAGGCGGAGCACCAGGTGTAGCGTCGACTCCTTCTGGATGTTATAGTCCGCGAGGGTGCGGCCGTCCTCCAGCTGCTTGCCGGCAAAGATGAGCCGCTGCTGGTCCGGGGGGATGCCCTCCTTATCCTGGATCTTGGCCTTCACGTTGTCGATGGTGTCCGAGGACTCCACCTCCAGCGTGATGGTCTTCCCCGTCAGGGTCTTCACGAAGATCTGCATCTTGCCCGACGCTACCCTCGGGCGGCCGCGGCAGCGGCGGCCTACCTACCTGTGCCGGGGGCGGTGGTTCACGGCGGCGGCGGGGTGGAGTGGCGAGCTCGGGTAGGGTTTAGGTGGAGGAGATAGCGGTGACAATTATATAGGTGGGGTGAGGTGGCCTACGCCGTTGGATTTCGGCAGGTTTTGATCGAACGGACCACGTGGGCCCGAAGGTGTAGTTGGGCCTTATGGGCTTTTTCGTTGGGCCGTTGTAATTTTACTCCCCAATTCGCGTTTCTCTTCGTTTCTTTCGCCCTCCTTACGCCGCCGCCCCCGAGCCGAAGCCAAAGCCAGCTACCGCTGCCGCCGCCGCCGCCGCCGCCGCCGCCGCCGCAGCGCCGGCGAGGTCGCGAGAGACCACGTCGAGGATGGCGTCGAGCAGCTCCGCCGGCAAATTGGGCGGTTCAGGTACGGACCTCCGGGCAGGAACCCCAAATCTCGGACACATGCAATGCTTTTCTTGGTTACGTGAGATTGAAGTTTAAGAACTAGTAGGTAGGTGCGGTCTTTGTGAGATTTGCGCTTCCAGTTCCGCTCTTGGTGTGGATATCTCGATAAGGTTACTGCGTATGATTTTTAGTGTGTAGCTCGAAAGATGCATCTGTCCGCTGTGCTGTGGCGATTCTTGATACTGTGTATGGCTTTCTTGGTTTGCTGTGCATTGGCTAATCTATGCCCAAGCATTGGCAAGAGGGATTTGACCGTTGCAAGAGCAAACTGTTTGTTTAAGCATTCATGTTGGATTCTGAAATCTGAAGTAGCAGAATTCATTCCCAATTTGGCAATTTCCTACTACTAATCTTGCTTTTGATACTTGAACTCCGATGCTGATAGAGGAACATTCCTAGGATAGGTTTGCGATTTTGCTAGGTCGGAAGCTGAATTTTGATTATTGACTGATGAGTGGGAAGATAGCTTAAAATGTGTCAAGAGCTTTTGAATATTTTGGGAGGTGCACTCTATCAAATTCACTCTTTGCTTGAATTTGCCGCTGGGGTTTCATTGGGATGTGCAATTCATTGTTAGTTCCAGCCCATGCAAGTGACTCAAATCCTTGAGAATTTTTTGGTATTGGAGGTTTCTTCAACATATGATCCTTCTAATGTAGAAGAGCTGCGGACTGTTTTTGATGTTCTACACTGCAAATGGACAATATATGCTCCAATACTTAGCCCTAATAGTCACATTATAGTCATCGTAGCCTTTTCTTACAAATGTAGGACTAAACAGTCATCTAAACATGAAACCAATAAAACATCATATTTCATTCTGAGAAACAACTCTAAACTTTTGAATAAGATAGTCATTCAAAATGTTGAAAAATAAAACTTTTAAGACAATCCTTTTGGGGTCACTTGGATGTAAATCTCCTTTTGGATACTGTAATTTACTATTTTCCTTGACATTTAAAAATGAGTAGCACTTTAAATATGATGAATCTTTTTTTTATAATGATTTTGCCTATTTTAAATTCCAAGTCAAATGTGTTTCTGTTTATGTGCACTACTCTGAAACAGGCATAGATGCTATTTGAATTGAAAGCATGCTGTAAAGTTTGAACAAAAAGGTACACCTTTGTTAAAATGTGCAGCATTTTGCGAAGAGGTCAACTAAAGCCTAATCAGACCCCAGGACATTTTTCTAAGCACTGGCGGCACTTTAACTAACCTTCTTTTCCAATTAGGAGTTCTACGTTATTGAATTTAATTGAGTAATTCTCATCTCGTTTCTGTCCATGCCAGGGGCTAAAGTTGTGATTGAAGATGAAACACTGCCAGCTTCTGGAAATGCTGATAATTCACAGCAACAGTCTCATGATGCTGGTGTGTGTCCTATTAATTCATCTCCCTTCTTGATTTCCTCTTCTGTGTGTTCCAAAATAAAGTTGGCGTTTTTTAAAGTTGGCATTTTTGCACACATTAATCAGAAGCCATCCCTTTAGACATTTGCATCAAGAATATGAAACCATGATGTTTATAATTATGGTTCATTGTCCCATCGAATTGTCATCCAGGCAGTTGCCTCTTGGTGATATTTGTCCTTTTCGCAAGATATTATGTTATAAATAGTAATCACTAACCATTTGGCTGATTATGGTACCTTGGACTTCCCCTTGTCTAGTAATGTTCATACTGATTGAAGTGTTCATAACTGGACCTTTATTTTGTTACTGACAAGTAGTCATGGATCTAGAAACACCGGTCAAGGATAATTCGAAGGAAAATATATATGAACTTTCTGTGTTAATATTGGTTATCTGTGAACGTGAATTGGAGTTATGATATTCAATTAAGCTGTGAAGATACATGGTCCATGTTGAGCTTTTGACAGCATAGTGTAACATGTCATGCATGTTTGGTCCTTATGCATATTTTGTCATTGTTATTCGACGAATGCTTCTGTAGATGTAAGCACATGGCGTGAGGCTTCATTTTTTGACAGACGCAAAATCGCGTGTGGAAGATGTATGGAAGAAAATGAACAGCGGTTTGCCCACTAAAATGCCCAAACCTGCAATGAACAAGCTCAATACAGCAGCAAAAGAAAAGAAAAGTAAGGCGACAAATGTGAGTAATCTCGTTCTATTAACCTTAGCAGCAAGTTGATGCTTAATATTTGATGTACTCCCTCCATTTCAAAATGTAAGGTGTCCACACATTTCAAGATTCAAGTTTGACCAATAATTAGACCAATAAAATATGGATTATGTGACACAAAAGTGGTATCATTGGAAAATACTTTTGAATATGAGTCCAATGGTATCATTTTTATATCACATAACCTACATTTTATTGGTCTTTTAGTTTATGAAACTTGAACCTTGGAATGTGGGGGCCCCTTACATTTTGAAACGGATGGAGTATTATTGTATTTTATGTATAACTTTATGACTTATTTGATTGTTTGATTTTAATAGTTATTCTTTTCCTTTTGAATTTGACCTGTAGAATTGGATGACCGTTCTGGGCCTTTCACCAAGTAAGGCTTCTAGAAATGATCAAAGCCCCCAAAATGGGCAACAACAGACACAACACGAAACAAGTGAGGATGCCAAAAAACTTGCAGCAAATGCTCTTGCAGCTGTCCGAGATGCTGCCGCTGCTGCATCTGGAAGAGGGAAAGTGGAGGTAAGGCTGTACTGTCAGCATCACACATGCCCTTCTTTTTTTCATTATTGAGTAAGGTTCAGATTGCAGTTGCTGAATTGTGTTGTGCTGAACTAATCTGCTGCAACAAAATAGCCACGGAAGTAGGAAAATGTTGGCTAAACAAACGCTAAAATAGACTAAAGCTGGTTGGACAAACTGGATTATCCTAATCCACCACAATGCCAAATGGAGACTAATGTCGAAATAAAATTTCATTTTAAAAATGTACCTGGGACATGGCAAATATGTAGCTGGATTTTTTTTTACATTCTTGTTATTTTCTTGTTCATTCGATTAGAATAGTTTTTGAGTCCAACTGGCTTAAAAGTCTGGAATAACACAGATAATTGTGGATATAGATGACAAGCTCCTGACATTTTGTATGATTTGTACATCTGCTTTCATGTGACACTGCTAATCTTCTACTTTGATATGATCCAACAGATAACTGAGGTAAGGGACTTTGCTGGTAAGGACATTGAGATCAGGAAACTTGTCGATGCCGATTCGAAGGAAGCAATCGAGAAGGCGAAGGCAGCTGGTGCCTCCCCATCTGCTCTCGACAATATTCTCGAGCAGATAAGGAAGAAACAGAAGCTGAGCGTCCTGGACAAGACAAAGAAAGACTGGGGAGAGTTCAAGGAGGAGAACAAGGGCATGGAGGAGGAGCTGGGCGCGTACAAGAAGAGCTCAAACCAGTTCCTTGACAGGCAGTCATTCTTGCAGAGAGCTGATTACAGAGAGTTTGAGCGCGAGAGGGATGCGCGGTTGTCGATGATGGCAAAGCGGAAGAGCGAGAGTATGGGGGACGATGCTGTGTAGGCTTGGAAAAAATTGTACCATCTTTGCAGCTCTTTACCCTTGGTTGTACTTGTAGACATTCTTTTGCGATAATGGTAAAAACGTTATTTTGTCAATGCCTCGTCTTCTTTTTCAATCTGTTGATCAATCTGAAAGAAGGCACACGTATATCTGTCAATCCTTTTTATTTTAGAAGCTATGGTTGGTAACGTTTCTGAAATTGCAAAACTGCGACACGACCAAGTCGTACCAGAGTTTATAAATATTATTTTTTAAATTAAAAATTCGAGATATGGGCGTCTGGTTCCGGAAATTACGAAACTATTACCCTATCGGCCAACCGTTGGCCGACAGGGGACTTATTAGCCAACCGTCGACCGACAGGCCCCTGTCGGCCAACCGTCGACCGATAACTGGCTTGTCGTCCCCCCCGCGGACGATTGCGCGCCGAAAGAATGACGGGACACGTCGGGCCCCCATGTCCCCACCTGTCGTCCAACGGTTGGCCGACAGGCCCCCAGTCGTCCAACGGTCGGACGACAGGGCTCTGATTGCGCCCGTGACTGCCGCCAGCTTCCTCATATCGCCCTCCAGCACCCTACCCCCCACCCCATTTGTTCCATCGCGCGCAGCAGCCGTTCCAGAGAGAAAAGATGAGAGGAGAAGAGGAAGAAAGGGAGAAAGAAGAGAGGAGAGGAAGAATGGGTGAAAAGAGGGAGAGGAGGTGAGGCCGCGGGAGAGAAGAGGAGGTGAGCTCGCGGGAGAGAAGATCTCTACATCCACGGTAAAATTTTTAAACAAGTTTAGTATAATTATTAGTATGATTATTATAGGTTTAGGGTTGTAAATATAAATTATTATGGTTGCACTTCTTGTCATAGTTTAATTAGGATGTTTTGTACTTGTTTAGTATGATTAGTATGGTTATGTACGTATAAAAAAGTTGGTAAGATTATTAGGGTTATGTACATATTTAATTAGGATGTTTTAAACAAGTTTAAATTTATAGTTTAGTTAGGTCTCGTTGAATAGAATAAGTAGAATTGATTAGACGTCAGAAAAATGAGGTCTCGTTAATTTAGGTCAAACTAATTAATAATTATGAGACATGTAGAATGTTGTTGTTTAGTTAGGTTAATTACTACGTGTTTGTGTTGGCCGTTGCATTCGATCGTGCTAAAAGTTCTATCCCGATTTGTCGGTTGATAACCCTGGTGTGTTCCGGATCACCCTTGTACACGCAGTACGCGTGTACTCGACCTATATTTAGCACGAAAAAATTTAGCGGTGGCGCGACGTAATATAACTACATGTTTTACTTAATACATGACGAAGATATCAATTTATCTTACGGCAGGTATGTTGGAGTTAGTAAATATGACTGAGACGTAGAATATTATTATGTAGTTAGGTTAATTATTACCTGTTCGTGCTGACCATTACATTCGATCGTGCTAAAAGTTATATCCCGATTTGTCGGTCGATAACCCTGGTGTGTTCCGGATCACCCTTGTACATGTCGTAACCGTGTACTCGACCTACATTTAGCACGAAAGAATTTAGCGGTCGCGCGACGTAATAGAACTGCATGCCTTACTAAGTATGTGACGAAGATATAATTTATGTTACGGCAGGTATGTCGGAGGTAGTAAATATGGCAGTGTACTATGGTCCTGAGATTGTTCGATCAAATCATAGCGGGGTTGATCATAGTGAATTCAGCCATGTTGATTTGTCTATATCCGATCCTGAGAGGCTGAACTTTAAGGAAGCCAATCATTGGCTTACACGTACCTTCTCGATGGATCCTGCAGTATATGGTGTGACCATTCAGGCAGTGTTTACCAAGTCTTGCACTGATATTAAATGGAACTTGTTGCCGATCGAGAGTACTAGAGACTGGAGATCGTGGATGCGGGTTTGCAATGCTAGAAAAAGTCCTCCGGTTGCACTAGTGCAAGCCATCCTGAAGGGTGCCGGGTCAGAAGGCGGTGGGTATGAAGCGGAGCAGAATAATCCAGAACCACAGGTGGACGAGGTAGTTAACTCCGTTTGGCAAGGTGGGCAAGTTGGGCAGAGCAGTAAACCGGCAGAAATAGGTCACACGGGGCAAGCGGATGAAGAAGAGGATTTCGAATCCATGCAGGAGGTAATGGAATAGGAAGATGAAGATGGATTGGCTGAAGATGTTGACGAAGATAGCGGTGACGAAGATAACATTAATGCGTCCCCGATTCCGAGTGCATGGAATCAGGAACTTCTTGGTGGCATAACTGTAAATGATGGCCATGATTCTGGTTGGGAATATAACAAGAACCAGATCTAAATTGGTTCGATGTATGCCACCAAGAAAGAATTGAAGCATGCCGTCACGCAATGGGCCATGTCGACGCAGAGGATTTTCAGGACTGACATATCTTTCCCAAATAATTTAACCTTAACATGTACGTCTAATGGCTGTGAAAGCAAGGTGCACGCCCATGTGCCCAAGTATGAAGTGAATTGGGTCGTGACCAACGTCGTGCCGCACACTTGCGTCAGAAGCAATGTCCTAGCACGCCACCCCAATCTGACATCCACTCTCATCGCAGAACTGATGTACAATGAGATAGTAGAGAAGAAAGACATGGAAGCAAAGCACATACAAGTTGTAGTAAAGAACAGGTACAAGTATGAAATTCCATATGGGCAGGCTTGGAGGGCTAAGCAAAAGGCCATGGAGATGCGCTTCGGCACTTTCTATGACTCGTACGACAACCTGCCCCGTCTGCTTTATACACTCCTCCTCCGGAACCCAGGGACACATGTTGACATACAGCACTCGGTGAACCCGCACTTTCCAGGCTATAAAGTGCTGAACCGAGCCTTCTTCTCTTTCGGTGCATGCATTGAAGCTTTCAGGCATTGTCGTCCAGTGCTGTGCGTGGATGGGACATTTCTGACAAGCAAGTACAAGGGGCAGATCCTAACGGCGATTGGTGTGGTCGGCAACAATCAGATCCTGCCATTGGCGATGGCGTTCGTTGAGGGTGAGAACTTCTCAAGCTGGTTATGGTTCTTCAGGCAACTTAAACATGGAGTAGTGAAGAATCGGGAGAACGTCTGTGTTATTCACGACAGGCACCCTGGCATACTGAAAGCTGTGAAGACACTCCAGGAACCAACGGCTGACGAAGATCAACCTTGGCCGGACCTGCAAAGCCGTTGGTGCATGCGCCATCTAGGGGCTAATTTTATTGTTCTGTACTTGTTCCGCAGGTTGGCTTGGGCGGGTCTCCTAGCGCTGGCACGGATGGTTGAGACTACTGCAGCAGAGTGGAGGCTCATGCCGCCAGATGACGATGATGACGAGTCAAGAGAGTAGTACAATGAGCAGTCTCGTCGTTTTTGTTACGACCGATCACTGATCACCTGTTTAGTGGATCATTGGAGGCCTGAGACCCACACACTACACTTTCCCTGGGAGAGATGGCGCCTACTCTCTAGGACGTCTCGTTCTTGCTGGGCCTACCGTTGGCTGGAGACGCAGTTGGACCGTTGGAGCCTCCAGTAGGTTGGCACGAGGACATAGTGTTTCGTTTCGCAGGTGTTGCCCAGGGGGTCGGGCCGTTGGTCCGAGATACAAACGGGCCTATGTGGCGGTGGTTGCGCAACTTTCAGGTAACTCCGCTTGCCTTTATTATTCATTACGAACCTACTTTTAAAATTTTATTACCTTTCTGATATCATTTTTTCCTTGTAGATCGGCGCGCTAGGTTACCCTAGTGTCGCGCTTACGGAGCAGCAGGTTGACCGTTGTCTAGAGGCGTACATCTTGTGGCTCTTCGACAAGGTGATGTTCACGTCCAATCACGTGAACACTGCGGACGTTCGCTACATCGGAATAGCGCGGGAGATCGCAGATGCACGTTGCCGCGAGGACATAATTCAGAGTTGGGGTTCAGCCGTCCTGGCCGCCACTTTGAGAGCCATGTGTAATGCTTGCAGCAGGCGCGCGGAGAAGTCAGCGGTACTGGGTTGCCCACTTTTGTTGCAGCTTTGATCGTACGAGCGATTCCTGATCGGACAGCTAGACGTGCAGTTCGACGTACCGTACGACGATAGGGAGTACCACGGGGACCTCATCGACATGCCTACATTTGGGACACTCTGGACACGGAGACGGGTTAGTTATGTACTAAATATGTTTTCTAAGAAAAATACTTCATGTCTTTCAGTCTTATTAATTATTTTCATTCCCGACAGGTACGATATGCTAGCGAACAGGTCAGGAACTGCTACCCAGCCTTCACATCACAGTTTGATACCTTGCACCCTAGTCAGGTGATCTGGGAGCTGTACAGTGCCGAGGCGTTGACGCGACGAGCGCCTGGTGGGATTTCAGCCTTGTGTATCAGAGACCTGGACTACTGGATGACGAAGGCTACCGTAGTGTTTGACGTCACTGTGGAGATAACCGCTGTGCACCGAGTGATGCATCAATTCGGCAAACGTCAGTTGTATCCTCCCCCAGCACCGCCCACGCTTCAGCCTCACATCCACAAGGAAGAGCATACAAGACGGTTATCATGTTTTATTGTCACATAATAGTATTGTAATATGTTTTGCTCACTTTGTACGAATACTCATGAAATGTAGGTACAGCCGCAAAGGTGGAAACAAGACGGCAACAACTTGGGCATGAAACCTTGCGCCATTTGTCGAACGGTGGACGACGGCAAGCGCAGATCTCTGGCATGAGGACACGGCCTTCGACCCAGCCGAGTACGATGCGTACCTCCGGTGGTACCGGTCCGGGACGAGGTTGTTCTACGTACCGCGTGCCGACCCAGATGAGATGCAGCACGGCCACACGTCGGATCACTACCCGGCTGCTTCTGTTGTTAGCGTAAGGCACCACGCGGTAAGTGTCACGATTTTCATTGTTTCGCATTTGCAGAAGTACTTAGCAACTAATAATAATCCTTTCGCATTTGCAGGCGCAGATGACGCTTGAGGCTCAGGAGGAGGTTGCCGCACTTCTGAACCGACTTGACATGGGGATTGAGATCAGTCCATCCGATAATCGATCCGCGTGGCAGCGTCTCAACGGCAAGCTTCGGAAGATCTACGAGACTTTGACCTGTGCGCGTGCTTCAGACGTCGCGACTGCACGGTCTAGTCGTCATGCACACCGTCCCCCACGGCACTCCTTGTCGTCGTGGCAGCCGCAGCCGCAGCCACAGCCGCAAGTCCAGCCACGTCCTCCTCTCCCGACGCAGGCAGGAGCCTCGTCGTGGCGTCACCACCAACAATCGTCACCCCAGCCTACACTACCTTTCCCGACGCAGGCGGGTGGCTCGTCGTGGCATCACCACCCACAGTCATCACCCCAGCCTACACCACCTCTCCCGACACAGGCGGGTGGCTCCTCGTGGCATCAGCAGCCACACTCGACACCACAGCCAGCACCACCTCTCCCGACGCAGGTGGGTGGCTCGTCGTGGCATCAGCAGCCACACTCGACACCATAGCCAGCACACCACCTCTCCCGACGCAGGCGGGTGGCTCGTCGTGGCATCACCAGCCACAGTGGACATCCCAGCCAGCACCACCTTTCCCGACGCAGTGGGGTGGCTCGTACTGGTACAATCCACAGTCTGTGATGGTCCACGCTACAGGTAAAACCGTATTACTAATATGGTCTTAGTATTTTCTTGGATTATATTACTAAAAACAATTGTATACTGTAGGTGACACGGTTCCCGTTTTGGCGTTTACGGGTTCACCAGATACTTCTGAGTACAACGACATGTGGAACCAAGCGGATGGTTCAGGGGTTGTTCCTCACTTCCCGGCGTTTCAGACTCCACCACCACCAGCCACGCAGGTCACACAGTCGCTGCCTCGTCAGCCGGATGGGCCGATTTACGGCAGGGGTCACCGTCAGCCACAGCCGACACAGCCCTTGACACTGTCTGGGCCCTCGCAAGAGACCACGTCGTCGTACTCGTAGAGCCGCCGCACCCGCCGCACCACAGGGAGGCCCAGGAGGACCTGACTAGGGAGACGAGCAGGACTAGTTTTTTTTTAGCCGTACGTTCACACCATTTCCTTTTGTATTTTGACTATCTTTAGTTCTACTGAATTGCATGGAACACTTTGTTTATTTCTTCGAAATCTAGAGTTTGAAACATCATCAGCACTACACATGGCGTGACAACACGGTACGATAACATTCGCATACAGCCGAACAACCTAACAGAACATTGAAATAACTACTTAGGGCCTTTCGGATATTTTCTCTTCCTCATACGACGAGTATGAGCTTCCTCTCCTTCTTCCTTCGCGCAACGTGCCATCTCGCGCTTCCTCGCCCTTTTGGCCTCACGTGCCTCCGCAGCTCGACGTTCCGCCTCCTCCTTTTCTTTGCGTTGCATCTCCTGCCAACGCTTTCTCTTCTCTTCCTCCTCTGCCTCGTACATGCGTTGCAGAAGCCGATCTCGACTACAGTTAACCTTCCACATGAGTTCTTCCTCTGCCTCTTTCGATTGGGTAATGTCTAACCACTATATGTAGTCACATATAGTAGGTGGAGACTGCAAGCAAACGACTGTTACCATAGTATTGCATCGTGTTACAAATGCGGGTATGTGCGAGTTTTACCCTTTCACGCCGTCTGAACATGCCAAACTTCGGTGGCTCTTCGTCGTAGTTAGCACACATGAAGAACCTTCTTCCGTACGTGTACGATAAACTCTTGCGACTTCATCAGTCTGCACGGATCTTGGCACCAGCAAAGGGGAACTTCGACACCTACGGGCACGTCGGCATATATCTTCTCCTTCGACATCTTGTCAGCACCAGATGAAGCCATTCCTATCATTTTACATTACGGGCATAGTTACTATTTCCAGAAAACTAAACAAAAAAATAATACAACTATTTACCTCACACGCGCTCCGCTGTTGAGATCCCTCTTCCGTCTGACCTCCCGAACTCTAATGTCCCTTCTCTTCCTCTTGCCACTTCCGAGAGCTTCTTTCTTCTCACCTCGCTCCCAAAACCTTAATCTCTCTACTCTCTATCGATTTTTGAATTTTTCATGAATCGGTGGACACAGAGACAGGTGAGGGATGAATAAATAGAGAGCGCTGCGCTTGAGGGATGCACTGGACGTGTTCACGGGCGACCAGAGGCCAAAAGGGGCGCTGGAGGGGACTGGACGCGACCTAAAGGCGAAAAGAGGTTCACGGGCCGACAAAAGGGGGTGCCGGGAGGGGGCCAGGCGGGGAATTAGCCCCTGTCGTCCGACCATTGGACGATGAGGGTATGTGTCATTCCACGGTCGGACGACAGGTGGGACAGCGGGCCCTGGCAGCAC
Organism: Stipa capillata; assembly: GCA_019208055.1. Classification (NCBI taxonomy): domain Eukaryota; kingdom Viridiplantae; phylum Streptophyta; class Magnoliopsida; order Poales; family Poaceae; genus Stipa; species Stipa capillata. Next base: position 88,486 of record JAGXJF010002632.1, on the reverse strand, counting down.
TTTCGGCGCGCAATTGTCCGCGGGGGGGGACGATAGGGCTCCAGTCGGTCGACGGTTGGCCGACAGGGTAATATTTTGAAATTTCCGACACTAGACGTATAGATCTCGAATTTTTGATTTAAAATAATATTTATAAAAAAAGTTCCAGAAGTTCCATTGTGTATTTTGATAGCAGGATTATCTGCATGAAAGGAGGAAAATATTGCAATATATGATTACAACAACAGTTAAGAAAAGATCAGTCGTTGGACATTTGGAAAATGTGGCAGTTGATGTCGTGCTGTGCTTTGACTCGGACAGCACGATTTGCTCGCGTCACATGCAAACAGTACTGAAAGCTCAGCCTGAGCAACCGCAGCACGCTATTGCTAGTGTTAGCTTCCTGTGGTCTGCAAAAAACAGCAGTCGCAGAACCATACATCGAACCAAACAGTCACAGGCGACGAGCAAGAGAGGAGAGAGGGCAACAGCCATGGCCGCAGGAGCTGCCTGCTACTACCACCCTGCCGCAGGAAGAGGGGACCCCTCCTCGCCGTCGTTGGGCCTCAGGCCATCACAGAGCAAGGTGTTCTTTATCAGCAGCTGCGGCGGCAGCAGCAGCCGGTGGTGGATGAGGAGGAAGAGAGGGGAGGCTAAGGCGAAGGGCATCAACAGCAGCAGCAGGGCAAGAGCGAGGCCTGCCTTGTTCTCCCCTGTGGCCATGGAGTGGCAGGAGTGCAGGTATCCCCGACCCTCCATATATGCCAGTGATGCCTGCCATGAATTTGATAGTATTACATTTTGGGTTGCTATTACGATTTGGTTACAAATGGGAATTGACTGAATTAGGAATTTAAGCTCTTGATTGTGCTGTCCATATTGCTGGTGCTGGTTGACTCGGACGAACTTCTTCTTTTTGCCCAATTATTTTTTCTTATAGCTGTACGATGACCAGCTTGCTGAGAGCTTCATGCTTAACTGCAATATAAATTTTGTAGAATTTTTTTCATCTACTCTCCCTACGTTATGACTGAATGTTATCTTGGATACAGCACTGAGATTGAAGTTGACGTTCCATGTTCAGTGGCCTATCAGTGTTACTCGGAACGTGAGACCATTCCGCAATGGATGCCATTCATATCATCTGTCAAGGTGCTTGTTAACTTTTCTTCTAGCACATTTTTCATTTTATCATGCCATTCTTGTAGGCGGAAACATTTATACCTGGATAGGAGTGAACATTTACATTTTACCATTACATTGCTAGGGATGGACAAATGAAACCTACTTTTTGTGACTCACGAATATCTAAGCAAAGAATAAACGATCATTGCAAAAACATAAAAACAAAGAATAAACAAGAAACCCATAAGCTTTGATTCACAAAGCCAAAACAAACAGGTATGTCTCATGATTTCAGTTCAGTTATTTGGTGTCCCACTTTTAGGCTCATATACGACTTTCCCGCTGTATAAGCATGCCCACTTTACCATGGTATGAGTGTACAGCTTACAAATGATAATTTTCCCTTTTAAAATATAGATTTCATAATCTGGATTCTGTCTTTTTAGATGGGTATTTTCTTATTTCAGAGGGGTATTTTCGTCTATTCATGCCTCAAATGCCATCTGAACAAGTACAGAAAGTTAGCTGTGGCATTGTCTAAAAGTGGAAAATCGCAGTGGCATATCTCAGAATCGAGTACTTTGCAGTTACATATATCTAAATTTCCTGTAGATTTATGATGTGTAGAACCTTCTCTCGGTGATATTATTAAGATTCTATAGTTCCTTTTTTGTTGTTCCTGTTACTGTATGGCCATCTTCACCCACTAGCATTCACGATAGCTAGAACCATAGTGATAGTATATGTTACTAATTCATATGGTTGTCATGTGTTATTTCCTTTTCATTAGCTTGGTTTTGCATATGGTAAGCTTTGTCTTTCAGTTTCAGCAAGTTATTATGCATATAATAATTTACAGGTACTTGAAGATAAACCAGATCTTTCACGTTGGACTTTGAAGTATGCGATACTTGGTCGGGATGTAGAATTTTCTTGGCTTGCCCGAAACATGACAGTAAGTATATGCTATGACAAAGCTGCTACCAATCTGGGTGTGAACATTCAGTAATAGCACTTTCCTCTGTATCAGCCTACTAAAAATCAAAAGATCCATTGGCGATCTCTTGAAGGTCTTCCTAACAGGTGATTATTCCACAAATCGAGGCTTACGTACATAGATTAGTTCTCTTATTTCAGTCTGTAGTTTTTGTCCCCCACTAGGTTAGGTTTAATAAAATAACTTGGTGTTCGATCCATAGTCAGCTAGTTTTGTTTTATTGAAAGTTGACATAAACGATTTTCGGTTGTTGCAGGGGGGCTGTTCGATTCTTTCCTAAAAGTCAATCCTCTTGTAGAGTACAAGTGAGCGTTCTTCCCTGTGAATGTGACACCTCTTGTTGAGTTACTTCACAACTTAGCTTTACAACTTAGCTTCCTTGTTCACTTTGTGCAGCTGACAGTGGCCTATGAAGTTCCTGAAATTCTGACACCGGTTGCATCGGTAAGCGGCAAATGCACACATATTATGTTTGCAAAATTGCTATGTTTCAGGAGTTATTGTTGAAATCCTTGAATTGATCAATCTAACCATAATTCACCAGGCGCTCAAACCATTTCTGGAAGGGTTGCTCCTGAACGGCTTAGAACGCTTTGTGGCGTTTGCAAAGGAGCGCTATAGCAAGACCCCTCAAGCTTGACGAGCATCCATCATTTGCATTCAACTCTCACTTCTGAGGATTCCAGTTTCATTCTAGTGGAGCCTGGAGGTCACAGTTGATGTAAAGATTGTATAATGCCACTTGATTTTGCGGGAAAAGAATTGTATCCAAAGGGAAATACAAGGGTACCTGTTATGGCAAATAAAGTATTAGAAGTTTGACTCTTGTCTTCTTCTTTTCTGAGTTATATGATCGTTTTGTTTATATTTTGATTATTATGTTGGTTCAAATGCACCAATATGAAACATGAAACTTTTAAGCTTAGTAGCATATCAAGTCAAAAATGCACATTATTCATGCTTTCATAGTAAGATGAAATCCCAGCACAAGCTAGTCTTGCATTCGGCTTAATATTATAACCACGATAGGAAGATGAAATCCCAGAACAAACTGGTCTTTCATTCGGCACAGGACGCTTCATATTATAACCATGATAATAAAAGAAATTTTTGATCAAATGCCCCAACTTACCTTGGCACTTGATGAAATGCCCCCCCCCCTGAGAATGACGGGTGGGGTCCGGGGTCACCCGTCATTGACACAAACGGGGCATTTCATCAAACGCATCAAAGAAAACGGGGCATTTCATCAAATCCCCCATAATAAAATGAAATCCCAGCAGCGTTAAAAAAAGAGAGATAAAATCCCAGCACCAACTGGTCTTCCAACCAATTTCACCCACAAGGACGTAGAACCAAATGTAGTAGTTGAGGATACGCTTAAACACGTCACATATTGGTCGACAATACATTTATTCATATATAGAATAGAGCAAACAAGAGAGATCATTCCATTCCTGTCCAGTGTATCACACAATTGCCAAATATAAATCCAGCATTGGTTTATGGACACACACAGCAAGGTAGCTTTAAGATATTATTAGGGACAGACGTAGGAGCTAAGAAGAAAACGAAATTCAGTGGCATGTACTATAAACCTGTTGTACTGGCAACTGGCAAAGTGTCAATTCACAGTATCGCCAACAAGGCAAAATGACAAGCATAGGCCTTTTGTTCCCATAGATCCAAAATTATACAAAATGTTGGAACTTGCTGAGTCAAGCAGTTTGGACAATTAACACAAAAAGAAAAATCATATGTGGATGGCCTTCGAGAAGGTTTGCAAGCAAGCCTCCTTCAGGGCTTCGCTCACAGTGGGATGTGCATGGCATGTTCGGGCAACATCCTCGCTCGATGCTCCATACTGCAGTGCAAGGACAGCTTCGTGGATGATTTCTCCAGCATTCTGCGCCATTATGTGCACACCAAGAATCTTGTCAGTTTCTTTATCAGCCACGACCTTAACCAACCCCTCAGCCTCATCAATAGCCTTTGCACGGCTGTTTGCCAACAGCGGGAATTTGCCAACACGATAGGCAATTCCTGAGGCCTTCACCTGCTCCTCTGTCTTGCCAACAGATGCAACCTCTGGGTGTGTATAGACCACACCAGGCACCAAATCATAGTCAACGTGACCTTCCTTGCCAGCAATGAATTCAACACATGCCACACCATCCTCTTCAGCTTTGTGGGCAAGCATGGGCCCAGGGATGGCATCACCGATTGCATACACTCCATTCACATTGGTCATGAAGCGCTTATCAACGAGGATCCTGCCAGCCTTGTCTGTCTCAACCCCAACCGTGTCCAACCCGAGGCCAGCAGTATACGGGGTTCTCCCAGCAGAGACAAGAACAATATCCGCTTCAAGGATGCTCTGCTCACCTCCAGCTGCAGGCTCAAGTGTTAGCTTTACACCATCTCCAGTGATGTCAACCCCAACTACCTTTGTCTTGAGCATAAACTTCATTTTCTGTTTCTCCAACATGCGTTGGAACTGCTTCCTGATTTCACCATCCATTGATGGGACTATATCTGGGGCAAATTCAACAACAGTGACCTCTGAACCAAGCCGATTCCAGACTGAACCCATTTCCAGGCCAATGTAACCAGCTCCAATTACGACCATTTTCTTCGGGATGCCTGACAAGCTCAGGGCACCAGTAGATGAGACAATCTTCTTCTCATCAATTGTAATTCCAGGAAGTGATTTTACGTCCGATCCAGTTGCAATGATTATGTTTTTCCCTTTGACAACAGTGTTACCACCATCAATCAAATCAACTGACACTTCTGAGGGGGAAGCGAGTTTCCCAAAGCCTTTGACATATGTCACTTTGTTCTTCTTAAAAAGGCCTTCGATCCCTTTTGTTAATCCTGCCACAGCCTTGTCTTTCTGCGCCATCATGGCTGGGAGATCCACTTCCAGGTTGGAGATTTTCACCCCATGGTGTGCAAAAGAAGTCTTTGCTTCGTGGTACATATGAGAAGAGTGCAACAGAGCCTGGAGATCAGAAGCATGGACGGAAGTTAGAAGTGTTCTCAATAAAGCAGAAGTGTATAGATATATCAACCTAAGTAGATATTCTCTTGTAGCAGCAGATCACATAAAAGAACTACAACATGTTTAGATCCCAGGAAAAATGTTCATCTTTACTCAGAAAAAGAAAATATGCCTCATTTGAACAATATCCAAGGGAATCCTACACTACAGCTAAATATTATGTTGGAGCTATACAGAGGATAGTCCTGTAAGAAAGATGTTTATCTCCAACATAAAGATATTTAGCTTGTATCCACATAATAAATATGCCTCTCCTTGTACATTGATCCAAGGGAATCATAGAGCCTAAATCATATACTGGAGCTATAGGAAGGGCACACTTATAAGCAAGATGTTTAGCTCCACATACGGAAATAAGACCCAATACTTTTAGCACAGGAACACTATTCTGGTGAACTGGTGAACACACAAGCACACAAGCCCTTTGCTCATTTCACCATTTATGATGTATAACATTGTTAGCCAGGTCCAAAATATACATCCATTTAACTTTGTTGAAAATGATAACCATTGCAAGTGAATACAAAATTAATAATGTATACAGCCTCATACATGCATGGTAAAAGAGATTGAAGACACAAGACCGTGAATAGCCTAAAAAGCTTCGAAATAGTTAAACTCTTTGGGAGTACATGGGGTATTGTCACACAACATCACAAAGAGCAGTCAAGAAACGCGTTTCCAGGAAAAAAAAATGGGGGCAGTCAAGAAATTGAAACTATTAACTGGAATTACCATGACTACGGCGCAAAAAATATCATGAAAGTGACTCTTCATTTCAAACAAACTACAGTCTAACGGTACATGGACTGAAAGAAATGTCAAATGCTACCAAGAAAGGTAAGTCCATCACATTCAAAACTAATGGTAACACATAAATCCAAATAGATGACGCTGTTGGTAACTCCTGATTTATTGAAGCATACCATACTAGTTCCACTTCCTTATGTTAATCGTATAGATGAATACCGGTAAAGCAAGCAAAATTAATTTACTCAGATGATGCTTGGAACAATACTGTGCTATAAATTTCAGATTTATTATCCAGCAAATGATAACTAACCAAATCTTGAGGTCGCAGAAATTTACAAACACTTCATATAATTGTATTTCATGTAATTCCAAATTGGGCAACAGAAACAACGCAGAAGACCTCTAATCATAACAGTGGATTGCAAAAAGCCATTCCTCCGTTATTAACATCAGTTCGTATAAGAAGCGCACGGATTTGCACAAACTAATCATGCCATCATGAACCCCAGAAAAGGATGCGCAACTCAAACCCTAACCCAACAGGTCCAAAATGCTCTCCGGATCACCTATCTACAGCAAGACCAGAGTTCATGCATCACAAAAGCGCGCATCGCATCAAGAAAACAAATAACAAATGAGCTACAACAGCAAGAACCTAAGAGCCCTCACAGATCTAACACCCCGCACCATCTCGCATCACACCACAAGGCAAACAAATCGAGAGGGCGGGCATCATCACCTTGGAGGGGATGCATCCGACGTTGAGGCAGGTCCCGCCGAGGGCGCCCCTCTTCTCGATGCAGGTGGTCTTGAGGCCCAGCTGCGCCGCCTTGATCGCCGCGACGTAACCGCCGGGCCCGCCGCCCACAACCACGACGTCGCTCTCCTCCCCAGCCGCCGCCGCCGCGTACGCCCGCCACGCGGACAGCGCCGCTGCCCCGGGGGCGTGCGGCCGCCGAGTCACGGCCTCCGCCGCCCTCCGCCTCGCCAAGATCGCCAGCGCCATCTCCCTCTCCCTCTCTCTCTCTCTCCTTCCCCTTCCTGGTCCTTGTTATTTTGGTTTCGCCTACCACAGGAGAGAGGGGAGGTGGAAGAGAAAGGGAATGGGAGGAAGCGAAGTGGGAAGCGCCTATCGCGGCCGCGGGTGGGGCCCGATCAGATAGGGTTCCCTCGCTCCTGGCCGTACGATGCAGCCCAAACCTTCTTCCACCTTAAGAAAAAAAATCTCCAAACCTAACCCGTGTTTATTAATTACTTAATCTACAGATTAGAAAAATGAAACAATGTTAGCTGCTTTTTGAGAACAAAATTTCTGTGTTAGCTGCTTGACTCGACGATAACGCGTACCATTTGGCCTTTGCTATGCTTTGTAGTACGAAAAATGTCTGCCTCTTTGATCGAAACAAATTTCTATTCCTTAGAAATTTGTCCTATAGAGCTTATTTAATTTATAATTTAAATTATAGAAATATTTTCTATGAACTATTTTACATGTACTTCTTAAATTGAGTTCAACTTCATGAAAACATTTCTTCGCATCTATAACAACTATGGCAAACACCTAATTATTGAAGAATTCATGTGTTCTTTCTATAGTGCAGCCAAACAACTTCTATTACTAATTTATGTGATTTTAATTTTTATAGTATTTAATATATCATGACATCTAATTCATATATTTTATGTGACTACATTTTTTTGAATCATGCGAATTTAAGAGGGCTTTATTGTTATTTTGTTTCCAATGAATTATTCCTGGCTTTCACAGAATTCATTCTATATTTTATGGTGGGTAAATACATCTAGCTTTATGAAATTGGTAGGACCGCTTGGTTCTAGTACTAACATTATCACACATTTCTTGTAAAACTTATTTAAAGCTAGTTCTATAAATTTAGAGCCACAGTTTGGCATGTCTAAAAAAAACTTGCAACAGTTCTTAAGTCTATGGTACATGGAACCCTGTCGATACAAAAAAGAATTTTGTGTAACATGTCGGAAGTGAACATCTACCTATAGACTAAACTTACCTAACTTGTGGTTTGACAAACTTAGCCAGCAACCAAAGCCTTTTCCGTTGATAGCACAACAAAAGGAGGCTATTTTCCAGAAAATCACACTTATAAGCATCTATTTCGAACAAAACATGCTCTCTTTTCCTTCACATTTCACAAAATCACACTTCCACCGCAACCTATGAACCAAATATAGAACACGGTAGGTTCGAACCAGCCACACTTCAATTTCCCTAACTGCTTCTAAAAAGAGTCAAATACTACTATAAATATATCCATTACAGATGGTTCGGAAACTACAATATAAATAGTTTCCTAAACCACCTGTAAGCAAGGTTCTATGGTGACCCCTTATCATCACAGGCGGTTATGAAACCTCCTGCGATAAGTTCATATCATATATGATTCACATAAATAACCGTCTACAATATGTTGATATCCCAAGCGGTTTTATGTCTAGAACCGCCTGTAATATGACCTCATCCAAGTAATTTTGTCTATAGGACCACCTGTGATGAGGTTATACAAAACCATTATTTTTCTTATTTATTGCCTAGACTTAGGATATACTAGTCATGCCCTTTGAAACAATAGAATAACAGCACATACATATATCATATTCATTCACAATAAATATAAACATCACATATTCATTTAGTTCACAATAAATCATTTAACCTAGAACCCTAAACCCTCGTAGTCTTATAAAAATCACTCACATTTTCAAATACAGTACTCTTAGTTACACTATCTATGAAATTCTAGAACCCTAAACCCTTGTAGGTTTACAAAAATCACTAACATTTTTAAATACAGGACTCTCTAATTACGTTACTTGTGACAACTTATAATATATCGTGTTATTCGATCCACAATGGTGACACCTTCCTGAAAAAAATTTGATGATGCAACTATCAAGATTTCACATGAAATGGGACAAAGTTGCGATTAAATAAATTCATCCATAATATCATATCTTCATATTCTAACTTGTTGTAAATTGAATGTGTATCTGCTTTTCTAGAATGAGATAAGGATTTTAAATCATTTGTCGACACATACTAGAAAAGCAAAGCACACACTCATCATTTGCAAAGTCTTATCATTATTGGTAATCATCTTTTGTTCCAAAACAACACAATTGAGTGACAAACCTAAGTTTAGAAAAAAAATGCCTCAGAATTGCGCATTTTAAATGGTCAACAAGGGTTCAATTGTGCAGGGTTAGGGTTAATACAATTTTAACCTTACTCCAAACCCTAAACCCTTGTAAACCATATGCATAGTTTATTAGTGGGTCTTATCCATCATAGACATAATCAAAATGTAGCAAATTACCATCATGTACAAAACTTGTACCACATCAGTCGGTTGTGTCAAATAAAAGCCCGAAAGCTCCAACAAGTATCGGAGTGCATGAGAAGTGGGGATAATCCGATGAGTTACCACCACCCCTCTTATAAAGGAGAGGATAAACCACTCCATCGGAACATATATCCTCTCCTTCGCAGGAGAGGAGAGGTAACATGTCAATTTACCACCACCTCTTTTGTGATTCTGATGCTTCGGCCCTACCTTTCATTAACATAACCGCAGAGATTGTACAAATTTTAGTTGTGGGTATCGATATATTTTGCAAGGGCTCAAGTGGTTTCAGCCGAGTTCGGGGTATTGCGTTTAATAAAATTTAAACCAAGTCCAGAAACCTAAAACATTGATCCCTTATGAAATATTAATTAAGCGGTCTCAAGTATAATATTAACTAAGTAATAATATTAACCTATATATTAAAAAGACATGACATAAATAAGTAATAATAAAATTAAAATAGAAAAGACAAAAATAATCGAGCTAGCTATTAATCAAGACATGTCATATGTGATGAAAGAACATAATCTACTCAAATCAGAATCCAAATAATAACATGAACCCTAATTAACCATTTTTCCTAATAACATGAATCACAATAGCAATTTTCAGATCACAAATCTTGTTGCGCAATATAACATGAAGGGAGGAGGAGGTCGCACCTTATGGTCGCTACTGTGGTGACAGCCAGCGAGGAGGCATCAGGTGAAGTGTGTGCGGTTGAGAGAGAGGAGGGTGTCTAGGGGAGGTGCACGGTCGAGGACGAGGTTGCGGCAGTCAACGTCGAGGGCATGGTCGAGGCAAGGGTGCGGCGGTCGCGTCGAGGGCGGAGGCACGGTCCAGGGCGAGGTTGCGGCGACCTGCATCGACGGCAAGCGCGCGATCGAGGGCGAGGTTGCAGTGGCCGGCATGGAGGGCTTTGACGGTGTGGTTGAGGTCGATGGCGCGAGGAAGGCGTTGAGGGCACAATTGAGGGTGAGGGGGCGGTGGCCGACATCAGGAGCGGAGGAGGGTGACAATGGCGACGCCTTGGAAGGCGACGGTGGCTGCAGCGCAATCGCCAGGGAGGAGGAGGAGGCCACCGTGGCCGGGGCCTCTAGATCTAGCGACCGTGAGCGTCAAAACCACCAAATCCGGTGGTGGTGGGTCATCTTCCCTGGGTCCAGTACTAGCTGGCCGCCCACATTGGTCCCCGCGCCCGCCACGATGGCAATCACCCCATCGTTATTGGTCCACCAGATCTGGCTCTCCGTGCTATCACCGCCCTCAGCACTGTTGCCGCTACAGCCCGTGACTACCTCAGTCTCAGGCGTGGTGGATCGGGAGAAAGAAGAGAAGGGAAGAAGGCAGGGAAAGCCACCACTGGATTAGGAGAAAAAGGATAGGGAGACTTAGAGTTAGAGTGTGGCAATCTTTAATTGGACAGGGTGGTAGCTAGGCCTTTTCCCAGTGCCATAATAGTTATCACAAATGGTTCGCTGAAAAAACGATTTGTGCTAGTTTTTTAAACCATCTAGTATCATAAAAACTGTTTGTGGTTAACTTTATTATAAATAGTTTTTAATGAATTGTCCAGGATTAAAGATTTTATATATGACAATTGTGTAGCAGCTAAACTGATGTACCACGCCCTTCGCTTACTGTGCATGTGAACTACTCGCCCACGCCATCTCCATTTTGTGCCCGGTGAGCTGGCTAGTCCACAACAGCTCTCATGTAAACATGTTACGGATGGCGACGTGGCGTGGCAGGTACGAGTCAAATACTATTAATAGAGAATATGTTTAGTAAAAATGTGTTCTCTATTGGATGTGGCAGGAATATATGTTTCTGCACAGAAGCCATGCTTTTCTCCCGTTGAGTGGACCAGAGTGAAGTTGCTGGCTCACAGTTGACACCCAATCCAGTTGAGGATATGCCGCTGCCTGCTGGCCCCTGTAGACCACTGAGATCCTGGGGAGGATCTCCCCTCGTATGTCAATTTTGCTATCTGTACTTCCCTTTCAGAATCACTAACAACTAGAACATGCTTCTCATTCTATCGTATTTCAACAACAATTTTTCCTTTGTTTTAATTCATATCTTGTTATTCTCAAGTTCATAACTTGGATTTTGCATGGCAGATTGATTATTAACATCAAAATGGCATATGAAATGGTGGAGATCCTCGCTAACTGTTAGAAATATTGGGCCAAGAGCCCATATTAATAATAATTTCTAGATAAATCCTAAAAACCTATTAATTGCAAGGCGTGCGTAAAATTTTCAGTCCTATATAAAAGGATACCAACATATAAGGTGTGATGTGTCGCACTTCCTTATACCATGGGTAAGAAAGAAACACATGAGTGCTCACTCACCACGCCCACATGCGTGCGTCGTGATCAAGCCTGAGCTGATGGTCAAATCTGTGTGAGTTTTTGCTGTTGGAGAAAAAAATGCATTAACTGAAACTGTAAATGACCGGATTAATTCCTACGTTACCACAATTGGTTGAATAATGCGAATGTTACTAGTAACAACAGTCTTAATAGGGCGCTTGATGGAGGCTGGCTAGACGCGGCTATATAAGAGGCCATCTTCTCCTTGAGACAGACATGCCACAACCTCCCTTTCCCCCACAAATGCATTACACCCATTTGTTCCTTTTGTTGTGCTGCATCCCATCGGCTACTCCATCCCAACTATGGCGTGCACTATCTACCGGAAGAGCAGGACTCTGAAGTCTTTGTTCCTTGAGAGCATGCACCGCGTGAGAGACGAATAAGGTTTTTAGGAAGCAGCATTCGTCGTGACTGCTGGTTGTTCATCTTCTTCCGCTACATCTTGTGACTACTAGCCGTTCGCCTACTTCCATGACGTCCTGCGACTACTCATCGCTTGTCTACGATTGCTACTTCCTCAACATCGTCTTCATTTTCTTTATCACAGCTTCACTGAAGGAAATAGATTCGACCGCTGTCAACACCAACTCCTCTACTTCCCTTATCGGCAGCGGTAGTTATAACATGAACTCTTTGTTATATTTCTAACTCCTATGTTAGCACGTATGTTTGGTTTAGATATGTTGCTTTTTGGTAATTACTAGCATGTCTAGGTTGTATGTGCCATGTTCACATGTTAACATACCAATGCTAGCAATTATCATATTCATGGTTTTCATGTGGATTAAAATAAACCCAAAAATGCTAATTATTTCCTCAAAAGTGCTAATTTAGGTTGTACGCTTGATGGAGGCTGGCTGGACGTGGCTATATAGGAGGACGTAGCTATATAGGAGGGCCTCTTCTCCCTGAGACAGACATGCCACAACCTCCCTTTCCCCCATCAATGCCTAACACCCATTTATTCCTTTTGTTGTGCTAATATACGAACGCCACAACATATTGGGCTAAGCATTGTAGAAGTCGCAAAGGAAGAAAGGTTCAGCAGTGACAGGGCTCCAAGTCTGTCAATACCACTATTAGCAATGTCGATGCGGAACAGCCGTGTATGGTAATTTACCTACTGTTCTTTCGATTTGTCAGTCTACTGATTGTGGATTGATACTAGGGCTAATATACATGTGTGTGCTGATATTTCATTGTTCTCTTCATATCAGGTCATTCGAGCTTCTTCCGTCCTGATGGGGAATGGATCACATGTTTCTGTTCACGGTATTGGCACGGTAGGTCTGAATTTTACTTCAGGGAATATTGTGCGGCCGAAGAATGTGCATCATATCCCTTCAATAAATAAACATATTATCAATTCAATAAATAAAAATATTATCAGTGGTTCCCTTCTCTGCAGAGATGTGTTCAAGTTGGTGTTTGAGTCCAATAAAGTAGTCATATCTAAGTATGGAATTTTCATTGGCAAATGCTATGAGTGCGGAGGTTTGTTTCACTTTTTCCTTTCCGATTTCTATAATAAAGTTGTGAGCCTTGTCATGTCTAAGTATGGAATTTTCATTGGCAAAGGCTATGAGTGCGGAGGTTTGTTTCACTTTTTCCTTTCTGATTTCTATAATAAAGTTGTAAGCCGTGTCTATGCTAATGGAGGTGAAGCTAATGTTTGGCACTCACGATTATGTCATATTAATTTTGGTTGCATGACTCAATTTTCTAGCACGAATTTAATCCCGAAAGTTTCACTAGTAAAAGGTTCTAAGTGTCATAGTTGTGTGCAATCCAAGCAACCTCGTAAGCCCCAAAAGACAGCCGAAGAGAAAATTTAGCACCTCTAGAATTCATACATTCAGATCTTTGTGACATGAATGGTGTGTTGATGAAGGATGAAAATAAATATTTCATGACCTTGATTGATGATGTTTCTAGATTTTGTTACGTGTATCTACTGAAATCTAAAGATGAGGATTTCAACTACTTTAAAATCTATAAGGCACAAGTTGAAAATCAACTTGATAGAAAGATCAAAAGAGTTAGGTTGGATCGTGGTGGAGAATACTTCACAGATGTGTTCAACTCTTTTTGTGAGAAACATAGAATCATCCATGAGAGGATGCCTCCCTATTCACCCCAATCAAACGTTGTTGCCGAAAGGAAGAATCACGCTTTGACTGACTTGGTTAACGTCATGTTAGACATTGCTGGATTATCTAAAGCATCGTGGGGGAGATCATACTGACTACAAGTCATGTCCTAAATAGAGTTCACATTAAGAATGAAAAGATAACTCTCTATGAGAGATGTGAAGGAAGAAGCCATCACTTTTTTCTTGCACTCACTAGGGTGCTTGGTGGAAGTCAATATACCAATAACTAAGAAGCGAAAACTTGGACCTAAAACTGTGCATCCTGTCATTCTAGGATATGTTCATGGGAGCATTGCTTATTGATTCTTAGTGGTCAAATCTGAGGTATTTGACATGCATGTCGGTACAATAATGAAGTCTGAAGATGCTACGTTCCTTGAGAACATCTTTCCAATGAAGGATATGCCTAACACTTCTAGTCAAACAGAGTGTTTGACTCCTGAAACCGTTATTCCTATTGAGTCTTTGAACAAACACATGAGAAAATCCCTGAGGAGGATAACAGTGAAGCTCCTAGAAGGAGCAAGAGAAAGAGGATTGCAAAACCCTTTGATGATGGTTTCATTGTGTATCTTGTGAATGATACTCCCAAACCATTTCAAAAGCATATGTATCTCCAGATGTAGACTACTGGAAGTAAGCAGTACATAGCAAAATAGATTCCATTGTCGCTAACGGAACTTAGAAAATCACTGATCATCCCTCGGGTTGTAAACCGGTAGAGTGCAAATGGGTGTTCAAGAAGAAGCTTAGACCTGATGGTACTATTGAGAAATACAAGGCTCAACTTGTGGCAAAGGGTTATACCCAAAAAGAATGTGAAGACTTTTTTAATACTTACAAGTTGACCACAATAAGAGTGTTACTATTTTTGGTTGTCTCACATGGTCTTCTTGCTCATCAAATAGATGTTAAGATGGTTTTTCTTAATGGAGACATGAACAAGAAAATCTATATGTAATAGCTTGATGGATTTGTAATAAATGGTCAAGAAGGCAATGTTTGTAAGGTACTGAAGTCTTTGTATAGTCTCAACAAAGCACATAAGCAATGGCATGAGAAGTTCGACAAAATTTTGACACCTGCAGCCTTTGCAGTAAAGGAAGCTGATAGGTGTGTGTACTACTGCTATGGTGGGGGTGAGGGAGTGATCATGTGTTTTTATATCGATGACATACTCATTTTTAGGGCTAATCTTGACGTGAAAAAGAAGGTCAAGGAGTTTATGTCTCAAAGTTTTTACATGAAAGATCTGGGAGTAGCTGATGTTATTCTTAACATTAAGCTGATAATGTGAGGATGAGATTACTCTCTTGCAATCTCATTATGTTGAGAAGCTCTGAGCCGCTTTGGTTATATTGATTACAAACCTTCTCCAACGTCTTATGATCCTAGTGTAATGTTTCAAAAGAATCAAAGAATCACTAGAGATCAGTTACGATATTATCAGACTATTGAATCGCTTATGTACTTAGCTAGTGCTATAAGGTCTCACATCTCTTTTGTTGTGAGCAAATTGAGCAGGTTTGTTTACAATCTGGAACATGAGAATTTGGTGTGCTCTTCAAAGATTGGTGCGCTATCTAAAAGATACAATGAGCTATGGAGTTCCCTATACCGAGTACCCAAAGATGCTAGAGAGATATAGTGATTCCATCTGGATTTCGGACGCAAACGAAATCAAAGCTACGAGTGATAACTTTGGATTATATCCAAACAACTAAGATCCTGCCAGTTCCCTTTATGAAGGGCTTATCACATAATGTGATAGATAATGCATCCAAGGAGATGGGTACGAGACCCCCCTGAGTTACACCATAGTGGTAACCTAAGCTATGTGATCGGAGATCCCCTGAAGTAGGACCTAGGAAAAACAAGCTATTGGTTAAGTGGATGAGAGTGCCTTTACAATCCACTCTGTTGGAGATGCAATACTCTCAGATTCTATATGGCAGGATAGTCTTAATCTTAATGTGTCATGTGGCTATTATAGCAAAGATGTTGTCCCAAAGAACAGTCTTGAAAGAACATACCTATATGTGCCCGACCTTGATCGCAGTCTATGAGACTTGGGTAATCTCTAAGCTCATGAAGGGATCAGGAGTATAACTTATATGCTCCACCCGAGGGGTAGCCTACGACAACCTAGTGTCAGTTAAGAATTTAAGCGAGGTTTGTCCACGCAAAACTATCAATTCAAGACTTTGTTCACTGTGTAGTTGTGGATAAATATAATTTTATGTTCTAGATGGATGTTCAACCCTAACAGGTCTCCACTTAAAAACTGATCTATCAAATAATACATTGGAACATAAGGCAAGCTAATGTGCCTTTGAGATCTGGTGGGCGATTATTAAAAATATTGGGCCAAAAGCCCATATGAATAATAATTTCTAGATAAATTCTAAAAATCCATTAATTGCAAGACATGTGTAAACTATTTAGTCTCATATTGCTAGTGGAGATGGAAGGACACCAACATATAAGCTGGAATGTGTCACACCTCCTTATAGCATGGGAAATAGAGAAACACACGCGAGCGAGCTCGCCTCGTCACGCCAGCCCGTCCGCCCACGTTGTGGCCGATGCCAGGGCCGGGGCCAAGCAGATGATCAAATCTGTATGAGTTTCTGCTGTTGGAGAAGAAACAGACACACTAACTGAAACGTTACTGTAAACAGCTGGATTAATTCCTATGTTATTGCGAACGGTTGAATAATGTGTCAACAACATGCTTGATAGGACGCTTGATGGAGGACGCTTGATGGAGGCTGGCTGGACGTGGCTATATAAGAGTGCCTCTTCTCCCTGAGATAGACACGCCACAACCTCTCTTTCCCTTATAAACGCCTAACACCTTTTTGTTCCTTTTGCTGTGCTGCATTCCATCGGCTACTCCGTCTCAACTACGACTTGCACTGTTTACCGGGAGAGTAGGTCTCCGAAGCCTTCATCCCTTGAGAGCATGTACCACATGGAGACGAATAAGGTTTTTGGGAAACACCATTCATTGCGGCTGCTGGTTGTTTGTCTACTTCCGCTACATCCTGCGACTACTAGTTGTTCGCCTGCTTCCATGATGTCCTACGACTACTCGCTGCTTGTCTACAAATGCTACTTCCTCAACGTCATCTTTGCTTTCGTCATACAGTGTCACTGGAGGAAACCAATTCGACCACCGTCGACACCAACTCTTCTACTTCCTTTATCGACAACGACAAGTATAACATGAACTCTCTTGCCATATTTCTAGCTACTATGTTAGCATGTATGTTTGGTTTAGATATGTTTCAAAGTTTTCTGATAATTACTAACATGTCTAGTTTGTACGTGCCATGCTTATATGTTAATATAGCAATGCTCGCTATTCTCATGGTCATGATTTTTATGTGGATCAAAATAAACCCAAAAATTTCTCGCAAAAAAAATAAACCCAAAAATACTAAGTATTCCAACACTAACTTGGGAAGTGTTTGTCTTGTAACTCATTCGACAACAACATCCATATACATGGATCAACATTTTCCTCTGCAAAACTGAAACCGTTGATCCAGAACAAAAGAATGACGAGATGTTCGATGTTACAGTTGTCACACCAGAGCACCAACAAACTTCCGATCAAGCATACAAATCCTGGCAATATATTGTACAACATAAGACTAACCTAGCACATCCTCACTCGCTCCCCTACGCGCTAATGCTGACGCAGAATTTATTCACAGCATACTGGTTGAGATTCTTGCTTGAGCTTCTTCCACAGGCACATCATAAGTCTCGGGCTCTGATAGTGCGCAAGGACATAATCAGAATCGCATCCTTCATTGTAGAAGCGTTCGTCATTCACATAGTTTACTTTCTGACCGCTGTTTTTGTATTCTTGGATCCAGATGCCCATTGCCACATCTTCGAGTTTGAATAGCTGAGGATCAATCAAGACCTGTTTCAACGCGTAACAACATAATACAAAAGGAAATTTGTGAATATATTTTGTGTGTTTTGTCTCCCAACCTGAAGAGTTCGTTCTTGATGACCTTGAACGACGAATTTTGCAATGTCCCTTGAGATTATGTATCCGGGGCCATGAGCCCATGGTGGGTATGTTTCAACAGGCCATTCCTGTGTTTCTCAAGAGTAAGAAGAGCAGACCAAATAAATGACTGAAATCTCGTAGAGGATAATTGGAACTCGGAGCACCTTTGGACTTATGAACCATTTGCTATCCTTATCTCTGTGTGGCGAAGACTGGAAAGAAATAAGACCATACAAAAGCCCATGGGGATTGCTCTTCTTCAGGCTAGAGATGACTTCATCAATCCTAACAAAAGCATCATCGTCTGTTTTCATGATGTACTTTGCAGGCATAATTTTGGTCTGTAAATTTGTAGTAAGTAAAATATAAGTTTATGTTAACCGGATGTGCATATCTTTAATTATAAACTATATGCTGTAGCTCATTCTTTGAATTTGAAAGGTGCTACATCCATGGAGATTTCAGGTTTACTTAACGTGTTAAAAAACATGTACAACAAGAAAATCATGACAAAAGTTATATTTTTCCCCCATCGAATAGAAAGGCAACAATGCTTTGTACCTCAACTTTCTCAGTCTGTCTCAAGTTTTGTCAAGAATTCAAGATATGTAATGACAAAACAAAAGGCCATGCTTCTAAGTTACAGTTTGACTATTCCTTCTGATTATGCCACAATTTACATAGTTATGCTGCAATTATAGTAGAATGTCGGAAGAGAATAATTAGAAGAAAAAATCTCACAATCTGCTTAAGGATATATCTTGGCATCAGAGTTCAGAACCTTAACATAGTGCATAGTTCCAAAAGAATTCTGTCTGCCAGCAACAAAGGAAGCATTGAAATTCAATTGACCTAGATGTTTTAATCCAGTGACGGCAGTACTTAGTGCGCTTCCTTGGACACTTGTTCTAAGATCGTGATTGGACTTACGACCATGCTAGATAATTGCACTTGCTCAATGGGCCTAAAGCACGAAGCATTCTGCCAGATGAACCAAGGAATCTATGAAATGCATGAATACAAAAGTGAAAAACACACTGGGTGCAAACAAGTACCACATGGTATAACACAAGTAAAATATGGACTGAGAAAATAATCAAACACTAATTTTAAGTTTTTAACAGCCTGTTGCTGAGCCTTAGAACACAAAGATTTGGTCACTAATCGTTATGGATCAGCCTAGGTAAGGGTCTGAAGGCCAGGGAGAGGGCACTCGTTCTTGTTTATCTGCTACAGGGCCTAATCCCTCTCGTGGTAGAGAAGCTCTGAGGCTTAGTCGAACTATTGATTATTCATTGGTTGATTCAAAAGATTACACGATAGCCCTTTATATAAGCAACTGACTTGATCCACAATCCGGATCACAACTCGACTCCTAACATAACCATATCTCTTAGCTTCCTAACTGAATTGGACTCTTCCTAACTTAAATTGTGTTCACATAGACACAAAGAAAACGTATCCAACTTACACCTGATTTATTCCTTTTATTAAGACTCTTTCCTATCTCTCAACTATTCTATGCCTTTTGTATAAAAAAAACTATTATATGCCTTTCTTAATGCCCACGTATGCAACTGCTAGCATAAACACATGGTCAGCCCACGTCATTGCCGCTGCGACCTTGCTGCATGGCTGCTGCGCACAGGGCTCAAAGCCCATAACACTGATATTGCAGTTATCCAGCCCAGATTCAGGCTCCATCAACTTTTCTCTATCAGAATCATCAAGTCAGACCCCCAGAGCAAGTGACAGAAGGAAGTGTCACGAATGACGGGCCAGGCGTTATTTCGTAATCATGTAAAAAAGGTATAAAACCTATCTCTTGCTTTCAAGATGCCAATCACTAAAACTTGACTATCTACTTATAATGGTATAGAGCGTAGGGGGGAAAAGTTCTTATAAGCTGCAAACCTGAGAGAATACCTACCCCAAACATACAAATTGCAACGGTCTTTAGAGTGATCAAGGTATAGTAGTCAACAAATGGCATAAGCTGGATATCACCATACATCTGAGCTTCTCTCCATAATTCCATATTGACTTGCTCATTCTTATGCTGCATTTTAGGCAGAAAATATGATGGTCACATTGAATGAAACTAGAATAAATAACATCTAAAGAGAATTGAATATGTAAAGCAGATTAGACGAAAACCTCTGACTGTATGTAAGGGAGAAGAGTTGCACTTAAAGGGAATGAATGCATCAGCTATAATCGTCCAATCTAAGCAGTATGGAACAATCTTGAAACTTGCAAAATGATGTTGCGAAAGAAGAAAATAGGATAATGTGGTAATATAGATGAAAGGGAATGCTGTGACCGTGCGCATGAGCATTTTAAATGCAAGTAAATGGGCTCACACATGTAGGTACTAGATTAGAGGGAACACTGGAGCATCGCATTATGATGGATGAAAATGGAGCTTAAAAAGACCTTTTTCTTCAATTTATCATTGATATGTTATTATTCACAGAAATCAACTAAGTTACAACCCTTCTGTCAAAATGCATAACTGTAGTAACTAATTATTCCTCAATCCAAAAACAGAATTTAGTAAGTTACCCAACATGTTGTGAAGTTGTATCATCTAATATTCCTATTACGAAGAAACATGGTCAGTCTCTCCCACAATGTGCCCTCTTTTAGGACTACAGACATGCAGAAAAACAAGCAATGGTTCTCAATCCAATAAGCAGTCACAACTGAACAGAAATATTGGTGCAAAAGAAAAACTGGAAAATTGCAATTGCACTCGAGGTGAATAAAGTAAGCTTACAAGACCAGCGAAAAACCTCACTGCTACTTCGCCTGAGCGGACAGACTCATATTGCATCCATGTTCGCCTCAAAGCCATCCGACGCTTGAAGTTATTTCCAGTAGAGAAAACACCAACAAGAAGAAAAATTCGCTTCTTTGGAAGAGGTGGGGCCTTCAGAAGCTCAACACTTGCCATGTCTACATCTTCTGAAACTGGCAATCCATTAGCCAAGACTGAAAGGAGCTCCAAATCACCAGAAACCTTGACTTCTGCTACTGACCACGGCTCCAACCTCTATCAAATACCTAACAGCTTTCATAATTATCCAATAGTCATAAACATTTATGTATGCAGTCTTATCACTTTGTGCAAGCTCACCTCTCTGTATGCAAATGATGTCTCATGCCTCCCATTTACTGTCATATGGAACCCCTCAGCACCAGCCCAGAATGTTGCTGTAAAAGGTTCTCCCTCGACAATTGGGAAACTGCCACTCAAATGTGCACGTCTTTTTGGCCTCTTCTCATCTTCAGGCTGGTTCCCGGTAACATTTTGCATGGTATTGTTACTCCCCTGGATGACACTGGCACCCAGTTGCTGATTGCAACGAATAAGCCCATCAACCGGACTGATCAAACTCACAGCAAAAAGAATTTGCTTTTATCATTACCAGCAGAAACTATAAAGAACAAGAAAAATATTTAATAATTCAAACATTTGCTTTTGAACAGTAAGACACATGATAAAGCTATAAAGGATGCTAGAACAAAACCAGAGTATAAAATGGGCTTTATACAATTACTGCACCTTTCGGTCATCACCAGTGTGACTACTAAACTAGCACATCAAGGTTCTAAGATTTTTTTTTAAAGAAAGTAACGGATATAGACATACTCAACAGGTACTATCAATAGCCAAAACCCCAACAAGCAGCGAAAATCAACAATGTTTGGTTTGTTCACTCGAACTAACTTTTTAATAAAACATAAAATTGCTAAATCCGTCCATTGATACGGGTATTTGTAGTTATCACCCAATTTTTTCGGATTTTTCATAGGAGTGCAGTAGAATACTGTGACGAACTGGCTGTTCACATATCAGCCAACCACCATTAGCGGCTGGTCATGATAAACTTGCTGAGAACACAATGTGGCATGTAATGGACATACTATGCAAAGAATGCAACAGCACCATGTTGTCGGTCATTCTCATTGCTAGCATAATGATCTACACAATATTAAACTCAGTGATATTAACTGTAGTTAATCATATCAAAGGTGGCGCGCGTATACTGCATGATGATACCATCTAGAAATACTGCATTATCATCTTGCATACTCAAAAGTATAATCATTACCATGGACTGATGTAATATACCAGTGCCTTCTGGTATTCCACAACGACCTGTGTTTAATCATCTGCAGACTACACTATTCAAGCATAGTCCAGTGCTCAATATGAGATAAGCATGCCATTGAGTTGGCTGCAAAGCAACAATAACTGTATGATCACACACAGCGAGACACAGGGTCACAGGGGACAGTTTCTAACCGCATTCAGTCATTCATATACTGAGACCCATTTAGCCTAGGATCCTTGTCCATTAACAGAGTGTGTCAAGAGTTCTTACTTTCAGATCCCAACAACACTAAGTACAGTAGGCCAAACATATCACCTTAGTTGCCAACTGCTATTGCTTCCGATGTCACCAAGCGGCGGGCACCGCTCCCACTCCCCCCACCCGTCCTCGAGCGTCCAAGAACTCTGCTTCACCACCATCCCCGCACCCCCCAGGCTCACGTTGAAGCACGCCACCACCTCGCCGCCTCCTCCCACCATCTCGACCCGGAACCCGGCCGCCCCCAGCTTGGGCACCCCCACCACCGTCACCGCGGAGCCCTCCGCGAGCCCGCACGGTATCCTGGCCCCACGCGTGCGCAAATCCCCTTCCACAGAGGCCCGGCAGATCGCGTCGGGGGTTTCTTGGCGCCCCTCATTGCTGCTTGGGCCAGCTGCCGCCGCGACGGCGAGGGTGAGGTTGCGCCAGGCGTCGGCGGCCTCGAGGACGCCCGCGGCGGTTCCGGGGATCGCGTCGGAGCGGGAGAGGATTGGGCGGAGGAGGCGCCAGGAGAGGTGTGCGGTGGAGTTCGCGGGGGGCGGGTAGAGGCCGGAGAGTCCTGGTAGGGAGGGGAGGAGGTGGGCGAGTGGGCCGGTGGCGGCAGTGGCGGACGGAGGGGTGGTGGAGGGTGACGGCGAGAGGAGGAAGAGCAGGGCGGCGAGGGAGACGATGAGGATCACGCCGGAACATTTCCTCATTGCAGTGGTCGACGAGGTCAGGGATTACCTCCAAGTCATTCAAGTTGAGCTTTTTTTCGACAGTGGATTTGTGGAAGGGAAAGTGGTTTTACCAACTGAATCTTCTCTGTGTTCTTTAGAAAAACTGGATTTTCTGTGTGTCTGCACCCACGTGAAAATTGCGATTTGTCGATTCAAAAGGTTATGAAAAATGCGAAAATATATATGAAATACACATCATATTACTAGCAAAGGTACACGTACAATGCAACTTTAGTCAATATATAAACTACATCTTTCGTGGTATGATATCATCAAATTCAGAACTAATAAACATCGATGAAATATCGATTACATGGCTCTATTATTAGATTCTCATAACTAGATAGAAGGCGAGGTCTTATTCTTTTCTCAATCATTGGACCTGATTATTCTAGACAGCTAAGATTAGTCTGTTTTCATGAATGAAATGTATGTTGTATAAATTTCAAATAAACTTTAGAGAAGATTGTAAGTAGTGAGGTAGAGAAGATCGTAAGTAGTGAGGAGCATACGACTAGGCTAGGCGGAGCGCCAAGGAGACATGGTCCCAGAGAGGAGAGTTTTGACCGTAACTGAGTTGAAGAAATTTGAACTCAAAATTTTTCAAAACTTTAAAACTACGACGTTCAAATTTGGAGTTTCTGAAAATTAAACTGTCTTTTTTAACTCGTGCAAATTTTAAAGAGGAAATTTCAATCCAAAGAAAATCGAAAACTTTCGATGGATGGAACTTTCACTAGGACGATGTGTCGCAGCGTGCGAAGGTGGCCGTGCCCTCAAATAGCAATTTTTCTAGAAAACAATGCAATCGCAAAGGTATTGTATAAGTGTGTCTCTAATCAGTTATATATAGAGATCTATCTGTCTTCTATCTATTAGTACTATACTAACTATAAGATTCTCTAGAAATTTCTATATTAACTAGAGAAAATAAAAAATATTTATCCGGTGAAACCGAATAATAACAGTGTAATTTATTCTATAAAATAGGGAATTTAGAAAAATAAAAATAAACGGTTGGAATCATGGCTCCCGTGGGGTCTGATGGATGTGTACGTGAGATTGCATCTCAGGCATGCTTTCCGTTGCTTCAATGTCTCCACGTTATGGTGCAAAAAGATGTCTCCTCGACGATTGCATCTGAGACATACTTTGCGTTGCTTCAATGTCTCTCCGTTATGGTGCAAAAAAATGTCTCCTCGATATCTCCTCGACATGCATATACACTGGTCTAGTGACTATAAATGTCATCACATATTCACTTAGGTCTTACTTTCACCATTAAAAGTTAGAACCATCTTAAAGTTTCTCTTTGTCAACATTGATGGCAAGTCGTCGAAACGCATTGTGAACATTGTATATCTCCAAGACTATTATTATTTTATTATATTAATTACAGAATCACTAGAAATTCCTATATTAATCAGAGAAAAAAACTAGCTATCTATCTAAAGGAATCGAGTTATAATGGTTCGGATCAACTATGAAAAATAAAATTTCCATGCATCTTCCTCTCAAATTGAATCAACCTAGCTTATTGTGCGCAATAGTTATAAGACAAAAAGGATCTCGACCACTGTAGAAAAATTGTTCACGTGGCTTTTCTTCTCTACCACAGCCCAAAATCCCTATCTATTATGTCTCTCCTCTCATGTCTCCCTCACGTTGTAGCTTTTCATCTCTACCACAGTCCCCAAATCCTCATCTATTCTAACTCCTCCCTCATGTTTTTCACGCTAGAGGAGCCGTGATATCGTCGAGCAGGAGTGCCTCCGTCATCTCTCACACGTCTCCAATTCCATCAATGGCGCGTAGTTGCTGCGGCGTGGTCAAGCACAAGGAGCGGCTTGTTCTTCCGTTTTTTCTTTTTTGACCTGGATCTGGTTCGTTTTCGTCATGGTATATGCTTGAATCGGCAATATATGGGACGATAGATATAAGTTTAGACATTGTTTTTTTCCGACCAGAAAATCTCAGCACGTTCCTCTTTTTAATCTTCTTCCCATAAGAAGGAAGAAGTGACGACGTTCTTGGGTCTTCGATTGAAAACTAAATGATGCCCCATGTCGACCCTAATTACAAGTTTACAACAGGAAAGAGCTATAACAGCTAGCAATGCAATCCAATGCAGATACACAGCAAAATAGCAACGAGAGAGAAAAACGAGGTCGATAAGGCCGGTCGTGATCCACGAGTAGACACATGTCTCAGTGCACGGTCATCCTGAAGGAAGAAAGACTCAAGTAGGTTCTAGCTTACGGCTTACAAACTCTCGGACACTGATCAGTTTATAGATTACGGTAATAATATATGCATAGAGTTGAGGAGACGGGCACAAGAGGAATGCACAGCCGTGCATGCATGCATGCGTGGTGAGAGAGGTTCTGCAACTGCCATGGTGTTGTTCGACATGTAATTTGGTTTAATTTTTTTTTAACGAAGTATACAACTTTGATTATTACTTTGTACATAAGTATGTCAATAAAACATTATAGAATTGTAATGCTGTGAATATATTTTTCGTGAAATTCTAATGATGCTATGTTCACACAACTAATTTGATTTTTTATATATATTACTGATCAAAGTTCGAAAATTTTATCTACACACATCTTCAAAAGGTTATATATTTTCGAACAGAGGTAGTATTTTTTCATAGTTTTAACATTTGACACCATCTTTTTTAAGATCTGTATACAATTAATGAGGTTTTCCATGTTCTTATTAGTTATGATATTCTCTCTTTTTCTTTTTTTTCTTTTTCAATTCGCCCATCAATTTAGAATTACCAACAGTATTAATGAGGATAGGATATTAGCTATTTAATTCTGGACATACAGATCCATGAGTACAGAGGTAGGGGAACATGAGAGCATCCTCGTCCTCCAACCGTCACCTGCTTCTCCAACCAATTAAGGGAGTAGTTCTGTTTACATGTCAATGCCTCCTTCTCTTTACTCCAGGTAATTAAGTGACCTTCTTTATGTAGCACAATAATCTTAAGTATGACATCCAATAAAATTCTAGACAAACTAAATTCTTGCAAAATATGGCAAGTGCACCCGGAATCTCTCGAAATTCCTGAAAACCTTTGGCCATGGGTCATCTTCTCGCATGAGCTGAACATGCTATCCTACCTACTCAAATGAAGCCTAAAGGCCCAAAATAGCACGATTGTACATAAACAAATGCTTACATAATGAAGATATCGTTTTCTTGCATTCATGCTAAACCAACAATTTTACATTGTAGCATGCATTGCACTTAAAACAGTGCCTTTCGACAATGTAGCAATTGCATGGGTTATAGAGACGCATTCACTTATCTCAAAGATGCGTTGCGGCTAAATAATGTGTCGTCATATCACGAAAATAAGAATACCATTCGTTGTATATCGTCTTTGCTAGAGTACATAATAACAGCCGTGTTGGATGCGTCAACTCTCGATAAAATTTTGTCAATTCCTTATATTATAAATAAATAGTTATATTTAATACTCTATAAATTAGTCTACACAAATATACGGGTTGATAACTAGTATCTAAATTTTCAATGTCTGGTAAGAAAATTAGATACAACCACTCTAGCCCTTCGTATCTCGAAATAAAGGGAGCATCTAGGGGGAGGGCGCCCTCTACCCAACGAACCAACAGGTGAACGAGAGCACGCCATGTGCCGGCCCACACGTGCCCGCTGCTCTTCTCGCTACTCGCTCAGTATTTTTCACGCTGGGTGTTCTTTTTTAGTTTTGCCTAATTTTTCTTATGGTGTGGTTTTCTTGCTGGTTTTTTCTCTCTTTGCTACGCGATTATGCGGAACAGGTTGCTGCTTTGAGTCACGACACTTTTGGCGCTTCAATTTTCATATAGATAACAAAAAGAGAACATAGATTGAAGCATGCATTGGTCGAAGGCAACATTTGACGTAGCAAGTCACGGCGCCTTCGACGCAAAAAGCAAATCAATAGATAACTGATGTAAAAAATAATTCACCAAGAGAGATACATTATGTGCGGTGGTGAGGTTCACACCATCGACCTCAGGAGATCAGCTCCTGTGATCAGCATCGTCACGAAGGCTGTCGAGTTCTGCGAAGATGCAACAAGTACATCGTGCGTGGGCCATGGGGTGACCTCCTCGAGGTCCGGAGGTATCACCATGTCCAGGACGATGGGAAGCGGAGAACAGGCAAGATCAGAGATCGATCTCAACAAAGATAGGTCGCTAGAGATTTGGAACATCCTGGTTGAGATAAATGACCTGGAAGGCGATGCGCCGTTCGTAGTTTATTAGAGATAAATCAAAACAAATATCATCATAGACCTTTTTAATAAAATACATATTATAAAATGTTTATCTGTGATGTGTGTCATTACAGATGGTTTTATGAAATATCTGTCTGTGATGTCGAATAATACAAATGAACATTTTATAAAAATCCTTCTATAATATATAGATCATTACAAATGGTTTTTCAGCCTAAACTGTCGGTGATGCCTATCACCCATATAGCCCATGGCATGTATAACCCACCACAGACCATCTATATCAACTAAACCTAACCCTAGCGCCACACCCTTGCACCCAGCCACTGACTCACCCACACATTCCCTTCCCTTCTCTATCTAGGGGCGTGAGATCTCCCCTCCTCTCAATCTCCTCCTTCCTAGCCGCCCTCTAATCCCCTCCTCTCCAGCCAAATCCGCCACCGCTAACCTCTCCTTCAAATCCACAGCCACCAGCCTCGGTCCACCAGCGCTGACCTCTGATCCACCGTCTCCAGCCTCAGATCCACCATGGAGCTCGGTCGCCCATCGTCCCCAACATATGTGTGGCCTGCCACCTTGTGCTCCAATGCTATGACAAACAGCAGCAAGGAGGCTCCCATTCCCCCACCTGACTGCAACAGCGACAGTGGCCAATGGTAGCTCGTCGGTAGTGTGTCATCCCGGTCCTCGCAGCAGCCGGATCTGGTGATGGCACGTTGTCCAAATCCTCGCGATGGCAGGATCCAGTGGTGACACATCATCCTAGGCCTCACGATGACCGGATCCAATGGCGATGCCTTGCCATTGGCCTCATTGCGGCTGAATCCGGCGGCGGTGCCTCGTCATCAACCTCACGACGGCAGGATATGGAGCAGCACACGGTGCCCTAAGCTGGTCGACGATGACAGGGTTGCGAGTAGCGCCTCTCCGCTAGGCACAACAGTAGTTGACGCTGCTAGCGAGCAGTGGCTCCACCGGCAAGCAGTGATTGTCATGCTTTTTTGCTTGTTTTTATAATTAGACATCATAGATGGTTTTTCATTATGGTTTGAGATGTGTTTCCTTATCACAGACAGACTCATATAGACATGTTGAAAAACCATCTTAGATGATGTTTTCACCCATCTAAGATGAGCCATTGTGTAGTAGTGGCACCTCCTTCTTTGTCACTATCAAAGATTTCTCGATGCTAACTCCAAATTGCTTCTACCTTTCACATGACAAGGCCAAATTTGAGCATCTTGATAAAATCAACTTAGAAGATGTGCTGGGGTTGGACATGAGCCGATCCAAGCAGGCTCACGCAAGCTCGTGAAAACACGAGCCGGGTCAGGCTCGTCTCGCCACCTACAGTGAGTTTAGAAATGGGCTCAGCTCCAAATCGCTCGGCTCATGAGCCGGCTCGGTGGCAGCTCATGAGACGGGTCACTGTCCTCATGGAGCCGGAGAGATAGCTGAGCACGGAGTCCTAGGCATGCACGTCTCGAGGGAAGGGAGGGGTCGTGGGCAGCCTAGACCTTGTTGAATATTTTATAGATCAATGCATGTTTTTATCATGTCATATACAATTGTGACTTGTTGAGTTGTTGAATATGTGCTTGTTAATTATCAGTTTTTTAGTAAAGTTATGTCATTATTTTTACGTGAACTTTTTAAGCTCGGCTTGATAGCTACACGAGCTTGACAATTCGCCCACGCGTGACACCTCGTCGATGCGGTGACAACTTTTCACATGCGCGAATAACTCTCCTGCATGCAACCATGTCGCCCACGGCGAATGACAACTCGCCGGTGGCGACAACTTCGACGGTGCTGCGACACCTTGCCTGCGTGTGACAGCCACAGCAAAACAACACCCATCCACTACTGCAGTCCACTACTGCAGGATGACTCTCTGCTGAACACCTCCACTGACGGGCAACTTTTTGCCCGTCGGTGGTGCTGGTCATCACTGACGGGCAGATTTCTGCCCATCAGTGGAGGCGATGCTCAGACCGGGCACGGGGACCTCTACTGACGGGCACCAAATCCGCCCGTCAGAGGAGAGGCGATTCGTGGACCATTAAATCCATAGAACTGACTGAAAATTATCACTGACAGGCCTTTGTTTTCGGCCCGTCAGTGGTGTGTTCCACACCACTGACGGACCAAAAATTCAGGCCCGTCAGTGCTAATTCCCGTGGCCCAGAAGCCCAGCCTAGAGCACCAGTGTATATAACCTAACCCTAACCCTAGCCAGACATTAACCCCCCACCCGCCGCCGCCCCCGCCCCCGCCCCCTCTCGATCCCCATCCCCGAGCTCCCGATTTTCTCCTCTCCCCCTGCCGCCGTGCCCCCCCGCCTCCTCTCCCCCCACCGCCTTCCTCCCCCCCGCCGCCGTGCCCCCCGCCGCCTCCTCTCCCCCCGCCGCCTTCCTCCCCCCTCCCCCCCGCCGCCGTGCGCCCCGCCTCCGTGCCCCCCGCCGCCTCCTCTCCCCCCGCCGCCTTCCTCCCCCCTCCCCCCCGCCGCCGTGCCCCCTGTCGCCGTGCGCCCCGCCTCCGTGCCCCCCGCCGCCTCCTCTCTCCCCGCCGCCTTCCTCGCCGCCGTGCCCCCTGCCGCCATGCCCCCCGCCTCTGTGCCCCCCGCCGCTTCCTCTCTCCCCGCCGCCGTGCCCCCCGCCGCCTCCCTCCCCCCTCCCCGCCGTCTTCCTCCCCCCGCCTTCTTCACAGATAAGTGCCCCCTTTTTCCACAATTTATTTTAGGGTTCCCCCATTTTTAGCCAGCTTATTTGCTTGATTTCTTGCGATTTGTGAGGTTTGGCTTGTTTTAACTCTAATTGGGTATTAGATGATCTAAGATACTAGCTGCTGATGCTCTGCGATTGCTTCCTAGATGCTCAATTTCATGCATATGACCTACTCCCTTCCAGAATGCATATTACTCTTGGTTTATCCTTCCATTGTTATACTTAAATGCAAGTACTCAAGGCTTTAATCCAAACTGTGATGATATCAACACTATGAAGGTTTAGATTTACTTCTGATCAATTAACAACCCTTTTTTCTGAGATAACTCTAGTGATTTCTGATACCTGCTCTATGTGTAGATGATAAACGGTATTCACCAGAACCTATAGCTGAACAAACAGAGAGCCATTTGGATGAAGAAGCTGGCTCCTTCTCGCCTGAGCTAATGCACGACAATGAAGATGAAGATGCAATTGATCCTGAAGAGGACAAGGCAGAACTGGTACAGAGTCTTGTTTTCTGCTGCATTTTGTTCTTTACAACAATATAATTGCTGAAAAAATAGTAATAGTTATTTCTGTAGTGCGGTTGGTTATTAGATTATCAAATACGACTTAACAGTAATTGGGCACCATATTGTGCAACAAGAAAGTGAATTGATAGCCCTATGATAGGAACACTTGTAATAAGACAAGGTTCCATTGAGATCTTAGGATAACCCTTTCAAGCACTGGTAGGCCTTCATGCATTTTTACCCTGAAAGAGGCATAGTTTCATTTAGACATAAACATTTGATGATAATGCACCAAGGACCAAGGGCATTTGTCCTTTGCCTAAGGTGCTTTACGTGAGTAGGGTGCATTTCTCGGGTTGATCACAAATTTGAAATGTGGTACTGTGGTTAGCTAGTCAGTCTCACAAATGTGCTCTGCGCTTTGAATTAATCTCCAGGATCGAAAACGTGAAGCTGTAGTTGTTGAGCATCAAAGAAAAGTAAAGGAGGTCATGACAGCTAAGGCAAGAAAACCTGATGAGATGGAGGCAAAAGCAATCATGGTTTATCTGATGGGTGGATGAATTGTGAATCTGAAAAAATATATATTGGATGAAATGTATATGAAATGTATATTGGATGAACTGTGTATTGGATGAACTGTGTATGAAATGCTAGCAATGTATTGTTTTCTGAATTTTTTTTAATGCCTCAAAATCTACTACTGACGGGCTTCTAAAGTAGGCCCGTCAGTGGTGACCAGGGCTCTGCTGACGGGCCCTAGGCCCGTCAGTGGAGGGGGCTGACGGGCCCCCAGCCCGTTAGTAGAGGGGGTTTTTGGCCTGTCAGTGGAGGCCCATACTACAGTAGTGATCGTGGAAACGTTTGAAAGTAATCCGCCGGTACCTTTGGATCTTGATAGTCCGAGAGGCCGGATGCGGCGCTCGCCGACCGTCCTGACAAACGAGTGATAATGCCTGCACAGGACCATACAACGAAACGAGCACAGCTCAGTGGGACAGTAAAAAGGAAATCAGGAAATTAGCCAATGTTCTTCTATACGCCCGACACTTGTCGCGCACGTGTCTACGCCGAGCAATCGGATGACGACACTGCACTGAACCCAACGAGTCAATTGCTACCCCGTTGTCACTACTTCGCACGTCGCCGCTGCAAACTCCGTTGTGGGCTGGATGGCCATCGCCCTGCGGCGCGGCACGCCTCCGTCACAAACTCCGTCGCGGACAAGGTACCTAAAAACTCCGTTCTGGACTGGATGCCCATCGCCCCGCGGCGCGGCACGTCTCCGTCACGAACTCCGTCGCGGACGAGGTACCTCGCCGTGCGGCGCTTCACTGCCAGGACTTCGTGTACTTGCGTGGCGCACAACCGCGCCGCTGCACGCCATGTTGCAGCAGGGTCGAGGACCACCTCGCCGCGCATTTCTACTCACGCCACCTCGCCACACCCCGCCGTCAAGCACGCACCCTGCCATCTCGTCCCTCATCCTTGGCCACTCGGCTCGCCAGGAACGGCGACGAGGAGCGGCCGTAGAGGGGTTACCTGACGGTTGGTTGAAAGAATACAGGCCGAGCAAGACTCGATCTGGATCTAGAATCAGGAGGGGCATGGTAAACTGTAGTTTCCTTGATTAAAATGTGTTTAACTCGATGGCTTTGTGGTCTCCTTCTGAAGCCTCTTGCATCAACAAAGAAACCTACAAGGATCCTAAAAAACAAGTGGTCGCTAATGATCTGGTGCAAGAACAACTCTATGATATGTTTATTGCATTTTGTTCGCCAGCTGTCTGTATGAGCAATGCCGTAAAGATAGGATTTTAACTCAACTTTTGACAAAAAAAATTTATTGGACTTGTTATTATCGTGGTATGAACATGAACAGTGAATTGAAAGCTGCTAACCTCTTTCCTGACTTTGAACCTTATATAGTACAAGAAGTTACAGGCATTGATGAGTTATTAGTGCATGTGTTCTATGTAGATTACAAATAATTGATAGTAACTACTCCTTGAATAATTGATGCGCACGCCCGACTTGAGGGTAAAAATGTTATCCTGGCTTATCAATTGGGATCTCTGCAGGTCTTGGGCGAGATGCTCTCGAGCGAGGCGCTATACGTCCCTAGGAGAGGTGTGTTTGGGCAAGGTGCGCACTAGCAAGACGCTGTGCATCCGGGCGAGGCGCGTCTGGGCGAGATGCAGCGGAGCCCTGG
This sequence comes from Stipa capillata, assembly GCA_019208055.1. Classification (NCBI taxonomy): domain Eukaryota; kingdom Viridiplantae; phylum Streptophyta; class Magnoliopsida; order Poales; family Poaceae; genus Stipa; species Stipa capillata. Next base: position 55,802 of record JAGXJF010002632.1, on the reverse strand, counting down.
GCGAGGAGCGACTAGGTGAAGCTTGGATCAAAGCCAACTCGAGCACACCGCTGGCGAGGTCTGGCAGACATTTAGTCGGTGGGCGATCCATATTAGCGAGGCGTCCCATACCGACAAGGAGCATCTATGCAAATTCCGACGGATATGTTAGGTAGGGATGAGAGAGAAGACTGCCTCAGACGATGTAGTAGACGTTAGAACAGTACCGTAAACTGCCTAGGGACAAAGATGTGTATATACATGGAAGTCGTCCCCGCCTATAAAGGGGGAGACTCCTCGCTATCGAAAGAGGGATTTATGTGAAAGAATTTCTGCTCATTTTGGTTGGTTTTTCTTTACCTTTTTGGCAAGCAAATAAGGGAAACAGTGTCAGGCGTTGAGTCTGGGACCGGCAAGTTACTTGGGTATCTCGGCCGGTCTAGCATTTAAACTGGGGTACCTCGCATTTACTTGGGAGAGTACTTGTCGACAGCCTTTTAAACTCCAAGTTTGCCACAAGATGTTCTACGTTGGTCCTACCAGTAGCTATGAATTACGTTCTCTGAAGGTTGCTTAATCTCATCATATTGGAAGACCATCAGATTTCAGACAGCTGGATAGTGCTCATGATCTAATCTGGAGAGTAGAGAGAATTATGAAAATATGCCATCATCAGCGCCCAAGGGTATCTCCAAAAGGAAGCTGACAGAGTTGGAGCTTCAGAAGGCAAGATTGAACAACCAGTCTCTGGAGCATGAATCTGCTACAAGAGAAGAAGCAAATGTGGAGCAGAAACCCAAGGAAAATAAGCACAAAACTAAACCTGTGAAACAGATTGCTGCACCTCTTCGAGCATCACCTCGTTTAACTGCACTGAAGATTAACCAGGAAGCAAAAATGTGCCCAGAGATGCACTTGTCAGCAACGGAGAGGTATTGCCAATCAGTTAGAACCAGAGCAGGCCAAAAACCTTAAATCGAAGGCTAATTCCTCTCAACTTCATCAGAAGAACGATGGATCATATACCACAAGTGCTTTTGAAAATGCTGAAAACAAGTATCCTTCGGTTCCCCCCGAAAAAACACTAGGAGCATCTGCTGCATGCTCTTTAGCAAACACGAGAAGCGCCGCGCGGAGCACACCTCGCCGGCCAAACCATCTGCCGTGGGCAGGCTCGCCGGCAGGGGGCAGAGGCCACCTCGCCTAACGGTGCTCGTGCCACCCTCACCTCGCCCAAGCCGCACGCCACCTCGCCGCCCACCTCGCCGGGGCACCCACCTCGCCGGGGCACCTACCTTGCCACTACCTCGCCACGGACGGCGCGCAGCTCCACCACCAGCGCGCCGCTCGACCCCGCCTCGTGCGCCACGTTACGCTACCTTGCCGCCCACCTCGCCGGTTCACCCAACCTCACCGCTACCTCGACTCAGCTGCTGAGCCGCTCCGCCGTGCAGGTCGACCACCTCACCACGATGCTTCACCTTGCCCGAGCCACACGACGCCTCGTCGCCCACGTCGACGGCGACCTCGCCGCACTTCTTGCAGAGGCCGGTGCTGAGGAAGAGGTGGAGCCGGATCGGAGCAGCTTTGGTTGTACAGATCTTGAGGACGTCAAGCAGTTGACGGGATGCGAGAGGGAGAGATGAGAACATAGGTCAGAGGAGCATGGAGTAATGGAATTACTGGGGCAGCCACCAAATCATTTACGAGGCCTCAGCTCTGGCTTGGACATGCGGTGGGGGAATCAAATGGAGAGAGAGCATAGAAGGTTACGTTCCGGAGTTCAAAGAGTATGCTATAGAATGTTTCATAGGTAATCTAGAAATGACTATAATGTCCTGAACGATGTGATAAGCTCAAAGATAAAATCGTAAATCGCCTAAAAGTAGAAGTGTAAATGTATATTGCCATCAACCCTTCATATAAATAAGAAAGAATCTCCTCTAATTATATAGGGGGTTGGCCTTGAGAAAGATTGATATGTTTACAGTTTCTTGCTATCCATACCCTCGCGAGCTGTCGTGTCGTTGCATGCGTCGGTGCCGTAGGCGGTAAGTCGTGCTGTTCTGTTCCCTATGCGCCCTATCCAAACGGGGTTGCTATAAAATTATTGTTTAAGGGAGTGCTTGCCAATAAAATCTAACTGGTGTTTTTCATATTGGTATGGACATGTATTTCAGTAAAATTTTTTGAAAAATACGACGGCGTGTACTACACAATAGAGCAAGTATTTACATGTGAAGTTGCTATTCAAGGCCTCGATCTCCCTTTCTTTACACAAGAAAAACGATCATATTTTTACGCACGAACTCTGCAAGTTGACATGTAATACTATGAGGTACGTCATGTTCTTTTTGATTCTTTTTTTTCGAATGCACAAAGTGCATACCTGCTATAAGGTGCCTCAACTCCGGGTAATTCTGGTCATTCTGACCATTCAAGGCGGAGTCTATCGGGACAAAAATCAAGTGAACGAAAGATCGATGTGATGAAAGGGAGCAGAGGATAGAGAGAAAGATGGTGTAGAATGAGAGATCCATGGTCACGATCGCCGCCTCTTCGGTCTCCTCCACCTTGTTGTCATTCGTCTTCTTCACAATGCGTGCGACGTGCTTAGGCATATGGTAGCAAACGGCATTGAAGAACCTTGGAGCTGGATATGAACGCTGACGATAGGGACTACGAGGTGCGAGGCCAATATAACGGTAGGACACAAGTGAACAATATTGCAAGCACTGGATGCAAGAGGCGGAACAGGGGCGTCGACCCCGATTTTGATAGGTATGGCACCAACAAAGTTCGACAGACCAAGGATATGTCATACAACCGAGAATGTGAGAGAATACCAATATCAAAACTTGCAACTGTAAAAGATAACAATTACTCAGAAGGCAAATAAATGGTTTTCTGAATCTCAGAAGACAAATAAATGTACTCACTGATATCACAAAGACGTGACGTTTTAGATATAACTTTAGTCAAACTTTTAAAACTTTAACTACTAATACTGTCTTAAATATTTAGATTACATATTAAAAAATTTATAAATATAGATTTATCTCGAAAATTATTTTTATAATATTATAATTTTATTGGTTTTCATACAGATTTATATTTTAAAGACTATATCAATTTTGAAACGTTATATTTTTGTGATATAGACGAAGTAACCAGGATAGCCTTGTCTTCACATCAGGACTAAGCGACGTTATGGACATTCGGGCCTGAAATGGGCTTATTGCACAGCCCCTTGCTCGGGTCCGACCAAATCCGGAGCTTATCGGCCACGCCTCACTTGGCTAGGGTTCTTGGGGTTTTCGTAGCGGCTGCGTTACCCCATTCCCTCGCCTATATAAAGGTCATCACGTCCGCGGCGCTGCTCACTACTCTCACCACCAAGCACCACCACCACCCAGTGAGAGCGAGCGATCAAGGCGAGGAGGCAAGATGCATATCTTCGTGAACACGCTGACGGGGAAGGTGATCACGCTCGAGGTGGAGAGCAGCGACACCGTCGCCAACGTCAAGGCCAAGATCCAGGGCAAGGAAGGTATATGCACTATCCGTCTCCGACCACCACCTCCTCCATTTACTCGCCGCGTTAGTTCTTGCGTCCGTGTGTCGTTTCTCGAAAGCTTGCCTTTTTCCTCTCGTCTTGTTTGATTTCACCCGTGCATACCCCATTAATCTTGTCTAGGTGAGCTAAATTAATATCAAATGATCTGTCAAATGTAGTTCATAGCATCGCCATTTTTGTTGTGTCCGATCATCTAAGTCTGAAACAGAGCAGATCCACTTGGGTGATCGGTCGTATTGAGCTAAAATCAAAATTTTCTTTTGATCCGAGGTTGGATAATGTTGGATTGGCTTCAAAATTTGCGATTCTTGAGGTAGGAATAGGATTGGCCTCTTCTTTTACAACTTGCTAGGCAATCAACCTAGATCTACACGTATCCCCTGTTTGGCAGTTAATTTCGATGTCCAGTTTGATTTCATCATCACGTTCATGGAACTGCGCGTGTTTAATTCGTACTTCCAGATTTATGGAGTGGCGAACTAATTGCAGAAGTTGTTTGTTTTCTTGGCCTTGCCTAATCCTAGGAACCCCTCCGGATCAACAGCGCCTCATCTTTGCGGGGAAGCAGCTGGAAGATGGCAGCACCCTGGCCTACTACAACATCCAGAAGGAGTCCACGCTTCACCTGGCGCTCCGCCTCAACGGCGGCAGCAGAGGCGACTACCCCAAGTACCTCCCCATCGACCTCCGCTTGCTTGCGCAGAAGTTCAATGAGAACAAGATGGTCTGCCGCAAGTATGCACGCCCCGAACCATTTCTTTCACTATACCAATTAATATGTTGTTCGTTTCTATGGATGCCTCATGCCTGTGCATGCAAGCGTATGAATTGAATTTGTTTTTGTGGTTTGTTCGGCGATGCATGTGTTAGTAGTTGCAAATGTAACTAGCTTATCTGCATGCTTTTTGTTATGTATCTGAGCCCCCTGAGGTGTAGATATGTATTTATCAGGTTGATTTGGAGCATCTGGTTCATTGTATGCCAAAGAAGTAAGGTGCTGGTGTTATAGTAAATTCGGGTAGCTAATGAACCATTGTCACTGTAACGCTTGATTTGAATTCTGAAAACGTACAGAGGTTGATGCATGTCTCACCTTTAATTTGTCATCTACCTTCTTTGCATTGGCAGTTGATTTTTTTAATTCACACTTTTGGGCAGTACTAGATTGCTTGGGTTTTGTGGTTGGTTGGTATGAATCAAGAAACTAATTAGATGGTTGATAGGCAGTAATGGTGAATTAGTTAGATGTGCACAATTGCTTTCTTGTGACCTAGATAAACATAATTATGACATGGCAATCTATTTTCTTTAGTCGCTGGCCATTTCAGTATGTTTAGTGCATGTTGTTTGTCATTTTACTTGCTTTTTTGTTGCTACCTAGTATTGTTTAGCACTTAGAAAAGGTTATGTAGTTGAATTGTTAGTTAGCCTTCTGGACCAAAAAAAAAGGCACATTTCCTTTTAACATTCCATTCCTGCGTGTTCTGTCTCGTACTTCCGTAGATAAGTCACCCACAAGCCATTCGTGCTTGCAATGTATGTGCCGATATAACCTAACTGTTTCACAATTTTTATATTCCAGGTGCTATGCACGCCTTCCCCTCAGGTCTACCAAATGCCGCAAGAAGAAGTGTGGCCACAGTGACAAGGTGAGCCTTATTTTCCCCTGTCATCGTAGTGTTTTACCCCTTCATATATAGGCTATCATTGTCCATGTGTTAGGTCTTAGTTGTCTTAACATTATCCTGTTATTGGCCTTAATTAGTCCTCTTAGCAATGTCCATGTTCTTGGCTTTATTATCGTACCATTAAAGTTCGCGTTCTTGGACTTGGATATCATATCCCCACTATTTTTTTTATGATGCATGTTTGTCATAAGTTGGCATCGCTGTGCTCCTATCATTTGGAATGCGCTATATCAATATGAGTTATCACTTCTTGTTTTCTGTTAAGCGGCTTATGCTTATTTTAGATTTGTATTGTGTAACGCGCTCTATCTACTGTGCTAATTTTTTTGTGTAAAATATACCTGGAGATATTCCAATTACTAGCAGCTGATAACTGAACTGAGTGGTATGGTTCACTTTTTTACCTGATGTACTTTTTAGTTTGTGTACATATAATTGGATATTATTCCAATTACTAGCAGCTGATAACTGAACTTATGGGTAATGGTTCATTTTTTAACCTGATGTACTTTTTGCACTGCTCTTTTTCAGCTGAGGATGAAGAAGAAGTTTATGTCCAAGTTTGGTCCAGAGTGAACATTGGAAAGGATTATATGCATCAGCTGAATCAACTGTCTTAGCATCATATCAGAGTTATCGTCAGAGTTCAACTTATTCGTAGTTTAAATTTCCTGCTAGATTTTGAATCTTTGTTACTCTTTTGAACACTAGGGGTTATGCGTAGCAGTGGCATGATTAAGAGATGGTGAAAGTTCCCACTTGATGTTGAACCTTTATGACCCTTGAGAAATGATCGAAATGCTAGTTAATATCGTCGCCTAAATATTGTTTGAATCAGCTCTTGCCTGCTTTTTATGCTGTTCTGTTTTTCAACCTCTGGTGATTGGTGTTAGTTTACCAAGATTGATGGCTTATCAGGTCATGCTGTTCTATCTAACAAATTAGCTAGGAAGAGATGGTTTGTGTGCTTGTGCGCTTGTTGAGAAGCACTTGTTTGTAGATGGTATCAGGTCATGCTGATCTCTGACAACTTGATAAACCAATTTGTGCCCAATGTGTGTGAGGTGTTCTTGTATAAATTTTAAATTTTGCAATTGCTATTTTCTGACCATAGTTGTTGCTGCAAGAGAAGGATGGAGATCAGAAACTTTGGAGTCTCACGTTCTCACTGTTTAATTACACAATATTCTTGATCATTTGCAAGTTTTATTGAGTTACACAGAACAAATAGTAGAATAGTCTCATATTTGTCCATCATTTACATGAGTGGCTGAATTTATAGAAATGAAATCTGCCGTTGAGAAGCCTCTTCTACAGACTTTGTGGCTTCAAATAAATGGAATAACATGTGCAGTGTAGTGTATTGTAGACAAGGAAAAGAAAGGCGCTACTCTGCACTCGCGCAGCGTGCATAGGTGTTGTTGCGCAGCACTCCAGTCCTAGACGGAGGTCTAGGAGCTTGGGAGGAGATAGAGAGCGAGTGAGAGAGGTGACGGCAGGTTGAGGTTGAAGAATGCGGCGTGATGAGGTCGAAGAAACTCCTTCGCCACCGATCTGAGATCACACCATTGTCAATTGGAGCTCCTCCGCGTTGATTGGAGCCGAATCGCCTGTTATATGTTAACCTTGTCGTTAGGATTCTGTTTTAGTTTAAACGTGAGTCAGTTACGAGTCTGCGTGTAAGCCAGAGACTTGCCTCATTCAAGTTGCGGCAAACAGAATTCGGTTTAGATACGAAACGAGTTAGTTAAAGAGTCCAGGCTAGCTGATGCTTGTAACGAACTGAGCATATAAGAAGAAGAAAAACCTAGAAAACGGCGCGGACGATTGCACCATCAAAATCCATCTCTCGTGTGCGCGTGTTTGTGTTTTTCGTTCTGCCATATACGTGCTGATCCAGGTCAAAGAACCAACAAGGGGTATCAGAGCCTGGATTTTTCTAGAGGTGCTCGCGGCGTTTGAAGATCAAGGAGCTATGGTAGACGACAACATTGCTGCGGCCGTTGCGAAGGAGAAGGCTACCGGAGATGAGCTCTCCGGTACTAGCGGCAGCGGCGGCAAGAAGACGGCGTCCACAAAGGCTATTCCGACTCAGTACCCGATGCTTAGTGAAACAAATTACGGCATATGGGCCGTAAAGATGAAGATCATCTTTCGCTCGCTAGGTGTTTGGTCAGCAGTAGAAGGAGATGAAGACGAGGTAGACGAAGAGAAAGATCAAGATGCCATGGCCGTAATTTGCCAATCTGTACCGGACTCTGTTCGTATGTCAATTGCAAAGTACGACACGGCTAGGAAAGCATGGGAAGCACTGAAGGAAACGAGAGTTGGAGAAGACAAGGTCAAAAGGGTGCGGGCAAGAGTGCTAAAGCGTCAACTTAACAACATGACGATGGAAAATTCAGAGTCAATCGGTGAGTACTCTACTAAGCTCACAAACTTGGTTGCTGAAATAAGATCGCTTGGTGGAAATATTTCTGAAATAGATGTTGTTGAGAAATTATATGGATCTGTCACCGAAAAATTCACTGAGATCATTGGCACGATCGAGCAATTCGGCGACGTATCACAGATGTCAGTGCCCGAAGCAATCGCAAGGCTGCGAACGCACGAGGAAAATATTAAAGCTCGTCGGGCATCCAAAGAAGGAGGTGAGAAACTCCTGTACACACGTGTTGAGTGGATAGCGCAGATGACTCAGGAGAAGAAACACGACGAGAGCTCTAGTTCCGGGGACCAAGGTCGTGGCCGCGGTGGAAGAGGTCATGGGCACGGCCGAGGGAGATCGCGAGGAGGCGGCCGCGGTGATGCAGTTCAATTCATCGATGAACGAAGGCCCCGAAACTATGACAAAAGCAAGGTGAAGTGTTTCAATTGCAATGAGATGGGTCACTTTGCAGATGAGTGTAAGAAGCCAAAAAGAAAAGAGAGGGCTAACCTTGTGCAGAAACAAGGAGATGATGAACTTGCTCTCCTCATGATTGAGGCATGTGAGCATGTTCAAATGATTATAACTGAGCATGTTATGTTGCAAGAGAAGAAGGTCTGGCGAAGCTCTTGGGCAGCCAAAACAAAGCATGGTATATGGATACTGGGGCAAGCAATCATATGACAGGCTGCAAGGAAAAATTCTCTGAGTTAGACCCTACTGTCAATGGATCCGTGAAGTTTGGAGACAGGTCGAAGGTGGAGATTAAAGGGCGTGGAGCAGTGCTTATTCAGTGCCTTACTGGTGAGCATCGTATTCTATAAAATGTATACTATATTCCGAGACTAAGAAGCAATATTATCAGCGTTGGTCAGCTTGATGAGAATGGTTGTAAGGTGGCAATAGAAGATGGCATGATGTCAGTATTCGACAGGCAACGAAGGACACTAGCCAGAGTGCCATGGTCTCGGAATCGTTTGTACCTTCTCAATGTTGAACAGGTCCAGCCGAAGTGTTTGCTTGCTCGATGCAAAGAGGATGCATGGCTCTGGCATGCCCGATACGGCCATGTTAATTTCCATGCGTTAAGGAATTTGGGTCAGAAGGAGATGGTGAAGGGAATGCCATTCATTGACCATGTTGATAGAATTTGCGACAGGTGCCTCATTGGCAAGCAGCACAGGAGGCTGTTTCTTGCAGAATCATCATACAGGGCCAGTGAACCCCTCCAGATGATGCACGGTGACTTATGTGGTCCCATTACACCTGCGACTCATGGTGGAAGACACTATTTCCTCTTGCTTGTTGATGATCACTCACGGTACATGTGGGTTGTACTGCTACGCTCAAAGGATGAAGCACTAGATGCTTTCAGGAAGATAAAGGCTGGTACCGAGATGGAACTGAAACTGAAACTGAGAGCACTCCACACAGATCGCGGTGGTGAATTCACCTCGAATGAGTTCAATAACTATTGCGAGGAGCATGGCATCAAACGATACCTCACGGCTCCATACTCTCCCCAGCAAAACGAAGTCATGGAACGAAGAAATCAAACGGTCATCGGCATGGCAAGGAGCTTGATGAAAAGTAAATGTTTATCGGGCGCCTTCTGGGGCGAAGCGGTAACTACAACTATGTATCTACTCAACAGAGCACCCACAAAGAGTGTTATCAACAAGACTCCATATGAAGCATTGTATGGGCGAAAACCGAATGTATCACACCTGCGAATATTCGGCTGCGTCAGGCATGTAAAGGTGGCAGGACCGCACCAAGCCAAGCTGGCCAACCGAAGTGCAGAGATGATCTTCATCGGCTATGAATTGAACACAATCACGAAGGGTTATCGCATGTACGATCCCCGTACAAAATGGCTTGTTATTTCATGAGATGTTGTGTTCGAGGAGGATGGAGCTTGGACATGGGGAAGTGATCATGGTGAAATTCCTTCTGCCGCAGGTGGTACGTTTATTATTGAGTATTCAACTCACCATGATGCAGGAAATGAAGTGCACAATCCCGACTTGCATGACGACGTCAGCCATAATGATGACGTCAACAACGACATTGGCGCAGAGGAGGGGAGTCCGGGTCCTGCATCCCCAAGTGCAGCACTTGGGATTCGGCCTCAACGCCACCAGCAACACAGCTGACGACGCCTGCATCGCCGGTTTCACCGCACACACCTGCCGGGAGTGCGTCTTCTGCGGCAAGCTCCCTTGAAGGCCCTCGAGGAATGCGTGACCTGACGGAGATCTACGACGCCACGTCTCCTGTCGCGTTCGAGTACTCCGAGCTTTGCATGCTCGGGGTGGAGGAGCCAACGAATTACCAAGAGGCATATGTTGTGCCGAGTTGGAAGCGTGCAATGGAAGAGGAGCTAGCATCAATCCACAATAACGGTACGTGGAAGCTCACAACTCTCCCATCTGGTCACAAAGCTATTGGTTTGAAGTGGGTCTTCAAGCTAAAGAAAGATACTAGAGGAGAGATTGTGAAGCACAAAGCACGTCTTGTTGCAAAGGGTTAAGTGCAAATGCAAGGAATTGATTTTGAGGAGGTGTTTGCCCCGGTTGCACGGCTGGAAACTGTGAGGCTCTTGATTGCTCTTGCGGCTCAGAAGGGATGGCAAGTTCACCACATGGATGTAAAGTTTGCTTTTCTCAATGGAGATTTGATGGAAGAGGTATATGTAGCTCAGCCACCAGGATTTGAGAAGAAGGGAGAAGAACATAAGGTGTTACGTCTGCATAAAGCCTTATACGGGTTGCGACAAGCACCCAGAGCTTGGAATGCCAAGCTGGATCAAACGCTCATTGCTCTTGGATTTGAGAGGTGCCCTTTGGAGCATGCGGTGTATAAACGAAGTGATGAGGATGCAAACCTGCTGGTAGGAGTGCACGTTGATGACCTAGTCATCACCGGAGGAAGTGTAATGGAAATTGATGCTTTCAAAAACCAGATGAAGAGAATGTTCAGCATGAGTGACTTGGGCCTACTGAGTTATTATCTTGGTATAGAAGTGCATCAAACCTCTAGATTTATTTCTCTAAACCAGTCAACTTATGCGGCAAAATTGCTTGACAAAAGTGGAATGAAGGATTGCAACTCCACCTTAGTCCCAATGGATCCGAATGTGAAGCTGAGAAAAGAAAGTAAATTGCCCCCCGGTTGATGTGACGTTGTACAGGAGTATGGTGGGCAGCCCTGAGGTACTTGTTACATACTCGTCCAGACTTGGCTTATGCCGTAGGGTTTGTGAGTCGTTATAAGGAGAAACCGACCACATAACTGAAAGTGCATCTAGTGCTCCCTAGTGGGTTTTGATGATTAATGACAAATGATTAAGGGGCTAATGGTTTACTGAGTGTATACAGGTGTATAGTCCCTAAGGTAATTGCTTTAACCAGTGGATGTCAACTCCTAACAAGTTAATGATGAAGCAAGGCTTGGACCTAGAAGATTAGTGGTGATTTTCTAGTGTTTAATATGATCAAAAGATTATTTAAGTCCATAGGACAAGCCACACTATTAAGAGGGGTAAGATATCTAAGCTATAGGAAGAATCTTCATGTGTGCTCAGTCAAATTCTCAAAAGACTTCTTTGAAAATCTCTTTTGAGACACAGATAATGATTCTCGGTGATACTGGTTTTGAGAACCGGATGTACCGAGATTGGCCTCTGTTGTGAGGTTGATGACTTAGTCGTCTCAAGCCTCGAATACCTTCAATTACGGCATGACCGGTCTTCATGCCCGATGCTACCGAGAATGGCCTCTGTGTCGGAGAGTTAGAGAACCCTGCCATTTAAGGTTTGCCCTAGTTTCATGTTTTGGAAACTGGTTTGTCTGTTCCTGAGACTGGTGCTTCCGGGATATGCTTCTGTTGTCTTAGACTAAGTCCCATTTGATTTATCTTCGGTTCTACCGGCTTCTTTTCCGGTTGAACCGAGAATTTCTTCTGGACTTAGGTCTTCTGTTGTCCTAGACTAAGTCCCATCTGTTTTGTCTTCAGTTCTACTGGTTTCGTTTCCGGTGATACGAAGAATCTCTTCTGGACTTAGGTCTTTTTGTGAAGCTGTGTTACCGAGTTGGTTTCCGGTTTGACCGCGTTTCCTCTTATGAGAGAAGAACATGTCATTACTTCAAATCTCGGTTTAACCGTTCTTCAAAGTTGGCACTACCGGGAATTGTTTCTGGAAATAACTCTGCAGAGTAGAATCTTCAATCCCGGTGTGACCGTGTTCCTTTCGGAACTACCGACTTTGAGTTGAGGACTTTCACTGTGCAACTGAGTTCCTCAGAATATGACCGTTGGTCTGAAACTCGGTGCTTCCGGGTTCGTGTTCCGATTGCTCTGAGTAAGAATCTTTTCCCCAACGACTCTTTTCTAAGATGTGCCTATTTATAGCCCCCGACCCCCTGCGGGCTTGGGAGGACACTCTGTGCAAATTACTCATCCTCTCACACTGTGTGTTCCTCTTTCCTCTTGTTCTTCGAGATCTACTTTGAGAGAGGAAAGATCTGTGAGATCTAAGACTTGATTGAGCATTCAAGCAAGAGCTTCTTCGAGCCTAATAATCTTGACCTATTACTCTTGGAGATTTGGCATCTCCTAGCCGGCTAGGCGTCGTTGAGAGCTCCAATTTGTGGATTCGGCTCCAACAAGTTTGTGAAGGTTTGGGGATCACCTCAAGATCCACCACGAGTGGTTCAGCAAGTTCTAAGTGGACTTGGCTCAAGGAGAAGAAGGTGAAATCTAAGTGACTTCGGAGCTAAGTGCTCAAGCCTCTCCAAACGAAGACGTAGAGTTGTTGCCGACAACTTGAACTTGGGGATAAATCTTGAGTCTTCTCTCTAGCTCTTTATTTAAGTGTTATTCTTCATTTGAGCTAGATCTGATTTGGTATTTGTTGCTTCACCTTTAAATTGCTTCATCCTTGCATGCTAAACAACAAATTTGGTTAAAATTTGATAATCTCCTATTCATCCCCCCTCTAGTAGATAGACCTCAATCTTTCAATTGGTATCAGAGTAAGGTCTCCTCTTTGCTACTGATTTAGTTTAACCACCAAGGGAGAAAGGTATATCGACTTCTGGGAAGTATAGAAATTCTTCGCATAGACCTATCTTCGATGGTACTAATTATGCAGGTTGAAAGCACAAGATGCGGATGCATCTTGAAGCCATTGACTTCGAGATCTGGAGAGTAATCGAATAAGGAGTTTGTCGGGATTATTATCCAGCAATACTGAATATGGGACAGCGTGAGCACAACAGATCTAGATGGGTGCACACGGGCGACAAAGTTTAGATAGGTTCAGGCCCTCACGGAGAGGTAATACCCTACGTCCTGTGTTTGGTGTATGATATTGCTCGTATTCCGAGTGCCGCAAGGCTTCAGGAGTAGGTCTCAAAGTTGCTAGGGCTATGTATATCACCCCCCTTGATCAGAGGATCCCTACCAAGCCTTATATAGGCGACCTGGGTAGGGTTACAAGAGTCCAGATCAGTTTACAGATTGGTTTCCTAGTTGGTTATAACCGAATCCGGGATTGCCAGTTTGGTATTTATCTATATCTTGTACTCTAAGTCGATGAGGCGTCCCCGTGCAGAAGTCGGACTCCAAGTAGTCAATCTGGCCCACCCTATATCCAGAGGGCCGGTTTTGTCCTCCTTGATAATACCTGGGTGCCGTGTCATCATCAATAGCCCCCGAGTCCTTCACGATCTGACTGTTGCTGCCTCTCTACTTGGGAAAGTTTCCCGAGTGGTATTCGCTTGAGCGCTCCCTTTGTTGCCTGTAGGAAGATTGTGAGGGACTCATTGAACTCCTGTAGAGTAGAGATAATAGGCCGAGTAATATTCACCCCAAGGGTAGGAATATCATGGCGGTTGAGTTAATAATGGGTAAGTCCTGGTGGTATCCAATCGTATCCAGCGGATGGAGACCGGCTGATAGCCCAGCGGGGGACATACCATGAATCCCGACTGAATTCTCAAGTGGCATCTGGTTCCCCGAGTGGCCCGGGCCCAGCTATTGTCCCTCTGGGAGAATGCCCTCGAGATTCACGTCAGAATCAGAACACAAGTTGTAATGCTTCAATCCCGAGTGACGGAGCCTAATGCCCGGACGTTCCACTGAACCCAGAGAATCTAGGTCCCGGAGAGTCCGGGGTAAAAGTCTCCGGAAGGTCCGGTTGGAGAAACCGGTGGTTCCGAGTTGCTCGGTGTCCGACTAGTGGCCCACTGAAGGCGCACCACAACTGCCCTTCACTCGGGTGTACTCAAGTGATTGCGTTCCCCTGGAGGCCAACCACCGAGACCCACCAAAACCATAACGTTCAGTCCCGAGTTGTTCGGCAACTGACTAGCGACCCGTTAGGGTGCGTTACAGTCGTTCCATATGCGGGGTGTACTCCAAACGGCTATTTAACCCCGGAAGGCCGACCGTCGGAAACCCCTAATCAAAACCGTGCTGAAGACGGTAACGCCAAGTCATGAAGCGGTTAATTCGCCCCACGATCCGTCATGTAGCGTAACGGGGGCCAGAAAAACCGCGACGTGGCACGAAAAGCACCCGTGGAAGTTGAAAGGCCGCCTCGCGCGTGCGAGAAAACCGTGGTCGTGGAAGTGAAAGAGTCACGCCCCTCTGCTGTCCCTCTTTATGTAACGGGGGAGGGGAAACACAAACCACTTTATTCACGTTCACACTTAGCCTTGTCGCGCCCCGCTTGCCTCTTCGCCTTCCTCGCACTCCGCCGTCTTTGAGAGCGCCGTCGTGAACAAAACCCTAAATCTGATTCGTCGACGCTGGATGCAATCTCCCGTCTGGGCGGCAGATTCGGTTGAGGATGAGGAGGACGCACTAGTGTGGGCTCTCCTCGAAGAAGCAAACTCCTCCATCAACCCAATGGCTCCTTGGGCGAAATCGACGACGATCGAGGCCCGGCTGAATGCTCTGGTGACTGCAGGCGTGCTGCTGGTGAAGGAGCTAGTGGAATGGCGCGCCGCCGGCGGGGAGGAGTTCCCCACCTCGAACACCGGCGAAATCGTGGTCCACGCCGCCTTCTTCAACCACGGGCTCTTGGTGCCGGTCCACCCCTTCCTCCAAGGACTGCTCTACAACTACAGCCTCGAGCTCCACAATCTCAACCCCAACGGCCTGCTTCACGTCTCCACCTTCATCACCCTGTGCGAGTGCTTCCTCGGGATTGAGCCGCACTTCGCGCTATGGAAACAATTGTTCATCGTGAAGCCGTAGCCGAGCAAGAACAGCCCGGCCCTGGTGGGAGGCGCCGGGTTCCAGCTAAGGCCCGGGGCCGTCAAGCTCTATCTGGAGCTGCCCTTCCAAACCTCGAACAAGGGATGGCACTCGGATTGGTTCTACATTTCCAATCCGGCGCCATCTCTCCTAGGGTTTGAAGGTCAGCCTCCAGAGGTCCGACCGAGCTGGACCGAGCTGCCGCAGGATTGGGAGCAGCCCGGGGTCATGGTCCTCATGGGGGCTCTCTCCGAGGCGCTCAGGTCCGGCGTTTCCGGCATCGTCGTCATTTGTACCTTCATCCGTCGTTGAATCCAGCCGGCGAAACTGAGGGCACACCCGATGTTCAAGTACACCGGCGGCCAACGTCGGCTGTCGGGAAGGAACTGACCACCGTAATCAGGTGTCCTTGGAAGTAGTGGACTAGCTTCCGAGATGTGATGAACACTGCGTAGATGATCTTTTATATCTGCGGGTATCGCGCCTTGGACTCGGACAACACTTCACTGATGAAGTATACTAGGCACTGATCCTTCTGAATGTGACCGGGCTCGGAGCGTTCGACAACCAAAACGGTACTGGCCACCTGGGTAGTCGCTGCAATATAAAGGAGCAGCGGTTAGTTGGGCATTGGGGACATCAGCACCGAGGGAGTGGTCAGGAACTTCTTTAAGCCAGCGAGGGTGTCTTGAGCCTCAGACGTCCAGGTGAAAGTATCCGACTTCTTCATGAGCTTGTAGAGGGGCATGGCCTTTTCGCCGAGTCGGGAGATGAATCGGCTGAGAGCCGCCATGCACCCGATTAGCCATTGAACATCCTTGAGGCTTTTTGGTGGCCCCATCTTAATGATGGCATCGATCTTCTCTAGGTTAACCTCGATTCCTCGTTCAAAAATAATGAAGCCGAGTAGCTTTCCCGAAGGCACTCCGAACACGCACTTTTCTGGGTTGAGCTTCATGTTGAACCGCCTGAGATTGGAGAAAGTTTCTCCTAAGTCGATTAGGAGATCTTCTCTTTTCTCGGTCTTTTCTCGGACTTAATAACCACATCATCGATGTAGGCCTGCACATTCTTGCCGATCTGCCCCTGGAGGCAGCGCTGTGCCCACCGTTGGTACGTAGCGTCGGTGTTCTTTAAGCCAAATGGCATGAAGACGTAGCAGAAGGCCCCGAATGGAGTGATGAATGATGTCTTAATCTCGTCGTTCTCCTTCATCTTGATCTGATGGTAGTCCGGGTAGGCGTCGAGAAAACACAAAATTTCACAGCCGGCGGTGGAGTCAATCATCTGATCAATGCGGGGTAATGTAAATGGATCTTTGGGACATGCCTTGTTAAGGCTCGTGTAGTCAACGCACATCCTTCATTTTCCATTCTTTTTGCGAACAAGAACTAGGTTCACTAACCAGTTGAGATGATACACTTCTTTAATAAAGCCAGCTGCTAGAAACTTGGTTATCTCTTCTCCTATTGCTCTACGCCTATCCTCAGTGAAGCGGCACAGGCGTTGCTTGACCGGTTTGGCGTCCGATCGGACGTTGAGAGAGTGCTCGGCAGCTTCCCTTGGCACTCCGGGTATGTCAAAAGATGTCCATGCGAAGATGTCCCGGTTGTCACGGAGGAACCTGACGAGCGCGTCTTCCTATTTGTCGCTGAGCGCAGTCCCGATCTGTGTCGTCTTGGAGGAGTCTTCCGGGTCCAGCTGGATCGACTTCGTGTCCCGCGTTGACTAGAACGATGTCGATGCTGAAGCTTTTTTAGTCGGGGGCGCTTCCTCGACCACGGCCGACTTGAGATTGTCAAGCTCGGCCGCAAAGACTTGGGCCGCGGCAAGGTTACAGTTTTCCAGGTCACACGTGTAAGCGTGCTGGAAACTGCTTTGCACCGTTATTATCCCGTGGGGACCCGGCATCTTGAGCTTCAGATAGACGTAGCTGGGAACAGCCATGAATTTGGCGTAGCAGGGACGTCCCAGGATGGCGTGATACGAGCCTGGGAAGTCGACAACCTCGAAGGTGAGGGTTTCTGTCTGGAAGTTGTCGGGAGTACCGAAAGTGACGGGCAAGCAGACTTGCCCGAGTGGGCTAGCCATCTTGCCGGGTACAACCCCATGGAAGGTGCACCACTGGGCTTGATCTCTGAGCAGGAGATCTTCATGTCATCAAGGGTTTTGACATAAAGAATGTTCAGACCACTCCCTCCGTCCATGGGGACCTTGGTGAGGCGGACGCCGCAGACGATTGGATCCACCACCAAGGGGAACCTTCCTGGGTGAGGTATGTAGTCGGGATGATCTGACCAGCCGAAAGAGATTATGGACTCGGACCATCGCAGGTACTGGGGCACAGCCGGTTCCGCTGCGTTGACCTCTTGATCTGTGAGCTTCTGGCGGTGCTGAGACTCGTAGCCATTGGGACCACCGAAGATCATTAGACACGCGGTCTCCTTCGGGAATTTATCGCCCTCATCCAGAGGAGGCTCCTTTTTGTTTCGATTGGGGACTAAAGACTTGTTCAGGTTTTTTAAGAGATTGTAGTCGCGCGTAACATGGTTAGATTTTGGCCCATGGAAGTGACACGGCTGACTCATCATCTCCTCAAAAGTTGCGTTGGTGTGCTGAGGACGACACCGCGGGGCGCGTTCAGCTGCGGCAACGAAATCTCCGCCCTTGCGCTTCCGATGTTTCTTCCTGGATGACTCGGGATGAGTGTCCCTTCTGGGGGACTAAGAAGCCTTGCCCTTTCCTTTGTCATCCTTGGTCATGCTACGGACAGCTTCTTCGCCAGTGGCGAAGTTGTTGGCGATGTCGAAGAGTTCACATGTAGTCTGAGGATCCTTACGCGTAATCTTGTGGATGAGGTCGATGCTGCGAACACCCTTGGAGAAGGTAGTGATGACATCACCTTCTCGAACCTCCGGTAGAGAGTTCTTCTTCTTGGAGAAGCATTGGATGTACTCTTTGAGAGTTTCACCTGCCTCTTGAGTACAACTGTGGAGGTCCCACGTATTCCCGGGCCTGTTGTAGGTGCCCTGGAAGTTGTTCACGAAGAGGGTCTCATGATCGGCTCATGATTGGATGCAATCTTGAGGTAGGATGGTAAGCCAGGCTCGAGCCGAGTCGGCTAAAAATAGAGGCAGGTAGTGGATCACAATGTAGTCGTTGTCACCGTTGGTCCTGCACGCCATGTGGTAGTCGGCCAGCCAAATGTACGGCCGAGTCTCACCAGTGTATTTGTCGACTCCGGTAACCCGAAATTGCGACAGGAAGACAACGTCGCAGATGCGAGATCCGAATGCCTTCGGGCCTATGTAAGCCATGCCCGAAGGAGCTGGAGAGCAGCCACGACTAGCAGCGCTGTGGTTGCTGCTGTCACCGTGATGGTTGTCGCGGTTGACCCTCCCTGCGTCCTGACGAGTATTGTGTCTGGCATTGAGGGCGCCCCGCGCATCGCGGTTTGGTCCGAGTCGGCTACGCACCAACCCAGCAGGGCGGGCATTCTTGCCCGCGTCATGTCGGGCGTGATCTCTTGCAGCGATAGTACCCCGCGCATCACGGTCTGGTCCGAGTCGGCTGCGAACCGACCCGGTGGGGTGATGATGCTCAGGGTTGGCACAACGATCCTCCACGGCTTGCAGGTCCTTGGGGGGAGAATACCGGTTCCTGGCACTCGCGGAAAAAGCTGCTTGGTCCCCGGAGATCTCGGCTTGTTGGAGGGCTACTTCCTCCACTAGGATCCGGAGCCTTCGGAGTTCGTCATGGCCTGGGGTGCCTTAAGGTATGTTGATGGCACAGGCTGCCACCGTAGCGGCGACGATGTTGTGGCTGGGGAGCGGGAATATCGGGACGCCGTCCCTTTCTCGCATGCAGAGTGCATTGTGGACCTGGCGCCCGCAATCTCGCATGTCCTTATTGCGTTCTCTTTCTGCACGCTGGTGAGCCAGAGCGGTTAGCTGTTCAGCCAATTCTTCCTCCTTGGCGAGGAGGCGGAGGCGAGTGGCTGCTAGATGATCAGGGGTCTGTTCTTTGATGGGGATGAGGCGAGGGGCTAGCCATGAAGACCTCCCGAGAAGGATGGTAGCGTCCCGAGCTCTCGAAGTCGTCCGAGTCATACTCAAGGACGGGTAAGAGAGACTCGATTGCACCAACCAGTCGGGATTCCTGCTCGACTGGTTGGAACCCATGTTTGAACAGCGGATCCAACTTCAGCGTGACCTCATCCCTGGGGAGAGGAGCCGAAAGCGTGGATTCGGAGGTGAGTCCGAGTGGGGGCATTGATGAAGTCTTCGTTGATCGACGGTAAGCCGAGTCGCAGAGGTGAAGCTTGCCGATCTGGTCGGCGATGAAGTCCAGCTTTCCGAATCAGAAAAGCTGGCTGGATCGGGGACAATGTCCAGGGAAGCGAATCGCATGATGCTGCCTAGAACGAAGCCGCCGTTGTTGATGAAGAAACCCATCTGGATTTGATCGGATGGATCTATGCGCACAGTCCCCTACCTGGCGCGCTAACTGTCGGGATTATTATCTGGCAATAGTGAATATGGGGCAGCGTGAGCACATCAGATCTAGTTGGGTGCACATGGGAGACAAAGTTTAGATAGATTTAGGCCCTCACGGATAGGTAATACCCTACGTCCTGTGTTTGGTGTATGATATTGCTCGTATCCCGAGTGCCGCAAGGCTTCGAGAGTAGGTCTCAAAGTTGCTAGGGCTATGTATATCACCCCCCTTGATCAGAGGATCCTTACCAAGCCTTATATAGGCAACTTGGGTAGGGTTACAAGAGTCCGGATCAGTTTACAGATTGGTTTCCTAGTTGGTTATAACCGAATCTGGGATTGCCGGTTTGGTATTTATCTATGTCTTGTACTCCAAGTCGATGAGGCGCCCCGTGCAGAAGTCGGACTCCAAGTAGTCGGTCCGGCCCACCATATGTCCAGGGCTGGTTTTGTCCTCCTTGACAATACCCGGGTGCCGTGTCATCGTCAGAGTTGTTGTCCTCAATGAAGCTGAGCTGACTAAAAGCAACAAGAAGAATAAGCAACTGAATGTTCAAGCTTGTGATATCCTCTTCGGCGCTCTCAATGATGATGAGTTTGAAAGAATCAGCACGCTTTGAAGCGTGAAGAAGATCTAGGACACACTTGAGGAAGTGTATAAAGAAACTGAGTCAGTCAAGGACTCCAGAATCGACGTTCTTCGAAGTCAATTCAACCGGTTCAGGGGTTCAGATCAAGAATCAGTTCGAAGCATCTATTTAAGACTCACCACCATCACAAATGAGCTTCGCGAACTTGGTGCCACAGACATCACCAACACTGTCATCGTCAAGAAGCTTCTTATGTCTCTTGATGAGAAATCTGACACACTGTGCACCCTCATCAAGGAAAGGGCTGACTTCAAGTCGTTGACTCCATCTCAAGCTCTTGGAAGACTCAATGCCCATGAGATGATCATTGAAGAAAAGAAAGAACTGTACTCCACAAGATCAGGTCATCGAAGAAGCATTGTTTTGAAGGCCAAGAAGGCAGAGTCCTCATCTGATGAAGAACAAGAAGAATCCAACGATGAAGCTGATGACAGGGACTCTTTTGGGAAGGACTTGACCCTTTTGGTCAGAAGATTCAACAAGTTCCAAAAGGGTAGAAGATTCAACAAGTATGAGTTGAGGAGAAAGGGAAGCTCTTCCTCATGAGACCCCACGAAGAGAAACTGCTACAAGTGTGGGGAGCCCGGCCACTTCATCGCCAATTGCTCGCTCCTCAAGAAAGAGAAGAAATAAGAAAAAGGTCACAAAGGAGACAAGGATGACAAGAAAGAGAAGTCAGACAAGAAGGAGCATCACTCCAAGCCCAATCATTACAAGAAGAACAAGTATAAGGCTAAAGCCTACCTCGGTAAGGAGTGGGATTCAAACGTTAGCGATTCGTCAAGCTTCGAACCTTCTTCCTCGGACTCCGAAACTAGAATGGCAGGACTAGCTTGGACTACACCGACAAAGGCAAGGTCAATCTTCGACATGCCAAGCGACAACGAGTCTCCCACATGCCTTATGGCTAAGGGGTCCAGGGTAACTTCAAAATCTCCTACCTATGATGATAGTGATGATGACCTTATGAGTGATGAGCTAGAGAACATAAAACCTAGTTATAGAAAACTAGTTAAAACTCTTATGTAGCAAGAAATTATTCTTGAGGATCAAGAAAGTTTGCTTGTCGATGAGATGGAGAAAAACAAGGAATTGACTTGTGAGTTGAATAAACTCAAGTCAAAGCACCTTGATCTCACTAAGGCTCATGAATCACTAATTGAGAATCATGAAAAGCTAGGTCTTGAGTTCCTCAACAAGAAGTAAGTCATTGAATCTCTAAAAATGGTTCATGATGAACTTAGATTTGAAAATGATTATCTTATCGCCAAACAAATTAGTGAGAATCAAAAAGGTTTTAATCCCCCTTGCTTAAAATGTATTGCATCATCCAATGCCATGCCACCATCTACATCATCTAGCAATGTGCATTTAGATTCTTCATCTTCAAATGCTATTATGGTCTCTTGTTCTCCTAACACTCCATCTAAGGAGACCATAGCCATTATGAATGAGAATGCTAGGATGGAGACCCTCCTTGAAGTTGGTTTCTTCAAGTGCTGCCATTATGAATGAGAATGCTAGGATGAAGACCCTCCTTGAAGTTGGTTTCTTCAAGTGTTGCAAAGGAAGTGACTCTCTAAAAGAACTTCTTAGCAAGCAATTGATGAACTCGAAGAAAGAAGGGTTAGGCTTCATCCCAAGCTACAACTCCGATGGAACCAAGTGGATACCCAAACAATATCCCAAGACCAAGTGGGTCCTTGGAAGAGGGAAGAATATTGAACTCACTCATTATAGTGGTTATGCTCATAAAGATTATGCATCCATGCATGCTAACTTTGATGCCAACTATAGATTAGCTAAAACCCAAAAGGGTAAAGTGTATGCCAAATATGTTGGGTACAAGAGTAGAGATGTAGTCCCTTGCAAAACTATTTGGGTATGCAAAGACCATATCGCTAGCCTTAGACCCAATGTATTTGATACATCTAACAGTGTCCCAACTACTAACAACTATGGACCCAAAAAGATAAGGGTACCTAAAAGAAACTAAACTGTTTTGTAGAGCTATGCCTCCGGAGGACGAGAATGAGTGCTTGATAGTGGATGCACCGATCATATGACTGGAGACAAAAGCATGTTTGATGAATTCACGTCAAATGTTTCACCCACTCGAAGCATTACATTTGGAGATAATGGTAAAGGAAAGGTAATGGGACTAGGTAAAGTTGCTATATCCAAGGACAAATCTATTGCTAATGTCATGCTTGTTAAGTCCCTTGAATTTAACCTAATGTCTATTGCTCAATTAACCGATCTTGATCTTGATGTACTATTTAATAAAATTGATTGCCAAGTGTTCAAAGGTGATGACCAATCTTTGGTCTTCAAAGGGGTAAGAAAAGGCAATCTATATCTTGTTGACTTTTCTAAAGGTCCTCAAGTCACCACATGCTTGGTTGCAAAATTCTCAAAAGGATGGCTATGGCATCGAAGACTTGGACATGTAGGAATGAGGAATCTAGACAAGTTGGTCAAAGCTAAGCATATCCTTGGAATTACTAATGTATCTTTTGAAAATGATCATCTTTGTAATGCATGTCAAGTCGGGAAGCAAGTAAAGTCAAAGCATCCCACCAAGACCGTCATGACAATAACAAGCCCTCTTGAGCTACTTCACATGGACTTGTTTGGTCCAAACACTTACAAGAGTTTCAGAGATAACACTTACGGTCTTGTCATTGTTGATGACTTTACTAGATTCACTTGGGTATATTTTCTTGAGGATAAAGCTAGAACCCAAGAATGCTTCAAGAGATTTGCAAGAAAAACTCAAAACGAATTCGAACTAAGAATCAAGAAGGTGCAAAGCGACAACGGGATGGAGTTCAAGAACACCAATGTCGATGATTTTATTGATGAAGAAGGCATTGACCATGAGTTCTTTGTTGCCTACACGCCTCAATAAAATGGTGTTGTTGAAAGGAAGAATAGAACCCTAATCGAGATGGCGCGTACAATGCTTGATGAATACAACACGCCAAGTCGATTTTGGGCGGATGCTATCAACACCGCATGCCACGCCATCAACCGTCTATATCTTCACAAGTTCATAAAGAAGACTTCATATGAGCTCCTAACCGGTAACAAACCAAACGTTGCATACTTTCGTATATTTGGATCTAAATGCTACATTCTAGATAACCACCGCACATCTAATTTTGCTCCAAAATCACATGAGGGTTTCTTTCTCGGTTATGGCTCGAGTTCGCACACTTACCGCATCTTCAACCACTTCACACGAAAAGTTGAAGAAACAATGGATGTGCAATTCGATGAAACTAATGGTTCCCAAGTTGAGCAATTACCAAGTGTTATAGATGAACTCGTCCCCACCGAAGCATTGGAGAACATGGCTATTGGAAAAGTGAAGCCTGTTGAAGTTAAGGAAATCGCTTTATCTCTAGAAGACACACCATCCTTCTCAAGTCAAGAACCTCAAGTGGGAAGTGATGATATTGAAGTAAATGCTAAAGATGAAGCTCAAACAAGACTTCAAGCTCAAAGTCGTCCACATCACCCAAAACATGCAAAACAAATTCAAGATAGTCATCCTGTCGATAAGATCGTAAGTGACATATCCAAAGGTCCACAAACTCGCTCACGTACTAGACTTTCAAATTTCTGTGAGCACTACTCATTTGTTTCCTCTTTGGAACCATCTAGGATCGAAGAAGCTATGAATGATGAAGATTGGGTGATTGCGATGCAAGAAGAATTGAACAATTTCGAATGCAACAAAGTGTGGACATTGGTTGATAGACCGAATCCCAAAGAACACAATGTCATAGGAACAAAATGGGTGTACCAGAACAAACACGATGAAGATGGCCAAGTGGTGCGCAATAAAGCTCGTCTCGTCACCCAAGGCTACACGCAAGTGGAAGGTTTAGATTTCGGTGAGACATCTGCACCCATAGCAAGGCTAGAAGCCATTCGAATCTTGCTAGCATATGCAAACCATCATAATATCTTACTATATCAAATGGATGTTAAAAATACTTTTCTAAATGGTGAAATTGAAGAATTAGTATATGTTGAACGACCACCCGGTTTTGATGATCCAAAATTTCCAAACAGCATTTATAAACTTCATAAGCCACTATACGGACTCAAGCAAGCTCCTAGAGCATGGTATGAGTGTCTTAAGAAGTTTTACTCGCTAAAGGCTTTAAAACCGGCAGAATTGACTGTACCATTTTCACCAAAGTTATGGATGGTGAACTCTTTGTGTGTCAAATATATGTGGATGGTATTATCTTTGGATCAACTAACCACAATTTCAGCAAAGAGTTTAGAGAAATGATGGACGAAAAGTTTGAGATGTCTATGATGGGAGAGTTGAAGTTCTTCCTAGGTCTTCAAGTGAAGCAATTCAGAAATGAAATCTTCATCTCTCAAGAGAAGTACATAAGGGACATGCTCAAGAAGTTCGACATGAAAAAAGCAAAAGGAATACATACTCCAATGCTAACGAACAGCCACCTCGACCTAAATGAAGACGGTAAATCCATTGATCAAAAGGTATACCGTTCTATGATTGGTTCATTGCTTTATCTTTGCGCATCTAGGCCCGATATCATGTTAAGTATTTGCATGTGTGCATGGTTTCAAGCAGCTCCTAAGGAGTGCCACCTCACGACCGTAAAGAGAATTCTTTGATATCTAGTCTTTACTCCCAACTTAGGGCTGTGGTATCCCAAAGGGGCAAGTTTCAATCTTGTTGGATATTCGGACTCGGATTATGCAGGAAACAAAGTTGATAGGAAGTCCACCTCCGGAGCATGCCAATTCCTTGGTAGATTGTTAGTTAGTTGGTCTTTCAAAAAGCAAAACTCAGTTTCTCTATCCACCGCCGAAGCCGAATACATATCCGCAGGTTCTTGTCGCGCTCAATTATTGTGGATGAGGCAAACTTTGAAGAATTATGGGATTATGATAAAAGAGGTGCCTCTTTTATGTGATAACGAAAGAGCAATTAAGATAGCCAATAACCCCGTACAACATTCTCACACAAAACACATAGACATCCGTCACCACTTCATTAGGGATCATGTTGCAAAAGGTGATATTGTGATTAGCCATGTGAGGACGGATAAACAATTAGGGGACATCTTCACAAAACCTTAGATGAGCGTAGGTTTTGCGAGTTGCAGAGTGAGCTAAATATCTTAGATTCTCGAAACATGACTTGAAACCATGTTTACATGTTCATATCATAAGTTGATGTTGATGTTTTAGATGTGAACACATTAAGAGTAAGTATAGTTCTCTCAATGAATATATATATCCAAGTGAGAATAGAAACACTTGTGCATCTTGATGAATATGATTCATAGAACCCTCTTCACTAAATTGATATGTGGTTCTAAATCAACTCATTCATACATGGTGGCTTCAAACCACTTTGATATGGATCTTATCTCTCTTTGATTCTAGTCCTGATTATCATCCAATTTATAGCTTATTTTCTTCAGCTCTTATTTCTCTAAGTGGATGAAAATGGACCCTAATCTCACATCCATCTAAACTTACCTAATTCTTCATGTTTATCTTCACAAGTGTATTATTGAAACCATTCTCGGCATCACTAATTTTCTTCCGGTGCTTTCGAGATGAAACTTTTGAGTCAGTTTCTTTTTCAACGATTCTTCGGTCACTCCGGTTTCAATCCCGGCATATCCAAGAATCATCTCTGTTGAGACTCCGCAATCCTTGAAGATTTTGAGTCGTCCTCCAGTACTCAATTCCGTTGCTATTAAGTTTTTCTTCGGCATCACCGAGTTTGAGGACTCTCAACGGCAGATCCGGTTTTGACTCGAACCGCATCTCCGGTTTTTCCAGGAACCCTTGGCTATAAATAGATCAAGTTCTCCTCCGCATCGCTTTAACTTCCACAAAACCCTAAAGTCTCAGCACCGTCGCTGCTCTTCGTTCGACTCGCCGGAAACGCCGCCACCGATGCAAGGACCTCCCGCTGCCGCCGGACTTCTTCACGTCCGCCGCCGCCGTAGCAGCGCCGCCGTCGCCGAGTTAGGGTACGACTGTGGAATCGGTGACCCGCTCCTCAAATCTTTTGGTTGCGCGCATTCAATCCCAAGGTACATTTTCGATCTTCTCTACCTGTCAAATCGAAAAATTTCTTAGATTTAGGTGCCTTATTTAGATTCCTTCATTCCGCGTCTATCGAATTGAGTGGTTTATGCTTCAACAATTCTCGACATTACTGACTTCAAACCGGTAGTTCCGCGTTTGTGCTCTGCAACGTTGAAGCACAAGCCCGGCACTTCCGGAAGTGAAACCGGTCATTCCGACTTTGAAGAACCACTAATTCATCAGCTAAAAACTCTTTTTCTTCAAAAATTATGTCTGCTGAGTATATTTGTGATCGTATCTTTCTCTTCGTATCCTATATGCTTCACAGGAGTAACCATGAGTTCAAGTCAAAGTGACTCAAATGCTGAGCGAAGCTATGATGTGCAAATTAGTGATAGTGACCCTGATAGAGCTTCGAGCAGTTCAAAAGGAGATTCTTCTCCTGTTCTCAAAAGGTCAAAAACTCCAGCTGGCTCATCCACACCTTCAGGCAGAAGAAGACTGCAAAACATGGATCATGAAGTCCCTGAAGAACTCAATCTTGGCACTCCTCCTCATGAATCTGCTATGGAGAGGAAACATAGATATGAGAGAACACGAAGATATTGGGAAAAACAAGATAAGGCAGGCCATTATGTGACTGAATATTGGCGAAAGATCTTCGAAGAAAAGGCTGCCAAGAAAGTAGCTGCCAAATCAAAGATGGCCTCAATTCTTGAAGCAGCAAGGAAGAGAAAAAGCGAAGCTAAAGCTCTTGCCTCAACCTCTCGGAGGGAAGAGCCTCCTCGCCCTCAAAAAGTGAGGAAAATAGTTGCCAAAGTGAAGAAGTCATCAGTTGCAAAGATAACTGCTCCTCAAATGTCCTCCTCAGCTATGGACATTGGTGATGACATCCTTATAGGAGTCAGAACTACTCTGATTGCTGAAAAGTCACGAGCTGAGTGCGAAGCAGCTGAAACTCAAGGATTGGCAGAGAGCTAGATGCAAAGGAAAGAGCTGCCAAGCAACCCCAAGCTCACTCATTGGCCATTATTACTCCTGAGGAGATGGCCAGAAAAGAAGCTCTAGTCAGAGAGAGACTAAAAATTGAAGTAGATGCCAGGAGAAGTAAGGCTCAGCTAGAAGCCTTAAGGAAGCAAAAGCAAAAAGGGAAGCTGAGTTGAAGAAACTCAAAGCTGCAACATCCAAAGCAAAGAAGCTTTGCAAGATATAAAGCTCTTGTAGCAGAACAAGCTGCTGATGAAGAAAGAGGCCAAGCCTTGGCCAGAGCTACAATGTTTGCTGGCATAAAGAAGAAGAAAACCGACAAAAAGTTACTGCCTTAAGGAAACAAATGGCCGTAGAAGCTCAAAGGCTTCTAAGCCTCAAGGAGTTGTGATCAGGGATCCTCCACCTCCCACATCTTCACTCCTAGAGCTGTTAGCTCTCCAGTGATGCCCTCATCACCTCCACTCAATCCTATGAGGACTTCTGTCCCTGAAAGCTCTGCTGCTCAGGTTGAAGAACCTGCGGCACAAAGTGAGGTACAGGCTGAAGAACAAGCAGCTTAGCCTGTAGAGAGCTCCAAGGTTCCTGATCCTCCAACAGAAGATCTACATGTTGAGGAACCAGCCATTCAGCCTGAAGAAACTATTGCAGAACCAACAGTTCAGGTTGAACAACAAGTTGAAGAACAAACAGTTCAACATGAAGAAGTTGTTGAAGAACAAGCAGCGCTGCTGCTGCTGAATCTGCTGATACTCCTGAAACTCAGGACCCTATTCCTCGCTATGAGCGAAGGAACAGGAAGCAAACTGTGTCTCCAAGACCAACTGCTGAGAAGAAGAAGAAAGCAGTTGAAGAAAAATGTGATAAGTTGCCTCCTAGGCCCCCTCAGAGGACAAGGGACAGCTCTAAAATGGGCCAGTATACATCTTGATGATGAAGATCTAAAGATGAGGGATCAACAGAACATTGAAGACAATGCCAGTTTAGTGGTACTTGCCCCCACTCAGATGATCCCCAAACAAGGCAAAAGGCCTCAACCAGTTGTGGAATACAACAAGATGATGAATGAAGAGCTGCGAGAAATTAGATGGGATCTTAATCCATATGAATATGCCAGAGATGCTTCTGACCCAAGGTTTTGGGCTAGAACTCAACAGGAATGCTATCAGATAATACTTTTCAAGAAAAATAGAATATTCAAACATCAGTATGTTGATCTAGCTTACCTGAGAAACATCACTGCTTTGCTCCAGTTCTGGAACCCTAAGGCAAGTGGGTCTTGTAGATCTTATCACTTTCAGACAGGACTGGAATGAAGAGATCATTCTTCAATTTTAATGCCACAATTTACATATCTGGAAGTGAGAGTGACTCCAACACTTGGAAGTTGGAGTGGATGACTGGCCATTCCAAGTATGAAGCCAATTTTGAAGAATTCATTGCCAGAATAGGACTCGGAATGGATATAAACTCTGAGTATGTCAAAATTATGACGAAGACATTCTGCCTAAGGAAGGATTGAAGCCATTGTATCCTGAAGACAGAGACTGTGTACTTGGCAAGACTACTGATTTCATATATGTTGCCAAGACAATCTTCAAGATACTGAGGAAGACCCTTGCTCCCAAGAAGGGAAGTCAGGATAAAATCTATCATAGAGCAAGGAATCTTCTCCTCAAGGCCATGACACATGTCCCCTTCACTTAGCATATTTCTTTGGAAATTTTATGTTAGAGGCAATAGTAGATCACGTCAAGCAACTGCCTTATGCTCCTTATCTGATGAAATTCATCTGGACAAAACAGCTATTGATTTTCATTGTGATATTCCTCACACTAAGTTCACTCCTTCACTATATGAAGACTTGGTGAAGAAAGCACCACAAGTCCAAGGCAAAGGCAAATCAGTTATAGCCTCACCTCCTCCACCTTAGTCATCTGTAACTCAAACCCAGGCTGGTGAAGAAAGAGCACCATTGGCTAGTGATGATCCTCACTTCTATCATTCTGAGAGCCAACACAATCGCCTGGTGTGCAAAAGCCTGAAGAACCTTCAAAGCTTGGTCAAATTCTTCAGGAGATACACCAAACGAGGAAAGAATAGAGACTCATGAGGCATGATCTCAAGCCATCTTCAACATGCTCTGGTTCTCAAACCACTGATAGGGAAGCTCAAGAAGATCTTGGGTGCTCCTGAGAAGCATTATACAGAAGCGAACTGGTGCACAGGGTATCAAAGAAACTTATTCCTAGTGTGATCAGCCCTCTCTTCTCTGCGCTATCAGTCACACCATGTGCTTCTACTTCCACTGTCCGCCGATTCTCAACGTCACCACATATTGAAGAAACTGCTACCTCGCTCCAGCTCCAGCTCAGCTCCAACTCCCGCACAAACCCGTTCCTCCAACATCCTCCTCGTGCCTCTGCCTCCGGTGCTCCTTCTGGCGTCTGAACCGTTACTCTTCGCCCTTTTGGCTTCCTTGATGCCAAAGGGGGAGAGAGTATCAGAAGAAGAAGATCTTAGAGAGTTTTCAGAGGAAGACAGGGGGAGAATGAAGAAGGCTAGGAATAGAAGAGTTACAAATTTGCTTTTTATTCGATGATTCTTGTATTGGTTTGTAAACTCTATTTGGTGATCTTATGTGTTTGCTACATTCTTAGACATGCTTTTCTTAATGTTCATTATAGCATGTCGATATCTCTGAGATCACTTCTGTGCATTGCGTTGATAATGTTTATTCTTATACAATGCATTCCTACGGGTTCCAAGATGTAGGGGAGCTTCTTAAATTTCCTCAAAATGTGCACTTGCATTCAAAGCTATTTCCAAATATTGCACATATTTAGGGGGAGTTATCTCTACGTCATGAAAATCAGAACACAATCTTTTTATATTTAATTTGAAGCTTAATTGTGTTGTCATCAATCACAAAAGGGGAAGATTGAAAGTGCATCTAGTGCCCCCTAGTGGTTTTGATGATTAATGACAAATGATTAAGGGACTAATGGTTTACTGAGTGTATACAGGTGTATAATTTCCAAGTAATGGTTTAACCAGTGGATGTCGACCGCTAAAAAGTTAATGATGAAGCAAGGCTTGGATCTAGAAGATTAGTGGTGATTTTCTAGTATTTATATGATCAAAAGATCATTTGAGTCTATAGGACAAGCCGCAACTATTAAGAGGGGTAAGATATCTAAGCTATAGGAAGAATCTTCATGTGTGCTCAGTCAAATTCTCAGAAGACTTCTTTGAAAATCTTTTTTGAGACATAGACAGTGATTCTCGGTGATACTGGTTTTGAGAACCGGATATACCGAGATTGGCCTTTGTTGCGAGGTTGATGACTTAGTTGTCTCAAGTCTGGAAGAGCTTCAATTACGGCATGACCGGTCTTCATGCCCGGTGCTGCGAGAATGGCCTTTGTGTCGGACAGTTAGGGAACCTGCCGTTTAAGTTTGCCCTAGTTTCATATTTTGAAAACCGATTTGTACGTTCCTGAGACCGGTGCTTCCGGGATATGCTTCTGTTGTCTTAGACTAAGTCCCATTTGATTTGTCTTCGGTTCTACTGGCTTCGTTTCCAGTTGAACCAAGAATTTCTTCTGGACTTAGGTCTTCTGTTATCCTAGACTAAGTCCCATTTGTTTTGTCTTCAGTTCTACCGGTCTCGTTTCTGGTGATACGAGAATCTCTTCTGGACTTAGGTCTTTTTGTGAAGCTGTGTTACCGAGTTGGTTTCTGGTTTGACTGCGTTTCCTCTTATGAGAGAAGAAACGTGTCATTACTTCAAATCTCGGTTTAACCGTTCTTCAAAGTCGGCACTACCGGGAATCGTTTCTGGAAGTAACTCTTCGGAGTAGAATCTTCAATCCTGGTGTGACCGTGTTCCTTTCAGAACTACCGACTTTGAGTTGAAGACTTTCGCTGTGCAACTGAGTTCCTTAGAATATGACCGTTGGTCTGAAACTCGATGTTTCCGGGTTCATGTTCCGGTTGCTGCGAGGAAGAATCTTTTCCTCCAACGACTCTTTTTTGAGCTGTGCCTATTTATAGCCCCCGACCCCTGCGGGCTCGGGAGGACACTCTGCGCAAATTATTTATTCTCTCACACTGCGTGTTCCCATTTCCTCTTGTTCTTCGAGATCTACTTTGAGAGAGGAAAGATCTGTGAGATCTGAGACTTGATTGAGCATTCAAGCAAGAGCTTCTTTGAGCCTAGTAATCTTGACCTCTTACTCTTGGAGATTTGGTATCTCCTAGCCGACTAGGCGCCGTTGAGAGCTCCAATTTGTGGATTCGGCTCCAACAAGTTTGTGAAGGTTTGGGGATTACCTTAAGATCCACCACGAGTGATTGAGCAAGTTCTAAGTGGATTTGGCTCAAGGAGAAGAAGGTGAAGTCTAAGTGACTTCGGAACTAAGTGCTCAAGCCTCTCCAAACGAAGATGTAGAGTTGTTACTAACAACTTGAACTTGGGGATAAATCTTGAGTCTTCTCTCAGCTCTTTATTTAAGTGTTATTCTTCATTTGAGCTAGATCTGATTTGGTATTTGTTGTTTCACCTTTAAATTGCTTCACCCTTACATGCTAAACAACAAATTTGGTTAAAATTTGAAAATCTCCTGTGTTCTTGAAAGATCGATAGACCTCGATCTTTCAAGAACACATGGCTGCCATGAAACAAGTTTTGCGGTATGTAAAAGGGACCCTGGACTATGGCTGCGTGTACAAAAGGGATGAAGGAGAACTCAGGCTGCATGGTTACTCTGATAGTGACATGGCTGGGGATGTGAATGATCGCAAGAGCACATCCGGGATGGTGTTCTACCTAGGGCCGAACCCGATCAGCTGGTGTTCTCAAAAACAAAAGGTGGTTGCTCTCTCGTCGTGTGAAGCTGAATAGATTGCGGCGAGTGCGGCAGCATGCCAAGGAGTATGGCTTGGGAGATTGTTAGCTGATCTTATGAAGAAGGAGATGGAACCAGTAACGCTCAGGATTGACAACTAGTCAGCCATCGCGTTATGCAAAAACCCAGTGCACCACGAAAGGAGCAAGCACATGGATACCCGATTTCATTATATTCGGGAGTGTGTTGAGGCCAGCATCATCGACGTTCAACATGTCAGTACTAATGATCAGCTGGCTGACATCCTGACGAAGTCCCTAAGTAGGCTGAAGTTCCAGGAGATGAGGTTGAAGATCGGGGTTCAAAACGTGAAGAAACGACAAGTTTAAGGAGGTGATTGTTATATGTTAACCTTGTCATCAGGATTCTGTAAGCCAGAGACTTGCCTCGTTCAAGTTGCGGCAAACAGAATTCGGTTTAGATACGAAACGAGTTAGTTAAAGAGTCCAGGCTAGCTGATGCTTGTAACGAACGAGTATATAAGAAGAAGAAAAACCCAGAAAACGGTGCAGACGATTGCACCATCAAAATCCATCTCTCGTGTTCATGTGTTTGTGTTTTTCGTTCTGCCATATATGTGCTGATCCAGGGCAAAGAACCAACATCGCCATGGCTGCATGTTGAAGGTTGGAGGCCAAAGGTTGGGGATTACCTTTTTCTGAGGATGCAGTCCTGGCGGTTGGACTAACAGAGAGATCAGAACAACTTGTAAAGAGTAGACGGTCTAGACATGTGGTGAAAATCAAGTGAACGATGACCGATGTGAAGAAAGGGAACAGAGGAGAGGAGAGAGAAAGATGGTGTAGAATGAGAGATCCACGGTCCCGATCGCTGCATCTTCGGTCTCCTCCACCTTGTTGTCATTCGTCTTCGCTACAGGTGTGACGTGCTCAGGCATGTGGTAGCAAACGGCAGCGAAAAACCTTGCAGAGCTGGACACGAACGCTGACGATAGGGACTGCGAGGCGTCGAGGCCATGACATGTAGGACACAAGTCTACAACATGGCAAGCACTGGATGCCAGATGGTGTGGTGAGCACATAGAGGGCACGGTGACATAGCGTGGCAGCCGTGAGGCATGATAAAGAGCCAAGGGCTAGATGGCGCAACTTAGAGTTAGGAGGGCTAGCTGGTGGGAGCACCGGTCCTATGGACATAGTGATGTGATGGCGAGCTTGATGTGCTATGGCGGCGGCATGTGTCAGGGCTCAATTGGTGACTACTACGCGGCAACATTGACGGTGTAGACAGGAGCCCGAATGGCACGGCGCCAGCACACGGATGACCGAAGAAGCACAACGGTACCGGCCGTGATTTTGGTGGGTATGGCGCGACTACAACACAGTTCGAAAGACTGATGATATGGTGTACAACCAAGAGAGGGGAGACTACCAGTATCAAAATGAGCAACTATCACAAATAACAAATAAATGTAATATATTGTCTTCATATCTCCGTGTGATGTATCGTCTTGCTTAATTAAAGAATCAGGATGAAAAATGCTAAGCGACGTTATGGACATTCGGGCTAGGGTTCTTGGGGTTTCTTAGCGGCTGCGTTACCTCACTCCCTATATAATCACATCAAGTCCGCGGCTCTGCTCACTACTCTCATCACCACCACTATCACCCCCCGGCTAGAGCGAGTGATCGAGGCCTGGGCAAGGATTTTGCTACCGGTTCAAAAAAAATTCCGGGAGGGGCCGGTATTTCCGGAAACCGTGGTTACCGGAAAATACCGGCCATTTCTCGCCCGAAAGTTTCCAAATTTCAAATGATATTTGACAAATTCTGTTGAAATTGATTAAATTTACATAAAATTTATTCAAATCGGGATTTTTTTTCTCCGGTATAAGCCTTTCTCGAGAGGTGACGATAAACAAGGTTATCGGCTGGTAACCCAATTTACTGGCCGGTAACCGAAACCCTGGGCCTGGGCGAGGAGGCAAGATGCAGATCTTCGTGAAGACGCTGACGGGGAAGACGATCACGCTCATGGCCGAGAGCAGCGACACCATTGCAACGTCAAGGCCATGATCCAGCATAAGGAAGGTACATGTGCTCTCGTCTCCGATCACCACCTCCTCCATTTACTCGCTGCCTTGGTGCTTGCATCCGTGTGTCGTTTGCTCGAAAGCTTGCCCTTTTCTCTGGCAACTTGTTAGGCGTTCAACCTGGATCTAAACAGCAGATCCCCTGTTTGGTAGTAAATTAATTGGATTTTCGGTCTAATTTCATCATTGCCTTCATGAAACTGCGTGTTTAATTCGTAACTGCCTTCTTTATGGAGTGGTGAACTAATTGTGGAAAATTGTTTGTTTTCTTGCCTTGCCTAATCGCAGGTATCACCCCGGACCAGCAGCGCCTCATCTTCGCCGGGAAGCAGCTGGACGATGGCCGCACCCTGGCCGACTACAACATCCAGACGGAGTCCACGCTTCACCTGGTGCTGCGCCTCCGCGGCGGCAGCAGAGGCGGCTACCCCAAGGACCTCGCCATCAACCTCCGCCTGCTTGCGCTAAAATACAACGAGAACAAGATGGTCTGCCGCAAGTATGCAAGCCCTGAACCATTTCTTTAACTATACATACCAATATGTCCTTGTTCCTATCTGCCGATGCCTATGCATGCAATGCAAGCGTATGAATTGATTTGCTTTTGTGGTCTGTTTGGCGAAAAGATGGTTTAGTTTAGATCGGGCCAATACAAGGGTTAGGGTTCCAACAATGTGTCCGCAGCAGCAACATGAGGGGAAAGCAAAACAATTCTCAAATTCGTTGTGTTGGATGCTAATAAAATTCAAAATATCAGAACAAAACTGTCTGCAACCCTTGTGTAATCATGAACAAGCAATTGTCTTTTCCCATTTATCCTATTAATCCACGGTATCGGCATATATGTTTTTAAAGAAGCAAAAAAAGGAGAAGCAAACACAAAATGTCAAACAATTTGGAAATTTTCATCAGGGATAAAAAGGCTCAAGCATAACACAATGCCAACGCAGGTTTGCTCGCTAGCATCCTTTTCCGACGGTTTCATATACTTTTTACATACACCTGACAGACGCGAGTGTGCCTACCACGCCTGACTGACAGTGGAATCAGGGTGGTAGAGGTCTTCCTTATCTTTTACACCGACTTCCTACATTTAGTTACACTACTTATATTCGATTCATGTTTTCCCCTGGCAGGGTCGGAAGAAGCTCGCAAATGCTGTAGAGAAATTGTGCCATGGATTCTACTTCTCAAGACTGGAGAATGCATACAAAGTAGCAAGTATCACGGAACAAGCGGACACAGGATGTGTACCAAACAAACTCGAGAATTTAAAACCGCATTCCCGGTGCCTCCTACTTCTACGTGCACGCAGGAAAAATCTCTCGGAAAGAAGCATTCGTTTTAAGAAAATCCTTGAATTCAAGTTTCTTGACATTTCAAGATATGCTGGGGGAGCTGATCAACGAGGCAAACTGGCTCCGGTAATATAAAGACTCGATGCCGGGAGGCCACGATTAATACTCGCAGTACTCACTTTGTTCAGTTTGCACGTGCCATTCACTACGAAAGCAGTTACTTGAAATTCACTAGTGATCTTCATCTCTCTCGCTTTGCTTTATTTGGCGAGACGTACGTGCTCCATACTCTTGAACACTATTCAGATACTGTTTTGTTTCAGATTTCATCAGTGGTTGGTCTAGTACATACGTCTTGCCCATTTGGTTATTTATGAACTTCGCCACAGGATATCGATCATCATGAACAGAAAGTAATATTTGTTCCAAACACGCTCAGTAGCCAACACACTAGTATTCTCCATCTATTGACTTTCCAAATCCATCTCAATGACTTGTTCTTTGCTGGCAAATTCATTCATCAATGGAGGTGACACAACCTGTGATCCAATTGCAACAACACATCGATCGTGGCATGCATCATGCACAGATTCCTCTCAACTCACACACGTGGCATCGATTATTTCTTGCAGAAGTATCCGAAGGGCAGCTTGGGCGTGGAGAACTCGGTGGAGAGGATCTTGGCCGCGACGACGGCGTTGGCGGCGTCGGTGTAGTGCACGCCGTCCCAGCTGATGAACTTGGAGCCGTCCACACACGCCCGGAAGCCCGGGCCGAGACAGCTCACGTTGAAGCTATAGTTGTAAGGCGGCCCACCGTAGCCGCAGCACGCCATCAGCGGCTCCTCAAACCCTGAAACAAAGTAACACATCAGAAAAATGAAACTGATGTGATAATCTTCACGGGGAGATCATTGAAGAACGGAGATTCTGAGGGATGATCAGCGGCTGAACTCACCGTAGCCGGTGTGGTTGGCGATCAGCTCGTACTTGATGGACAGGAGGTCGGTGTAAACGATAGTGGCGCCGTTGAGCTGTGAGGTCAGTTGGTCGTAGATGGAGCAGAGCTGGTTGTTGAACTCGTGGGAAGCGCCGTTGAGGGTTTTCAGGCAGCCGCTGTAGTCCAGATCGCTGTCGTCGTTCCTCGGCTCGGCGAGCTTCTGGGGCAGGCAGCCCAGCGGGCCGGTTCCATGGACCCAAAAGTTCTTTGCTCCATTGTAGTACAGAGTCTGAGAGGACAGACAACAGTTTTAGCCTTGGATATGCATAAACAGGTTGGGCATTTCAACTAATTGCTACTCTCACTAGAGTTCTCATCGAATCCTAGTTCCTAGCTTTTCTTTTTCTAACATCAGCGTTAAACAAGTCAACTTACAAAGATGACAAATAAAACATGTTATCCAGAGATCAACGAATGTGGAAGCACCCGCTACCAACCTCGTGACAGTCTACTTCTCCAACAGCCACCACTATCCTACCACTGGTGACCAATGTGCCCCCTGACGCGACAATACGGTAACCAATAGAGAGGTCGATACTCGAAAACAACACTTTTTAAAAGTGAACGCCGCTGGTACATCGATGTTATCGAATCCAACCAGCACATTGGACTTAGGGCTTTCATCCCGAAGTAGATCCCACGTCCTAGCTACTCGATAAGACAAGACTTGAATGATAATTTGCAGTACCTGAATAGCATCCTTTATTTCTGATAGTATGGCTGGAATCCTCTGGTGGATGACGTCATCGTAGGGCAGCCTGCTAGAGAACGCCGCGGAGAGATCGTTCTGCCCAATGTCGATCAGGTACAGCGCGTTCCGGAAACCCTGTGCATCGACCGGGACGTCCTCGCCTGCACACCAGCTAGTATCGGTCAGTGATCAGAAGCAACCCTTGTCTGAAACCTGAAGTTTGAGTCAAGACTCAGAGAAGGCTAAAGAACCGTGCCGTGGCCGTGGCCGTGTATACCTCGGCTGATGAGCTCTAGCGAGCGCTGCTTGAAGTGGAGGAACTGCTGCACCTGGATGTGCAGCGCGAAGGGCCTGTCCCGCGGCATGGTGGTCGAGCCGGAGATGGCGAAGTTAGCGCCGTTGCTGAAGTCGGAGCCCAGCGCCTCCAGGTACGGGCTAAGGTAGCTCATGTTCAGGCTCTCAGCTGCTCATTCGTTTGGCCACGCACGCACGCACGCGTAAGGTAAGGTACCAAGTATATGACAAAGACCAGATACAGAGAATGCAGGGGAGAAAGGAACCACAACACCAAACGAAGGTACAACCAACTTGGAGCAGTACATATGTACATGGATCCTCTAATTAAACAAGAGCACGACGTCACACGAGTGAACTCCTCACGTCTCACTGTGAACATATACAGTAGACTGCCGTCTCGACGTTGATCGGCCGGTTACTGTCGGTTGTCCAGTTGCTTGATACTACTGCCGGACATTTTTCCTATATATGTAAAATTTGGTTATTGCTTTGGCAGCTAAATCGTTGCTCGGACGATCAGCGAGGCGGTTTTACCTCGTGTCCACTACAGAGTAAATCCTATATTTCGCTCCATGTGTGTTTCGTGAATTTTCTTTCACGGGTAATTATGTCGATCTTTGAACTCCACGAGTCCCTTTTTTTTTAGACAATTCGGAAAAAGTTCTACTTGTTTGAATTTAACTTAAATTAGATGTTTCCAATTTTCAAAAAATTAGATATAAACTAGATTTAGGACGGGGGTTTGAGCACCATCTTAGAGACATTCAAACTTCCAAAGCTGAAGGCACTCACTGCCCACCAAACCATATGAGGCTGGCTTTTGGTGGGAACCCGTCGGTGCGCACTTGTTATTTTTTTTAAGATGGACAGTGCGCGCTTGTCATTTCGGAGACGCATAATTTTAGCGTCACATTCATCCACCACCAGTTAGTGCTCTAGCACAATAAGCATACTTTCATGGCAATCTATCCCGAAATAAACCGAAAAGACGTAACAGGCACGGATACGGAAGAGAGAAAATGATACCAGCATGTTCTCGAAAAATGAATTCGATCGAGAAAAGGACGGTCTAGGCAATTGCAAGTTGTATGAAAGTATCGTGCTATGATCCTATCGTCTATCGATCTGTTGCGTGCTACCAGGAACGTTCACGCTCCGAAAAATGAAATTTTGTATGTCGTCGGTCACACAGTTTTCACGCACTGGTTTATATGTGTATAAAATGATTCGTATCGCCTGTGCGTGGATGTGCACATGCATGCACTCACAGAGGTAGTCGACGACGAGGCGGCCGTCGCAGAGCCGCCCGGTGGCGCGGCGGAAGTGGGTGCGGCCCTCGGGGAGCGGGAAGTAGTTCCCCAGCCCAGCCGCGACGCCGCCCGTGTCCGTGTTCGAGTCTCCGAACGCGAACACCACCGGCCGCCTCGCGCACGCACCCAGGTCCCCGTCGTCGTCCGCGGCGGCCGGCACCGCCGCCGAGGCCAGGACCGTGACCGCGATCACAGCCGCCGCGGCCGCAAGGCCAGTAGCGCTGGCTGCCATGCCTCGACTCACGAGAGACGTCACACTCACTTGCGCGCGGCAAGACGAGACAAGAAACTGACGTGCGTATATGTTGAGGAAGGCAGGCGTGTGTGCGATTCAGGAGCGTGATCACAACCAGGGCACGCACGTCTATCTATACCCGTGGAGTGGGTGCGGCGCCGCACGGTTTTGAGATGCCCACACGCACAAGGATCATGTAAGTATCAAGTGTCCTAACTCCCTGCCTCCCTGGTACGGGCACAGACATCGCAGCCGTCCGATCAAGAAAGCCTAGGCTGGGGAGATCAAGTGTGTGAGCAGATGAGAACTGAACATGGATGATTTATTTTTCTTTTCTTTACTGGTGACATAGGCATTCGATTCTCACTGGAGAGATTCATGCTACATACAGATCTTATTCATGGCAGAGAATGCAAATCCTATCTATAGTACTGCAGCTTGCAACCAGCAGTCTAGCCTTTTTTTTGTTGAGGGAAACCAGCAGTTTAGCTGGCTAGGAGCAAAAGGAGAAGGGTACAAAATTGCAGGTCCGGGCATGGTGTCTGTGCAGTGTTCATTGCACAATGTTGTGCGTTTGTGGGCGCATCAACTGAGCAACCGTTGATAGGTCAAGCGTGGTCCACGCTCCACAGTAGCAACTTAACATGCCTATGGTCGAGGCATATGTGCCACTAGGTCAAGGATATGTCTTTTTCTATTTTTTGAAGAACCCAAGGATACATATGTCTTTCGAAGTTCGATTTTATATGGAATAGCTAAGCATGAATATCTACTTCCGTGCTCTTAGAAAAGAGTGAAAAAATTACCCGATAACTAGACTTCTCGGCGACCTCGAGTCACCCAGAAAACCGGCCAAATAAATCAGGCGAATTTGATTTTGAAATATGAAGTCAGGAAAAGAGGATCGGCATCCACTACTTCCTCAAAACCGTGCTCGTACTCCGTTGAAACACTTGGTTGAGATTGTGGAGGTTTATGTTCGACTCCGCCCTTCTGAACCCCTAATTTTGCAATGTCTCTTTTTTTCTTCTAACATGTGGAACTGCACCCTGTCCCAACCTCCTCTTATTCTTTTAAACCTTCTTTTTCGATGGAAAGACCTTGATGCTCCTCTCCTGAGCTCCACTCTGGCCAGCCTCGTCGTGAGTCCGGCGCCACCTGGAGGATGGCAGTGGCAGGAGCACTGGCGACGCAAAGACTGGGGCGCGGTAGGAAGGTTTTGATTCGTGCATTTCCACCTTAATTTCGTGCAAACCGAATCGATATTGAATACCAAATTTGTTTCAAAGTCTTTTTACTAGTTGGCAGTCCGCGAGTTCCGGTTGGCACGATGACGTACCTCCGTTTCTTTCCAGTCCGGGATTTTATTTCTCCGGATTCCTAGCGCGTAACATGTCATCACAGGATTTATCCATCGATGACATTGATGTGACGCAAAGTTGCGAGAGAGAAAGTTTAGCAGAGCATTTGGATTCAGCGAGGTAGCTTTGGACCTTATACATACACGCTTGGCTGTTCTGTTTTGCTGTGTCAAATCATACAAAGGGCGTGTTATAGAAGCAACAAATCATTTATAAGGAGATATGCAAGTTGTATGGGTGCGTAGAAAGTGCTAAAGTAGTATAAAATTTTGTCAAGAATGCAAGTGGTATATAGGCTAAACTAGTGAAGAATATTACCATTATTCTCAGAGAGAATTGTCTTTTTCTTTCACATAGGCAAGTTTTAACTCTTACGCGTTGTACCATTGCTATCTTTTCTGTGGAGTAGCTCTATCTATAGCTAGCTGGCTACAACTTCCGCTGATTCATTTTTCTTTTTTGCGAGAAACGTACTTCCGCTGATTCATATTAGTATATGTGACAGAGGTGCCGGCCGGTGCAAAAAGAAATTACTAGTACTACACCGCCAATATATCGATCAATGACAGTGGCGAGGCACTTGAACTTGTCACCTGTCCTGCCCAGGGTATGAAATTACAGGTTAGCGCACAAAAAAGTGGGTTGCAGCATTTCCTTAGTTTTGGTCTTAATTAACTCCATATATGTATGCACCAAAGAGAATACAACATGTTAGGCTGGAAGGTAAGTAAAAATCCACCTATTTTATATATGCTCTCTAAACATCAATTTAACTGGCGAACATAATTTCGTAAATATCGATGTTTCAGCGTCATATATACCTCTCACCGAATAAAATTATACGACAGTCTCTGACCCAAACTGTAGTGGGCACAGTGATACTGAAACCCCAAGCTAGCCCTAGCTTACCCAGGGAGAACATAGGCAGCACGGGGTCATGTACGCATGCCAAGTATCTGCGGCACAACGGCCGGGGACATGTCATATGCACCGTTACAATGCTGGTGTTTGTTCCATGGACACGTACGTGACGACGATGCGTATGTGCGCAACCATGCATGCATGGACTAAGCCACTGATGATCTACCCGGCCGTTTCTGCTTTGGTCGTCACCTACGAGCGTGTGTCCGTTGTGTCTGGATACAGTCATGTAGGCCTGCTAGTGCGTGGAGACAAACGATGGGGTGCAACGCAAGCGTTGCCTGCCTGCCGCCACAAGGTTGCATGCCGCGCGCTCTGGACCAAAAAGGCTTCAGGGAGACGGTCTCCCCGGCCATCACCATGTTGGGGTGGGCAGTTTGGCACTTCTGTGCGTGCTTGATTTAATTTATGTCCATAAGTACATGCACGTGGTGATTATGCTAAGAGTGTGCTGCAGCTCGTGCACGATTTATATAATTATGCACGAGAATATGAGATGTGGCATATGACAAGTGCCAAGTGCGTGTACTGAGATCTCCACTCTTCAGAGTAACTAAGATAGGAAACGCACATGTAGTATTATTTTATGTTGAGGGGAAATGCACACGTACTGACGTACGTAGTAAATGAGCCATTGCTCTCGATCACAATATATCTTCAAGGGTGCACGCCTCCCTTCCTAGCTCCAACCCCCTTTTCTATTCTCTGTTCCCTCCGTCCCCCGACACTTCCTCTCTCCTCCCTCCACCAACCCTCGATCTGCCGACTTCGTCGGTCGAAGTCGGTAGGGGGGGTAGAGGAGCTCCGTACTCCCCCGTTCCTCTATAAATCCCGTTTAAGCTTGTTGTGTCGTTTCCTTAGTGGAGTCTGGTGGTATGTCGCTTCATTCAACGTCGAAGGGGAGCACCCAATACTTGTCGGTGGTCGTCACCGATAGTGCGCTACTGATAGGAACTTCTACTCCGATCTATAATTCCGCAGATCACGGATTACAATTGTTTGAAGGAAGAAGAACATAAGGGATAGAAGAGAGAGCCAGCCGCCGTTTCACCGTGATCCAATTGGATACTCACTCACACGCGAGACACATATTTATGGTTACATCATGGAACAACACAGAAGAATATTTGGCGACCCACTTAGGGCATAGGTACTTGTAGTTAGGCTTCTTGGGCCACATGGGCCCGGACTCCTTGATGGCGCCTTGGCCTAGACCTCCCGATGGCGATGAAGGCGTAGACGTGGGAGCTACCATCGATGTAGAGGTATGGATGCTAACATCCCACCTCCTTGAGTTGTGACTTTCCCCAAGCCGCCACCTGAGGAAAACCCGAACGAGGGTCGACAACATCTTCCCACATGTCAGCAAGAGCGTCCGGGTTCAACCATCACATCAGGACTTGCTCCACCGTCTTGTTGGTACACTTGCACCAGAGATGATCCAGTATGTGGAGAGGATAAACAGACACATCAGGATCAACTGGTAAAGACAAGGAAGCTGGAGTGCCTGGGCGAAGCGCATGCCAAAGCTAGGAGACATGAAATACTGGGTGGATCGCAGACACTGCAGGTAAGCCGATCTTATAGGCGACCTCATTAACATGACCAATCACTAGATAGGGACCGAAGTAATGAAACGAGAGCTTGTGGCAGGCGCGCGGTGCCACCGAAGTATATATATATGTAAGGCTGCAGCTTGACGAACACCTGATCACCAACTTGAAAGGAGCGGGGTGTGTGAGACTTATCTACTGAAATTTTCATATGTTGCTTGGCCACAATATAGGTGCTGATGTAATAGCTGCTGCACCACCCTACACTCGTCCAGCTAGGACAGTAAGTCAGAACAGAGCATGTGGCGTCGCTTTCAGTTCCCCAATTTTGCGGTTCGTGACCATACAATGCCACAAACGAAGAAGTGCCCAAGGTAGAGTGATGGTTGGTATTATACCAGAACTCGGCGAAAGATATCCAGCTGCTCCACTTCTTGGGATGAGCATGCACAAAACAATAGGGGTATGTCTCGACAAACTGATTGGTGCACTCTGTTTGGCCATCTATTTGTGGGTGATATGCCGAGCTCTTTCGGAGCTGTGTCC
This sequence comes from Stipa capillata, assembly GCA_019208055.1. Taxonomy (NCBI): domain Eukaryota; kingdom Viridiplantae; phylum Streptophyta; class Magnoliopsida; order Poales; family Poaceae; genus Stipa; species Stipa capillata. The sequence goes on along the minus strand of JAGXJF010002632.1, from coordinate 12,459 downwards.
CAGTCAACTTGAAAAGTTCTTACAAAAATGACTCATGAACACCCGGTCACAATCCAAGATGATGGAATGAGGAAAACCATGGAGCTTGAAGTTATGATCCATATAGAACAGGGAAACTTGCGTGGCATTGAAAGGATGTGAAATGGAAATAAAGTGTGCTACCGAGAGAACTTGTCAACGACCATCGGAAGATAATTGAATCGAGAAGATTGCAGCAGCCCCACAATAAATCCAATGAAATCATTTGTGAAGTGTGATCAGGGACCATGATAGGTTGCAAGAGTCCCAAGTACTTGACTCGTTCCGGCTTCGCTTGTTGACAGATTTGGCAACCCTATACATACTGCTTAACTTCTTGTTTTAGTTGTGGCCATGCGTACAACTGTTGGGTGCGGTGATAGGTGACAAGGAAACCGGAGTGCCCGCTGCAACCCTGCACATACCTGCTTTACTTGTTGTTTCAGTCATGGCCATGCAAACAACTATCGGGTGCGGCGATAGGTGACAAGGAAACTGGAGTGCCTGCCCATAGTGTTGTCATGGAATGCTTGGATGATTTTGTGCCACAATGCAAGATCATTGCCCACCCAAATGCAACCCTAATAATGAAGCATGCCATCCTGCAAGGTGAATTTGCCTGCTGGATCAAGGGAGATAGCGAGTTCTGACAGCAAGCATTGTGCTTGCGAATCTTGGGCATGGCTGGTAATGACTTCATCAAGCCAAGTGGGTTGGCACACGGAGAGTGCCGGCGCTTCAAGATTTTTAGGGTGCTCACAGTGCGACAGTAGTTAACGGCGCAATTGTCTGCCCCCTTGCAATGATAGATGCGATATTGAAGGCCCAGCAACTTGGTGAAAGCCTTCTGTTGCCATGGTGTGTGCATCCACTGACCTTCAAGATGCACGAGGCTGTGCTGATCAGTACGAATGGGGAAATCAGATGTTGGAGATACGGCCGCCAGTGTTCAACCACCATGAGCAGAGCAAGGCACTCTTTCTTGTAGGTGGATAGACCCTATGTACATGGCTCCAATGGTTTACTCAAGTACGCAATGGGGTGGCCATCTTGCTGTAGGACCACTCCAATTCTAGAATAACAAGCGGCAGTTTTCATAACGAAAGGCTTTGTGAAGTCCGGTAAAAGCTAAAACAGGGGCCAATGTAACGCTCTATTTCAGCAACTAGAAAGCCACCTCGGTGTCTTGAGTCCAAAAGAAAGACATGTTCTTGTGAAGGGGCTGGGTAAGGGGCCTTGCGATAATGCCAAATTGCTTCACAAATTTCCGATAGAGGCCTATGAGCACGAGGAAACTGTGCACCTCTTTGATGTTCATTGGAACTAGCCATTGAGAAATCGTTTGAATCTTGTCAGACTGATAACATACCCCAAATAGGAGAGCACTTGGACTGCTTGACTTGCCAATGATCACGGCGCAGCAAGGTGAATACCTCACCGAGGTGGAGAAGGTGGGCACTTAAGGAACTACTATAGACAAGAATATCATCGAAAAGACAGTAGCACACTTCCACAAGAGGGGCTTGAGGGTTGCATTCATGGCACCGAGGAAGGTGGCCAGCACACCAGCAAGTCCAAAAGACATGACCTTATACTCAAGAGTGCCCTGAATGTGTCTGAAAGGCTTCCTCGCCCTCAGCGAGACGGATGTGATGATAACCCGCTCGAAGGTGCAGCTTAGAGCACCATGTTTTCCCTAGCTAGTTCGTCAAGCAACTCATCAATTACTAGAACAAGGAACTTCCTGACAACCATCATAGTGTTGAGTTGACGGTAATCAATGCGAAGCGCCGCGAACTATCATTCTTTACGAGAATAGCCGGGGAGGAGAAAGGGCTAGAACTCTCTTGGATCACACCACTCTTGAGGAGTTCAGACACTTGATGCTCAATCTCTGTTTTCAATTCCGGCTTGTGACGATAGGGAAAAATGTTGACATGTTGTGCTCCAGGCATCGGGGGTATGTGGTGATCACATGCATGACGTGGGGAGGGTCTGTAGCCTTAGCAAAGACATCTTGGAACTGCTCGAGCAGGTTTTGAACAGACTCATGTATAGCTTCAACAGTAGTTTCAGAAATAGAACACAAGTGCACCAAATATGAGACAACCACGATGGCAGAGACTATTGAGTTGCAGACTAGAGATAGCCGAACAGGTGGGAGTGGATGGGACATTGCCTTGGAGATGAATGGTTCATGTCGAAGTCTAAATTTGCAATCGCTTGCGAATCCAATCGATGTGCATACGCCGTGGGCTTCCAACCAATCCATGCCCAAAATTGCGTCGTAGCTGCCGAGCGGTAGCACCTTCAGGGTAATAGTAAATTCATGGCCTTGTGCTAACCAAGCACACACGAGAATCTCCTAATAGCAACGCATTTCCTCCTATCGGCCACTCGGACATGGTAGCTCCTACCCGGATCATGAACTTCCGATAGCATAGACACCGGTGCTTGGTTGACAAAGGATGTCGAGCTACTGAAGTCAACAAGCATGAGTACGTCATGGCCTTGCAACCACACGTGAAGTTGAATGGCACTTGGGGCATCAGCACCTGAGAGAGAGAGAGTGCTAAGAAATCACCATTAGCATGCCTTCATCGATGGGATCACTGGCATTACCGAAGTGTCAGGAAGGAGGTCAGAGCTAAAGAGCTCGAGAGGCTCCTCCACAACGTGTAGCTAGACAATGGTGGGGCAGGTATGGTCGTGCCCCCACCGGTTGCTACACTTGAAGCAGAGACCACGCGTCGTGGTGGTGGCGGCAACGGCAGCAGCACGCCAACGCGAGATGGCATTTTGGCAATGCTTGACTCGCCCTCTAGTGTGCTTGATGAGATCATAACCACTATAAACGCGCCTACAGCTACTCCTACTTCCACTATATTCCCGCGGCTCAAGCTATGAAGAACAAGAGAAGATCCATCAAGATCTACAAGAGCCAGAGAGTATTCAAGTTCAAGCTCTCGAGAGGAGGAGAGATAACAAGTGATGAAGACTTTAGAACATTGGAACCTCCATGGACATGAAGATGATGGACAAACACGCTTATTTGAAGATATATAAATAAGCCCCCAAGGCCTCTGTTTTCATCGGGTTTCTGTTTAGACATAGTTTAGCCATATTGCTACTATTTGAGTCTGTCGATTGTGTTCAACAACCAGTTGTCATGACTACTATCAGGAATCCCGCCTTTATCATTGAGTACTTTAGATCTATTTGCAATTTTAGATTGTTATTATCGTGTTCTTGCTTGTTCTTCGATTGCTTGTAGAAATATATCCTTCATCGATAGGTTGATCGTGCTTCTCGAGAAGGTCAATAGTTGGTTTAGTGATTGCTAAGGCGCACCATCATCGCACGGTTATAGTCGGATCGTCAAAGTCACCTTCACCTAAATCGATCTCATGTTCTCTTCGACACCCATACAATTTTCAAGTGCTATCAGAGCAAACCAGGTTGCTCGTTGAGAACTTTACCCTGTATCTTAGTTTTAGACTGCGAGATCACTTCGTCAATATGTTGTCAGTATCTTCTCATTATGTGTTAACGTTTACTTGCATCCTTAGACCATGAGAATATCGTAGACCCGGATACCGGATGGTTGCTTTGGGGTCATCAGACGTTACTCCGTAACTGGGTAATTATAAAGGTGACTTTCAGGTACACCAAAAAGTATATCGTGGTTCAAGATATGTCAAGACTGGGATTTACCCATCCGGCGATGGAGAGATACACTCTGGGCCCACTCGGTATTATGGTGTCCAGCATCGCCTAGCCAGGTATTGTGACTAAAGGGTTAGTCACGGGGACACCGGAATACGGAAACGAGAAAAGAGTACAAACCGGTAACGAGGATAACTATGTATAGTGATCAAGGAGTTGATCACAGGGATACCATAAAAGTCTTGCCTCGGGTTGTGTAATGTATCGTGAGGCAAAAGGATGATATGCGGGAGTCATTATGGGTGTCCAGATCCCGCTGATGATTATTGACCGGAAGGTGTTCCGGACATGTCCACATATACTCGAACCTATAGGGTCACACGCTTAACGTTTTAGCGACATTTAGGAATGCTACGATTTATGGAGAACGAGAGAGAAGGGTTCTGAAAGTGTTTCGGATGATCTCGAAAGTGTTCCGGGAGGTCCCGGATGGTTCCGGTGATGTCCGGAAGTGTTCCGGAAAGTATCGGAAGATTCTAGAAGTTTCGGAAGGTTCTAGAAGGTTCCAGAAGTTCTAGAAGGTTCTGGTGGAGTTGGACTCCAACTCCATCAGGGAGTTCCTGCTGGAGTAGAACTCCATTTTCCCAGGGAGAGCTGCCCCACCCCCTTTAAATAGAGGGGCAGGGCACCTCAAAGGGCATCCCAAGCAGCCCTAAAGGCAGCCCTAGCCCCTTAGCCAAAACTCTAGGCAGCCGCCACCTCTAGATTTGCCGCAGCCTCCTCTTCCTCTCTCTTCTAGATTGGATCTAGTTCAGCTGCCGGCGCGCTGCTGCTTCTCCTTCTCGTAGATCCCTGCTGTTCTTGTGTGCTGGTCCACACATTACCGCGGTGTTGCTGATCCGGTACGCGTGGATACCTCGGAGACGTCATACATTTCGGCGTTTGATCGGGCGAACTATTCGCGAGGAGATCACTCTCATGGCTGGGAGGTATAACCTAGCTGCGGGAGTCTGCGGACTTCATCTTCATCGTCAACTTCTCCGCTGCATTGACGTGATCGGCGAAGGTATGATATCATTGCCTGCACCTCGATAGTGGATCTTGGTTTGGTTCGTGTACGGTAAATTTTTGTTTTGCGTAGCACATTCCCCAACAGTGGTATCAGAGCGGTACTATGCGTAGTTGTAGGTACGACTAGAGCATATGTGATATGCGGTATTGCACATATGATGTGCGGGGTGTTTGATGAGATCTACCACCGGATTTTCTTGTTGTTTCCCTCTCATTGCATAATTTTGATCTCGGCGGCATCGTGAAATTTTCAGAGGTCTGGCGAACCTTACGATCTTCGAATCGAGACATGCTAAGGATGACTTTGTTTCACTTTAGTTGAGAAAGATAAATTTACACGGGGTCATGCGTATGACGAAGTTTAGTATGGGGTTCGAGATTTTCGAATCTCCAATTCCATACACCCCGACAGTTAAATAACTGCAAGAGCAATCGTGCTTATGGTAACGTAGGTAGCAAACGGTTTGCAACGTAGCCATAAAGCCACGTATTGTAGCATAAACGTTAGAGGCGTCTAACTTGTTTTTGCAGGGTATGCATGTGATGTGGTATAGCCTATGTGATGCAATGTGATTGTATGAGATGCAAAGTGTTTGTAATTTTAATTTTGTCATGACCTGCGTGTCGTGAGTACGGCAATCGGTAGGAGCCAATATGATTGTCATTATTTATTGTATTGACCTGCGCGTCAACTAGAAAGCCATGTAATGCATTTATTTTATTAGCTATGTGATAGCAAATAGTTATAATTGCGAGGACATGGTGGTGACAATCTTACATCGATGGTCCTCGACGCTACGCCGTATGCGAGTTCTCCGCCAAAGGATGTTGAAGAAGTCTTCTTCAACAAAAGGGGCTATACCATATCACAATAATTTGATTGCATGTGATGTTAATCCCTTTTATGCACCTTGTTTGATGCGTGGTAGACGTTGTTAAATAGGGTGATCCCTGACACAAATATCAAGTAGTTAGTGTTCTTCCAAGTGTAGCACCGTCTGGAATATTTGCCATTCTGAGGTGCACCATGTCACATGGGTACGATAGGTTTGACATATATGAGGTGGGCGCGAACCGTTCGCGCAGCAGGGCACTCGGTTGTCTTGACGAGCTTGGCAAGATCGTCTTGGGCTCGGAACACACCCATCGAAAGATGAACAAGAGTCATATGGGGATATGATTGGCACGTTGACCAACCGGTCTCGTTATTCCGTCATCAGTGATGTCACATCAATGGCGGAGTAAGTGAGTCGTGGATCTTGAATCACTAATAATCAATTATGAGGGATATTGGTTTTAGTGAGACCTTACTCTAATTAAGTGTTAATTTGAGTTGCTTTAATCATGAACAATGTCTAAAGTGTATTGTTTTTAGTTGTAGATCTATGGCACCCGTAACCACCTTTCCACTATACGCGTTGCTTGAGAAAGAAAAACTGAATTCATCTGGTAACAACTTTACGAACTGGTACCGTAATGTGAGGATTGTCCTCAAGAGTGCCAAGAAGGATTATGTCCCATCACAAACTCTCGGTGAACTCCCATGTCCTATCGCAAACTCTCGGTGAACTCCTCGCTAACGCTACGGATGATGAGACTCGTATCTATCAATCCAAGAGCGATGATTCCATTGCAGTACAGTGCGTCATGCTTGCCTCCATGGAACCTGATCTTCAAAAGCGTTTTGAGAATTGAGCTGCTCATGAGTTAATCCAGGAGCTGAAAGCTTTGTTTCAGAAGCAAGCAAGGACTGAAAGATATGAGATATCCAAAGTCTTGTTTGAATGCAAGATGGCTGAGGGCAGCTCAGTGAGTCAGCACGTACTCAAATTGTCTGGGTACGCGCAAAGGTTGGATGCGCTAGGTTTTCCAATCTCCCAAGAGTTGGGCACTGATCTTGTTCTCGCTTCCCTCCCTTCGAGCTACAGTAGCTTCATCATGAACTACAACATGAATGGGATGGAAAAGAGTATGGGTGAATTGTTCACTATGCTTAAAACTGCTGAGAGTGGAATTCAGAAGGACGCCAATCATGTGATGATGGTGAATAAAACAACCAACTTCAAGAAGAAGGGCAAGTCTAAGAAAAAGGGCAAGTCCAAAGGTGCTAGTGTGACTAACACGCCTAAAAAGTCCAGGACTGGCGCCACTTCTGATGTTGAGTGCTTCTTCTGTAAAGAGAAGGGACACTGGAAGAGGAACTGCAAGAAATATCTGGCAGAAAAGAAGAAGTCTGGAAAGTCCAGCTCAGGTATGAGTGTCATACATGTTATTGATGTATTCCTTGCTGGTCCACAATGTAATTCTTGGGTATTAGATACCGGATCGGTTGCTCACATTTGCAACTCGATGCAAGAACTACAGAGGCCTAAGCGACTGGCAAAGGATGAGGTGACGATGCGCGTCGGGAACGGAGTAAAAGTTGCTGTGCTCGCCGTCGGCGTCCTACCTCTACATTTATCTTCAGGATTTATTTTAGAGCTTAGTAATTGTTACTATGTCTCGGCCTTGAGCAAAAACATTATTTCTGGATCATGTTTGTTGCAAGACGGTTATTCGTTTAAGTCTGAGAACAAGGGTTGTTCGATTTATATAGATAATATGTTTTATGGCCATGCTCCCGTTGTGAATGGGTTATTTATTATAAATCTTGACGGTAATACACGCATCCATAACACTGACGCTAAACGTCGCAAGACAAACGATTTGAATTCCACTTATTTGTGGCACTGCTGTTTGGGTCATATTGGAAAGAAGCACATGAAGAAACTCCATTGTGATGGACTTTTGGAGTCATTTGATTATGAATCATTTGACACTTGCGAGCCTTGTATAATGGGAAAAATGACTAAAACGCCGTTCACAGGCCACGTAGAACGGGAGACTGACTTATTGGAGATCATACATACGGATGTATATGGTCCAATGAGTATAGCTGCACGCGGTGGATTCCTCTACTTCATTACCTTCACGGATGATTTGAGTAGATATGGGTATATCTATTTGATGAGACATAAGTCTGAAACCTTTGAAAAGTTCGAAAAATTTCTGCATGAAGTAGAAAATCATCGTAACAAGAAAATCAAGTTTCTGCGATCGGATCGCGGAGGGGAGTATTTGAGTTACGAGTTTAGCGAACATCTGAAGAGTTGCGGAATTGTTCCACAGCTTACGCCTCCCGGAACGCCATAGAGGAATGGAGTGTCCGAGAGATGTAATCGAACCTTGTTGGACATGGTAAGATCGATGATGTCATTAACTGAACTGCCATTATCTTTTTGGGGTTATGCTTTAGAGACTGCCGCTTTTACACTGAATAGAGCGCCATCTAAATCTGTTGAAACGACACCATATGAGATATGGCATGGGAAGAAACCCAACTTGTCTTTTTTTAAAATTTGGGGATGCGATGCATATGTAAAGCGTTTACAACCAAACAAGCTCGATCCCAAATCGGATAAGTGCTTCTTCGTTGGTTATCCCAAAGGAACTGTTGGGTATTCCTTCTATCACCGCACCGAAGGCAAAGTGTTTGTCGCAAAGAACGGTGTGTTTCTCGAGAAAGAGTTTCTTGCGAAAGGGGTGAGTGGGAGGATAGTGCAACTCGACGAGATTGGTGAATCTCCGTCATTAGGTCAAAGTGATGAAATGCCGGAAGTGGTTCTAGAGTTTCCCACAATGACTGATACGGAAGCCCCTGCATGTGATGTAGAGACTTCGGTCGAGCCAGCAGCTGAACCACGAAGGTCTGGCAGGATTCGCACGAAACCACAGTGGTTTTCGGACGAGGTATTGTTGTTAGACAACAATGAACCTGTGACCTATACGAAAGCAATGATGGGCCCTGACTCCGTTAAATGGCTAGACGTCATGAAATCCGAGATGGAATCCATGTACGAGAACCAAGTTTGGAACTTGGTGGACCCTCCTGAAGGCGTGAAGCCTATCGAATGTAAATGGATCTATAAAAAGAAAACAGACGCGGATGGGAATATATACATCTATAAGGCTCAACTAGTCGCAAAGGGTTTCCGAAAAGTTCAAGGAGTTGACTACGACGAGACATTCTCTCCCGTAGCGATGCTTAAGTCTGTTCGGATTCTTCTAGCGATTACTGCATATTTTGATTACGAGATATGGCAAATGAACGTCAAAACAGCATTCCTGAATGGAAAACTAACCGAGGGTGTGTATATGATACAGTCCGAGGGTTTTGTCAATCCAAAGGATGCTGGAAAGGTATGCAAACTTCAGAGATCCATCTATGGACTGAAGCAAGCATCACGGAGTTGGAATCTTCGCTTTGATGAAGTGGTCAAAGGGTTTGGCTTCATCAGAACTGCGAAGAGGCTTGTGTTTATAAGAAAGTAAGTGGGAGCGCAATAGCATTTCTAATACTCTATGTGGATGACATATTGTTGATTGGGAATGATGTATATTTTCTTGACAATATTGAGATTTCGTTGAAAAATAGTTTTTCAATGAAAGATTTAGGCGAGGCAGCATACATATTAGGTATAAAGATCTATAGAGATAGATCAAAGCGCCTAATAGGGCTAAGCCAGAGTACATATATAGATAAAGTACTGAAGAGGTTCAGTATGGAAAACGCCAAGAAGGGGTTTTTGCCGATGTCGCATGGGAAAAGTTTGAGCAAGAATCAGTGTCCTTCGACAACTGCTGAGCGAGAACGCATGAATAAGATTCCATACGCATCCGCGATTGGATCAATCATGTAAGCCATGATATGTGACAATAGTGGCGCCATAGCTCAGGCCAAGGAGCCAAGGTCCCACCAGAAGTCCAAACATATACAACGCTGATTCCACATCATTCGTGAATTGGTGGAGCGTGGAGACGTAAAAATATGCAAAATACACACGGACCTGAATGTGTCAGATCCGTTGACGAAACCTCTACCACAAGCAAAGCATGAGAAACACCGGAATGCCATAGGTGTTAGGAGCTTAAGCATTGGCTAGATTATTGACTCTAGTACAAGTGGGAGACTGTTGGAAATATGCCCTAGAGGCAATAATAAAGTTGTTATTATTCTATTTTCATGTTCATGATTAAGTTTATGTTCTATGCTAGAATTGCATTGGTTCTTGGATATGAGATTCAGAGGAAAACCTAATTGCATGTGTGGAATAATAAACACCGTTCAGATCCCTAGTCAGGCCTCTGGACTAGCTCATGTATTGTTGATGGTCTTGTTTTCCTGATCATGGGCATTGTTAATGTAACAAGGATGCCGGCAATAATGGGAACACATTGTTAGGGTAACAATGGTGTTGGATAGACCCCCTTATGAGATACTGCGAGATCACTTCGTCAATATGTTGTCAGTATCTTCTCATTATGTGTTAACGTTTACTTGCGTCCTTAGACCATGAGAATATCGTAGACCCAGATACCGGATGGTTGCTTTGGGGTCATCAAACGTTACTCCGTAACTGGGTAATTATAAAGGCGACTTTCAGGTATACCCTTATATCGTGGTTCAAGATATGTCAAGACTGGGATTTGCCCATCTGGCGATGGAGAGATACACTCTGGGCTACTCGGTATTATGGTGTCCAGCATCGCCTGGCCAGGTATTGTGACTAAAGGGTTAGTTACGGGGACACCGGAATACGGAAACGAGAAAAGAGTACAAACCGGTAACGAGGATAACTATGTATAGTGATCAAGGAGTTGATCATAGGGATACCATAAAAGTCTCGCCTCGGGTTGTGTAATGTATTGTGAGGCAAAAGGATGATATGCGGTAATACGAGGTTCGCTCGATAAAGATATTCGATGATATGTGGGAGTCGTTATGGGTGTCCAGATCCCGCTGATGATTATTGACCGGAAGGTGTTCCGGACATGTCCACATATACTCGAACCTATAGGGTCACACGCTTAACGTTTTAGCAACATTTAGGAATGCTACGATTTATGGAGAATGAGAGAGAAGGGTTTCTGAAAGTGTTTCGGATGATCTCGAAAGTGTTCCGGGAGGTCCCGGATGGTTCCGGTGATGTCCGGAAGTGTTCCGGAAAGTATCGGAAGGTTTTAGAAGTTCTGGAAGGTTCTAGAAGGTTCTAGAAGGTTCCGGAAGTTCTAGAAGGTTCTAGAAGGTTCTGGTGGAGTTGGACTCCAACTCCATCAGGGAGTTCCTGCTGGAATAGAACTCCACCTTCCCAGGGAGAGCTGCCCCACCCCCTTTAAATAGAGGGGCAGGGTACCTCAAAGGGCATCCCAAGCAGCCCCAAAGGCAGCCCTAACCCCCTGGCCGAAACTCTAGGCAGCCGCCACCTCTAGATTGGTCGTAGCCTCCTCTTCCTCTCTTTTCTAGATTGGATCTAGTTCAGCTGCCGGCGCGCTGTTGCTTCTCCTTCTCGTAGATCCCCGTTGTTCTTGTGTGCTGGTCCACACATTACCGCGGTGTCGCTGATCCGGTACGCGTGGATACCTCGGAGACGTCGTACACTTCGGTGTTCGATCGGGCGAACTATTCGCGAGGAGATCACTCTCGCGGCTGGGAGGTATAACCTAGCTGCGGGAGTCTGCGGACTTCATCGACATCGTCAACTTCTCCGCTGCATTGACGTGATCGGCGAAGGTATGATATCGTTGCCTGCACCTCGATAGTGGATCTTGGTTTGGTTCGTGTACGGTAAATTTTTATTTTGCGTAGCACGTTCCCCAACAGGTTGCTCGTCCACATAAAGCCAAAATTTTCCACACAAAAAAAGTTCCTTGTTCCAAACCAATCTAACCTGCAATTTTCAATCTAGTACTTTGCATTGTTGAATCTTTGCTGCATTAATCATGCCGAATTGCTGGATCTAGATTGGTTTGTGTTTGATGTTTCTCTACTAGATGAAACTTGCTTTTGGGTTTCCTTCGTTCTATTCTTCCTTAGAAAAAAGTCAAAGAAAGAGAGGTGTTTTGCTTCTGTGGTCGTCCTCTGATCCGCTGCAGATCTGCCATTAGTGATTCCGCCAGTCAGATCGCTCCCTAGAGCTGGTCTGACTGCCCATGCGTGTCAGTGCCGCCACCGCATTTGGTTGCCACCACCAAGGACTTTGGGTCGCCGCCAATATCTTTGCCATCACCTCCATCATCAGCGCCATCAACCATGGTCGTTGCCAGGTCACCATCTCCATCATCCACTGCCACGACTCCATCTTCCACACACCCACTCGCCAATGACGCCACAACCAAGGAGAAGCGTCCCTGGATTTCCTTGGTTTCGACTTGGGGGCTTAGAGGAGCTCCGTCCGCTGTTTGGTTAGGATCAGATTAGAAAAGTTTGGAATAAATAGAAGAAAAGGCCAGAGTTCGACTCGGAGAAGAATTCGAGTCCGAGTCGGACGGCCGGTCTAACCACTCCTCCAGCCAGTCTGATCGACTGAAGTTGTTTGAGTTGTTCTGAGGTTTGAAAAGCAAAAAAAAAGAGGACGGTTTAAACAGACCGTAGATCGGTTTAAACCGACCATGCAAAAAAAAGAAGAAAAAACTCAGAGCACTCCTATTACCTGCTGCTGCCGGTTAGACCGCCCTTTTCCATCTGGTCTGACCGCCCTATTCATCAGGTCTGACCACTCCTGCCGTGTTGCTACTCCTTTGTTGTTCCAACTTTTACTTCCATCCACTCCGTTGATTCAGTATCTAGGCTTAGGGTTGTTTCAACTCGTACTCATCAACATCCAG